>CM038009.1:12621107-12936565 GCA_021234005.1 Nephelium lappaceum
TAACATGGTAAAATGTGTATATATAACAAATAATACTTGAATAGGTACAAATGTAAAAATATTTTTAACCTAAAAAAAAAACTATCATTTATATTCGATTTCAGTAAGAACCACACATATCATTCTGTTTTCAATTTGCATATTCAGCAATTCAACAATGTTCAATCTTCCAAAAAAAAAAAAAAAACAGATGTACTGTTGCAAATTGAATTTGCCATTTCTTTTTATTAGAAAAACTATTTAATGTATTTTTAATATATCAAGTCTACCAAAAGTCTTTCTTTTTCTAACTACTGTTAAAATTTGAGATTTGATAAAAAGGGTATGATTCAAATCCCTAATTTAATGATAGAAACAAAGAGGCCATATGGGTCATGATGACCTCCTGAAGTCAAAAACTTATAAATTTATCATTATGTATTTTACCTAATTTTGTTCTTTCATTTTGATCCTTCCAAATAGTTAATTTTAGACAACGGCAACTCTACATTTAAAATGTTGGTTTCCTCTTTGATGATTGGTATGGGCTGTCAACTTATCTCATCACAAATGTACTCTTAAATGCCCAAGACACATAGATTGATTGGTGGGAAATAAAGTCATGATAAATTAGGAAAGTCAAAGTGGTAAAAAAAAAAAAAAAAAAAACAATCATTTTAAGTTACATCATTGCATTCGAAGGGATAAAAATCCATAGACATGTCCCCATCGACTAGCCTTCTTATTATGTTAAGAAATGCAAAATTCAATTTTCATGTCATTTCAAACTTATTTCCTTCTATGTATTTTACATCAATGGGATACATCTTCTCCTGCACCAAATATGTCGCTCTTAAACATAATTTCAAGAGAATAGTTAGGAATATTCTATTTTGTTGACAAATGAAATGGCATTTTAAATGAGGATAAGAAAAATAAAAATGTTTTAATATTTAAAGCTGTTTGCAATTTAAGTAAAAAGCATATATAAAAGGGATTTATTTTTTTTTAAATGAACATTTTCCATTGTATTATTTTCTTTTTCTTTTTTAAACGAACGTTTTCTGTCATAACCTATGAAGGTCAATCATTACTTGCAAACTGTTCATCTGCTCTTATAATAAGGTAAAAAACTAACAATATAAATACTTATAATATATGTATTTGGTAGGATTTGAATCTTCATTATTAAGTTGAACAGAAAAATGCACAACTACATGCATGTGTTATGTGAGGATGCGCTACTACATTTGTTAGTTACTACTAAATTTAAAAGTCTAAGTTAAGAAGAAATGATCCAACTATTTACGACTTGAGAATAATTGGATTTAACATATTCAAGAAGAGATGGAGGATTCAAACCTGAAACTTTCAACTTCAAATACCATATTAATTACTTTTAGATCCAAGGTTTAAGTTGATCTAATTGTAGTATTTAAGAAATCGATATGATATGTTAACAACACTCTTTTTAATCACCTCCAATTCCATCATAGAATTGCCTTCATATTGACTATGTAAACATTTGGGTTCATAATCTGAATATGAGAGAAACATTTGGGTTTGCAAATATTTCTGCTTGTTCAATATTTTGGACTGTATACCGGGTTTGATCGAGTTTTCATAGATGTTATGATATGTAATAATTTACTATTTCACAATATATGATTTATTTATTTACTATATATATCATTTTTATTATAACCATCAATCCTAAAATTATATTACTGAGTAAAACCTTAGACAAGTAGGACTTTGCTATTGTATAGAAAAATATAACAAGACAGTTTGAAGAGAACCCATAAATTTTTTTTTTTCTGATTTTATTTTTAGGAACTACAGTTCTCTAATACTTGTGTAATTTTTTATATTTAGAATTACAATACTATACACTTTTATTATCTAGTTATACAAAAGAATGCATTAATAATTAATGAAAAATTCGAAAATAACATTACGAAGTGTGAATTTTTAAATTAATATTAAACTAAAATCAAATTTTTAATACCATCAACTGTTTACAAACTATAGTTTATAAATAACAGACATGAAATATGGTATTCTTTTTAGTTTTTCGTTCCTGAACTATAGCTCATGAGCATTATAGTGTTGCAATAACTTATTTTAATTTTTCGACCCTAATTTTAAAATTCGCAGTTTTTTTTCTAGTAAGACTCATGGTAATTGAACTGCAAATCGAAAAAGTTTGGAATTGCTCGGGAGGGGTGTGGGTTCAAAATGGTTACTTGGGATTTTCTTGAGTTGTATACGAATCAGTTTTTGGTATACTTCTCATTCCTCTCGAACTTTTGTATCAAACTACATGATCCTTCATTACGTTCACAATAAGTTTTATGTTGTTTTATTCTGATAAAATTTTCATGCTTATCTTTCTAGATTATGATTGCTTAACATGTAATCAACAACAATTTCCACTAGACCTAGTCGTAGATTGATCAAATATGACTTACAATGATGAAGACAAGTGGGCTTTTTTGGTGGAAGAGGAAAGCCATATCATTAAGATATCAAAGCTCACATCATCTCTTCCTATTCTAAGTAAGAGTATAGGGAATTGAAAACAATTTGGCTTCTTTTTCTTTGCATATACAATAGAAGGGACATGTAGCTTCAAAGGTGGAGGACCCAAATAAGTATTCAAATAAACAATGAAGTCTTTGTTTGGCATAATTTTTGCGAGCTAGTTAGCCCCATGGCTTTTTGACGAAAAGAACTTTTAAAAACTGCTTTTAATAAAAGCTAACTCCATGGTGCTTATCTTGGAAAAGCTTTCAAGAGAAAATAAGGGAAGTTGTTTCCTTTAAATGAAATTCTCTTTTTTCCATTACTCTCATTTCATCCTTTGATGTCCCCTTCCCTCTTATCGAAATGGCCTAAGACCAATGAAACCCTTTCTTTGCCTCTCTCGCTATCACATTTTCCCTTTCTCAGTCTCTTTTGGTTTCTTGATATTATTGAAGAAATTGTTAGAGAGAAGTTTTTGTTTTCTTCTTATATAAGAACAATTTATTCCAAAATATGAATATGTGATATATAAATTCAAATTATTAATTTGGTGACGCCGTCAAATCCCACGTAATAAAGAGTACTAGTAAAAGAAGGAGTACTCTTAATTGAATATATATATATATATATTTATCAAATTCTTGGCAATTAAGAAACAAGATTTCAGGTAATGCGACTTATTAAATCATTAAAATCCTTTTCTATCATTAATTTTTTCATCTTAATTGGTGGGGGAGGGGGAGAGGAGGATTCCTTTCACATGCATTCATATACATCCAACCTATATATTGACTAGCTATCACCTAACATGTGCTTCCATGCTACTATAAAATAATGCCTCTACATCCACAATATGTTATTTCCAAATAAAATCTTAGCAAGAGAGTAAATACTGCAACTTACAGAGCTAGTGTATCTCAATTCTCAAAGTTTTGACAGTGTAAAAGCTTTGGTGGTATTCTTACAAAATGGGTTTAAAGAGTTTATAAACCGTTGGATTTATGTAAGCTATTAAGGAAATAACCTTGTATGGCGTAAGTGTGCCTAATCAGGGAAAGCAGTCAAGTTGAGAATAATGTGGATGTTAAAAAGGCAGGGAGTTGATTTAGAAAACACAAAGGAGCCACAGAAAAATGAGCAGAACGAGAGCCAAGTAAAAAGTGGTCCTGGATTGATGTACTATGGTACTATCAACTATCAACATTGTCAAGTCACACCTTACACAAATTTGGCAATACAACTCAAGTGGTCCACTCAACCCCACTCTTGATAGCTCATCAACTTCATGAATGACTAGACCATTTTTCAAATCCTCCTTATCAATAAACCAAATAATTATTATTATTATAATAATAACAACACCAAAAATAAAAGCCTTCCCTACATAAACGATGCAAAAATTAATGCCCACACTGATTTTGACCCTACCCAATAATTTCTCTATTTTTGATCCTCTTGCCTCTCAACAAACCCAAAATTATGACATTGATAAAAAAATTAAAATTAAAAAATTAGTTTTTTTCTCCATCAAGTATATGTTGCATTACTAGCTCCAAGGGTGGAGCTCTTTGGAGGCTAGGGAGACCGTGACAACCCTAGAAATTTTGAAAAATATATATATATATATATATATCCCAATTTATATTTTAAATATTTGTAAAATATGAATATTAACCTTACATTTCTATTTGTTATATACATATTTCATCACATTTCAAATTATCAAGTAAATTAAGTACGTAAACTCCATTACTATACATGTTAAAAATAAACTTGTCGAACACTAAATCTTCCCCTCCCTTCCTCCCCCATTCTTAGCTTCTTCACCAGCTCCAGGCTCTTCTCATTCTTCTAAGTTAAAAAAAATAATAATAAATAAAAAAAAAAAAAAAAATTGTTGATGGAGAAGTGTCGCCGGAGATTGAGTATCGTGTCAGTAAAGATGGAGGAGGTCTTTAAAGATAGTATTTTTTTTTTTTCTGAGGTTTTTTTGCTTTAATTTCACTACTGGAAAAATGAGGTTTTATGATGGCTCATGAACCATGTTCATGACGATTTAAAACCATCAATGATCTCACTATCAAGCGTGAATTGATTTTGGCTTAAATTTATGATGGTTTCGTATATCTTAAAATTTTGGCAGTTATCATCCGCCATAAAATATGATAGCTAAAAATTATCACAATTTTTGTAATTTTAAAAAAAAAAAAAAAAAGAATTGTGGATTTTATAAAATCCTTATATATATATATATAGTTCAATTAACATTCTCAAATTGAAGTACATGATTAAAAGTATAAAATGCAATCAAATTTATATTCGATAAAAAAAAATTGTCATTAGCTACAACATATAATGTATCAACTAACAAATTACAATTATAAAATTAATCTGATTATACCTGAAATCTTCAAATGCTTAATGTTAGACTCTTCGAGATTCCAACTTGAATCATTTAAACATTAACACAGAGAGAGGGAGAGAGAGAGAGAAGCATCAATAAAAGACTAAACACAAGTGGTTTAAAATAATTGCAAGAATGGTTTTAATATTATGTCCAACAATATGAGCAAAAACTAATAATACAAAATCAAAAGCAAAAGGCCGTTCATTAAATTTAATATTGATCAATTTTCATAAATCTAAAGATGCTATAGGTAATGGCACAGCAACCTCAAATCAACCAACCAACCAACCAACTAAATGTGAACACACACACAGAAAATCCATGAAGATGAAAAATAAAAATTAAATACATTATGTAATAGAAGACTAAACTTGGAATTTTAATTCATAAAGTGCACAATCCTAAACTTACTTGCAACCAACACAGAACCACACATCCACTTTGGTTTCGGAGAAGTTGATGAATCATAATTTATACATTTTATCTACTATTTTTATTTATTATTTATGCTTTATTTTCTTGTAAAATTGGTGCCTTTATGTTTTTTTAGGGTGCTTGATAGGTTATTGGGCTGAATTTGAGTTAATTCCAACAGAGAAGGCCTAACTTTCAAGGGCTCCCTAGGACAGCATAGACCGAACTGTCTGGCCCATAATATGTAAAGTTAAGGTCCTAGAAGAGTGACTGGTGTTCAGTGTTGAAACCGTCCAATTAACTTTTCTCTAGGAGCTTTTAATTTAATTTTTAAGTTGGTGTAACTCTCCAAGGGCACTTTGGAGTTTTAAACTAGGGATGGTTTGGTGTAGCAAGAAACTGAAGAAAGATTAAGAGTGGCTAGGATTGATGTGGCAAGTCAAGGACATAAATTGGAAAGAATGAAAAGTCCTTGTTGAACTCGGTTTTGGAAGGAAAATAGGGGCTGTGCGGCTAATCAAAAGGGACAAGTGGCTAGGAGTAATTGAGACCTACAAATGCTCAGAACTTGAAGGAGATAAAGAAGAGAGAGTTGATCAAGGAGGAGGAAGCAAGTTGATTGAAGAACATTAAGGATAGAAAGAGTTCTTAGACCAATTACAGGCCAATTGCTAAGGATTTCTTGCTTAACGTCTTTATCAATTTTGTAACTTCGTTTTAATTCATCATTCAAATTTATGATGGTTTTTACTATGAATATGAGTGGTAACTAATTCTCTTACTAGGAATTTAATGTATTCTAACATGACAATTTTATGTGTTAATTGGTTTAGTAATAAATTGATTCAAGTTTTTAGTCCTATTATTGCCCTTATTTTTATGTTTAATAATGTGTTATGAGTGCATGCATGACATAGTTGTTATGAAAACAATTAAATTTGAAGTTCTTTTTCTTGAAAATACTGACTTAGAGCATTTAGTCAAATTAATTGGCTTCACATACTCACATAAAACTTTGATTTGATTTGTCCTTTTTTATTATCTTTTGGTGTTTGATTATTGTTCATACAAAAATTGTCCTTAGGGGATTCCATCAACAATAATGTCAATATTTCAAGTAAAAACCGATTTGCTAATAGAGCACTCGATGACTCAAGGGATTTGGCCCCAGAGACTGTAGGTTCTGAGTAAGAGGTCTCAGCTCTTAGAAGTGAAGCGCTTCCTTCCTCTTTCCATAGACTTCTGCTTTGACCTTGATGCACAATAAGTAGGAGGTGATGGAAACCAAGGAAACAAGTCTAATGATCCTTTGAGCATCAATCGAGGGCCTATGAGAATGGCTAGAGCTAAAAGAATTAAGAATACTTTAAATAGACTGATTCAAGAGATTTTGGCTAAAAATCTTGCGCAACAAGGGTTGGACAGCATGGAAAGGACACTAAGACTTCAAAACATTATCCAAACTCAAGATCAAGTCCAATATCAATAATGTTGAAGGCTTGAGTGGCCATTTGAAAGCAAATTGGGCTATTTTTATTTGTTTGTATTAATTTGGGTCTAATTTATTTCATGAGCTGGTTTTAACTAAGTTAGTTATTTAATTAACTAGTTAAATATCAAATTTTGATATCAATATATTTTAATTTGTTTTATTTCATGTTGGGTTATTAGTCTATGTATTGGACTATCAAATTTAACTATTTAAGCCCAAAATTAGTTATTTTAAGCCCAAGTGGGGTGTATTAAGAGGTTAGGGCATCCATGTTAGAGTTAAAAGTTAAAGTTTCATTTATTTTGACTATAAAAAGCGATGTAAGCTTCAAAAAACAAGGTTAGACATTTTTATATGAAAAATTGAGTTTTTTCTCTTTGTTTTTTTTAACTTTGAGAATTTATCAAGATTTAATTTTTAATTTATCTACTTAACTTATCTTCTTTATTTTTCTCTTGTTCTTGAGAGTAACGTCTTTATTATCTTAAATCGTGGTTCGCTAATCATTAGGTCAAGGTATTTTCTTTTTATTTTTTTTTTACTTATTCCTAAATTAAACTTTCTTAGGGTTATTGATTGAATTGATTGTGGGTGTCGTACCATTATATACGGGGTTCTCATCAAGAGGTTAAGAGGTGTCGGTACTTTACTAATGAAAACCTTTTGATGCTCAATGCAGTAGATTGTCATAGGAAAGCTCCCCTCAGTTGAGAACTGAAGAGTGTTTATGAAAAGCTTTAAAGGAAAAAATTTATTTAACACTTAACGAGTTAAGAACTAGGTCCAGTATTTTTGAACATCCTTCCCAAAGGAGGTTCATCACATACCAATCCGTTCTCTATCCATTTTCTCAAAAACCTACCTCTTTGATGAATGGTTACCTTTTTATATACTATATTACCTATGGTTTGGGGGCTTGATGGTCATTTTGTCTTCCCCTAATATGGTTGAACCCCTACTAGCGTCCTCTTATTGCAATTCTACCATCTATTGTTCGCTCCTCCTTTTGTCTTTTTGTCTTCTAGTCTTACCATGAGTTGCAAAACCTTGTTTGGAATTGTTTTGCAATGGTGGTACGTTCCTTTTTTGCTAGTTGATCTGTTTTTGGGGACAAGTGGCACACTATGAGTCTTTTCTTTTGCTGAAACCTGCCACTTCTGCACTGTGTCACTGTCGTGCCTCTCACTACAGCTTACCTCTTGGTAGTGTTTGAGATGCTTTGCTGGGCCAGAGGGAGTTGGTTCTTCTTTTGCAGATTTCCCTCCATTTTAGTGAAATAGTCCAAACCTTTCTTGCTCCTTTACTTACTATAGGGTGTTTGGGCCTGGGTTTTATATTCAAACTTATGCTCCTTGGTCTTACCTTTTTAAATTGATTTTAGGGGTTTGGCAATCCATTTTAATTGGGCTAAAGAGACTAATTGATTTTAGATTACCTAAGTTGAATTTTAATTGATTTTTGGAGGTGCTAGATTTGCCCCAAACAATTATTTTCTAAGTTTTGTGGGAATTTTCAATATTCGATAATTCAAGAAAAAGGTGTCCACTCTCCAAAAATAATCAATTTTCGTGGCAAATCGGAAGATTGATCGTTGGATACATCAACATTAAAGCAAGTAAAAAGATGGACAATTTTATATTAAAATCAATATGGTAATTCTTGATCGAATTCGATCCTCATGGCCATGAGAAATTTTTGAAATCCCACTGCCTAAATTTTTCTTTCTATAAAGATTTTAGGTTTGTAACGAAAAAGATTTTTTGATTTTCTCCACATTTCCACTTTGTTTTTCATCAAGAAGGTGAAATATTCCCTCTTGACAACAATATCCATCATTTGCGAAGAATTTGGAGTTCTTCTATGAAGAACACTATCACTTGTTTTAAAGATGAAATTGTGGACATGGATCTTGCAAATATATATCCTAGGAAGGGCTTTGCTCATTCTATCATTGGGACGTCACCATCTTGAATTCTACATGGATACAGGGGCTAGAAATTATGAGCTCAATGCCAGTCACTACCATATGCTTCCATCTTTTCATGATGTTATTAATGAAGATCCTTTAACATTCATACATGATTATTACTCAACAATTCAAAATTTTCCTTTGTAGGGATTTATTGAAAAACTAGAAATCGTCATATTTATATCATCCTAATCCAATCTGATTGACACCACTTTCAAACTTTAAAATATCAAAATATTATAAAACATATCGAGATATATTGTTGATCATCGGGACATATACGAATACTTTTCAAGATAAAGTATTTCCATGTATTTGTATTGGTCCTTCCAAATATAAAAAATATTTGACACATCAATCAATGCATTTTGATATTTAATTTACTTCATTGCCTACAAGAATTTTTAATGAAAAATATATAAATGCTACATAGAAATAAAGACCGATCAATCAAATTCATTAAAAATGAATCATTGAAAAAGTTAGAAATGCAAGTAATTGAGAAGTTATAACACCAAATTGCAAGTAATAACACCTCATGAATTGCCAATAGACTCTGAACTGGTTATATGGTAAACACAAAAAAAATATCACTGGGGTTGACAACAATCCCCTACATAAAACTTTCCATGCTTGCAAAAGGCTAAAAACATGTTCTCTTTTTCACGAATGTTTACTCAAGTAATAAAAAATGCGCTATGTCACCATTCTTCACTTGTCACTATGATACAGTGGCATTGGGCACGTATTCTGAACTTGGACTCTGCCTGTCATCATCCCTGCTGGTTGCTATCAATTTCAACTAAAGAATACAAAAGTAAATAAACAAATAATACTACTCTGGATCATTTGTAAGACTAAGCTAGCAAAACTGTAACGAGTTCACCAATGATATCTGGATTCACTGTAGTTCAGCTAATTCTAGCTCCAAATAATGATTTAACAAGTAATAAACCTATTTTGAAGTTATACTCCTACAACTCTTCTGTAGAAAAGAACATAAGCAGCTGAAGTCTTTATCTTCTCCTGGCTGATTGGACAAACTTGGCTATCATCGAAGTCATACCACCGATCACCACCATGCTACAAGGAAGAAAAGTATACAATCAAAAACATACATGCACGCACACGCACACACATATATCATTGAAGCTGTAACACCAATCACCTTCATGCTATAGGAAGAAAAGTGTACAGCTAAAAATATACACGCACACCTGTGTGTGTGTGGGGGTGTGTACAAGAAGAAAAAACTAAAAATATACAAGCACATATATATTTATCCATATCTGCCCTAACAGAATATAATAAGGACCCAAAATTTAAATAAACAATTGATATTTATTCATTCATACATCAATGCATAGCTTCCTGTATCTTTAAAAATCAAATTGAACTACTTTTCAATCATTAATGTGTGCGTCACACATTAAAATTTTCCTTAATTAATTAAATGTCATCCCAAGAGGCTCTTTTGGCCATGAATATAAAAAATCTCAACAAGCTAGCATAGACATACAATTAAATATCGAAAATAAGTAAACTGGCATATATGCATACGAATTGTTGACAAAAATTATAAGGGCCAAAAATTCTTTAACTGCAATGCTACCAGATCAAGTAACAGATAAAAGCTGGGATCTAAGCCTATAAGCACAAATTATTGAATCCTTAGTGCAAAGATTCTGCTCAATGTCCAAACCAAGGAAACATACAATGATGAGGTTGATGGATTTCCACTGCCAGCTTCACCATCTATAGTAATAAACTGCCAAATTAATCCATGCAAAAGTAACACAACAATGCCACTAAAGTCATACAGAGACAAACTAGATGGCAATATATGATGAAAATTCAAATAAGAGTTAGCTCATCTAGATTTCTGGGTAGGAACTATCTTATCTGGTTTTGTAATTGAAAATTGAAAATTGGAACCTTACTAGTTACTATCAACCCAAAAACCACCCACATGTCAAGCCAGATAAATCAGTAAAGGTAAGACACCAACTTTTTCTCCACTAAGTTGCAATTAATTAGTGTGGACTTAAGATCATTAACAAGCATAGCATGTAATATTGAAAGAAGAAAGGTACTCGGAAGAGAGGAGCAAAAACCAAAACCCAACACTAATACAAAGATGCACTACTTACATGAACAAATGCAGTGTAATGGCCACCTCCCATGCTTCCATAGTGATTACTAACAGCATAAAGCATGTAACGATTAAATGATTGACCATTCTTGTGGGCAACATAAGTTGACAAATCAAGATTCTCAACAGGGAAGTCAACATATGTCTCTAATTTGTTCTTCAAGAAACGGCTGTAAGAGAACCTCTTCAAATGAATAACCAGAATCTCTGGCAGTCTCCAAAGATCCAATTTCTTACTGGCTTGGCAGTGCTTTTTGCAGCCAGGACAGTACCTAAAAAATTGCACAAACAATTACCAGACATTAGAAAGAATATGTCAACAGGCCAAGTTCACTCAAGGACAGTACGAGAAGCTTAATTATGTTCAGAATCTTATAAACACAATGGCGAAAATCAGAATGGTATACCATTCAATCCATGTGCATGTATAATCACATGCATAATAAATAAAGAAACGAAAAGTCTGCCGAGGGTTGACAGACTAACATTAAGCACGCAGAAAACAATAATAAATAGTAAAGTATTTGGGTTATTGTTCATAATTTTATTAAAGGATGCTGAGATAGACACACACTAAGGCTTGGAAGTGAATAAGCCATATAAAACAAGTACTTTCAATGCACACTAACAAAACATAATCTATGCAATTGCTTTTCTCATATGTATGCCAATAGAGGGACAACAATGCAAGTCAGATCATGGAAAAGTAGGAAACTAGAATAATATTTCCAACTTACTGTAAGAAAAACCAGAAAAATCCTAGTTACAAGAACAAGCTAAAAGGAAAAAATGGTAGAGATAAAGCAAACACAAAATGAAGACTTTGTTAGTGTCTGGGTGCATTCTGCAAGAGTTTTTCTGTTTTCAAAAACAACAAGCAGTTTAAATTTTGTTCACCTATTTTCATAAAGTCATTCTTGAAAATGAGAATCAGTGTTTCCAATATCATACTAAAAAGTCAGAAACAAAAATGTAATGTTTTCACTGTTTTTAAAACAAATTGTTACCCTCCAAACAACTATTTTACCTAATTTCAAGATGCACTCTCATTGTTTTTCAGTTTTAAAAACTTTAACAAAGGCTACCACATGCTTTGCAATTTTTAAAAACATCATTTTCATTTTTTATAATGAATTTCAAGAACATCACACAAACAATACCATGCATAGATGGAAGCCTTTCACAAAGACAATTATGATTATGATGGTATTCACTTATCGTCATAAGGTGACCTAAGCAAGAATGACAAAGGGCAGAACACACCTTAACGCATATTTCTGAATCAGAATGCAAAGCAGCATACAATGAAATATTTCAAGAATAAATTTTATCACTAGACAGGACTGATCATTCATTCATCAAATTTTTTCTAATCCTACGTGTTTCTGCGAAACTTAGTAGCTATATATGACATGAAGGTATCTTTGAAGCTAGAGTAAAAGAAAAATGACGTAGACTGACCACATGTCGTCTGGTCCAAGAGGCTCCTCTGTCAAGAATGCTTCAAGGCACTTGTACAAAGAATCAGACTCCTGAGGTGTCTTTGTAAGAAAGCCAGACTTGGAAATCTCTGGTAAAGAACTTAGGGGACGAGTGTCATACTGTTGAATCTGTTTTTCTGGCCAACATACAAGAACATACAACCGCCCCAGAACTCCTGTTACAATTACCGGTTCATTCATTATTATCTTAACATGCTTGGCTATTCCTTTCTCATCTGTTATGTAAAACTGTAGTTCAGCATCTGAGGGTGACTCTACCCTTTTCCCATCCATGGCAGTTGCATCTCCATAATCTGTGGTAAGACTAATGGTATCCTCTGTCCTTGCAACTTCTTTAGTTGCCATGTTGTCAGAGATATCATTATCGTCCATGGTATCTTTAGCAGGTATTCGGAATGCACTAAGCAATTTCAGATATAGATTGCAAATATCAAGTCCATTAACCAAATTACAAACTTTTGCTACAAGAGGTATTCCTAAAGCCTTTGAACTCGAAGTCAGTTTCCCATTGATGTACTGCCTGGCAGCATAAAATAAATTAGAACCAGAGATGCAGTTACCCAGAGAACCATTACCAACATTCTAAGATCACAGTACCTCAAAAACAGTTTCTCTGCTTGATTTTCATTAAGAAGGGCTGCGATGATAAAATTTTAAAACCAGAAGGAAAAGCACGGTGGAGGTTCATACAAGAACTATGCACATTACAATCGAACATTCATAAACAATTTACAGACAATCATGTCAGATAGCATACCACATACAACATGTTAGTCCAGATGCAATGAGGTACAGCAACAACTTTCCAAAGTCAAAATAATTAGTCAAGAGATTCAAGACATTGCCAAGTGTCAAACACAAGACTTAAAGGTGTTAAATTAAGGCAATTATCAAATTCATTAACTTACACATACATTGAAATTTATTGGTAAATCAATTTTAAGAGAAAATATAACCAGTATGTGATGGGTTAAGAACTAAGTAAACTTACTCCTCCATCTGCTGATGCATAAATACTACTAAAGGATCTCTATCAGTATCTCTATCAGTATCTTTCCTTAACCGATAAGCAACCAATCGGTCCTCATCTCTGATTAAGGATAAAGAATCAGCAGGCTCTTCAAGATAACGTATAATGCGGTGGTTATAGATCTGTATAAAACTCTACAGCTTAGAGATCATATTTAAAATATATCTGCACTTGAAGGTGACCTATCATATTGAGATACTCACTCTAGTCACAACATACCTCAGCAACTAGTAAAGATTCATCAACCCCTAAAGAACATGCAGCACTGAGGGCCTTAATAAGATCTTCAAACTTTCCATTCTTGGGGACAGTAATGGTATAAGAAGACGGCTGAGTAGTTCCATCAGTACTCACAACTGTTAAAGTCACTGTCCGCATTGTCGTTGATGGCAGAGGAAGTGATAAATACATGAAAGGATCAAATGTAACAGAGACCTTCTTGCAAACAGGACAAACCAAAGTTGATTTATATTGACCCTGCAAGGAAATATAAGAATGATGCAATTGGTCAGAGCATCCAATGAAGATAACATTAACAATATACTCAATTTAATAAGGAACCAAGACCATTACCAAAGTTCATAAAGATATTTGTCTTGAATTAAAATCAACAGTATTAAGTTCCATAAAACCATTCCGATGAGAACATTTACAAATCAATTCTAACTAGATACTTTGCTAGTTCAAATATTAGGTATTAAATCTGCAGCATCTAATCCAAAAACTGTATTAATTATTTCTAAATATACAGAGGTCAAATTGTTATGTTCATATTAAGAAAAGCTCCAATAAGAGGGTGCATCACGGTTTTGTATGTCTAGCCAATAATATGTTGCCACGTATACATTCAAGTATGAATTTAAATTCAAAATCATCATCATAATTGCTGCTTTTTCAAAAGAGGTGTATAAATGATAGGAACTTAGGATTGGAGTAAATATTACATGGTATGCCGGTCCCATTGAAGCATTCCTTTTTCATTGTATATCTCAATTCATATTTGTCACGAATATATTTAGTGGTGTGGAGAAGAGGAATTAAACATGCCACTTGAAAAGACTACTAAAGCGAAGATGAGCTCTCAAGAACGTAGCAGAGGCAGGATGGGCAGTTGGTAGGATCTATAATGGATTGTACATGGGTGGTTTCAGCAACTTAGGGTGGAATCTTAACCACCAGAGACATAAGACCAGATGAGAATCAAATGTGATATGATCTTGTGACAAGATCCATCAATCCACAAGAAAGACAAAAATGAACAGTTGAATTCTTTGAGAGATTCATCTACATATTCGATGTTTAAGTCGTACGCAAAATTTCAAGCTGCTTAGAATTCAAACCGCAATTTGATGCTTAACAACTCCAAAATCAATGTGACTGTGCTTGAGACTCAACTTGTAAGTTTGAACTGTGGAAATATCAAGCCGCAAGAAGATGATTTATGGAGATATTTTAGTCAAATCAGCATTTCAGAATGTAACATAGGGATTATTGGTATGACAGCATATCTTCACAACATTGGCAGAATGCACACACTTGTGAGAGCACAAACGATCCTCAGGAATGAGCATGTGTCTAGTCACAAATGTCAACAAATTGAATCCCTTTGCACTAGAACTTGACAAATTAACAGATTTTACTGTAATGGGTTCCACTTATGGGCTACCCCTACTTGCTTTAACTGAGGAGAGTAAGAATTAAGTGTTGGGAAGTGGGCCCCAAGTTATGAGCTCAGAAACAATTTACTAAACTTGTCTTGTATGTGCGCTTGGGTACCAAGTTTACTGGGAAATCTGTGTGCTGTAACATGGAGTTTCAGGCAGATTTCACTAATAGAAACTGAGATTTGATAATTCTTGGTGTCTTCTATCTCTTTGACCTTGATACAAATTTCTTTCTGGATCTGTTTATTTGCAAGATATAGTTTCTCTCCCCCTGGTAACTTCATAATTCAATTTAATAGACAAAATTATATGAAGTTTCAAAAACTAAGCAATTAACCACCCAAGATAAATTAAGGTTTATCAACATGTACCAATTTTAAATCTAATTAAATAAACGATAAAGCAATCTAAAAATGAAATATAGAACAAATACAAGAGATACTCACTTGACACAGATCAACAATAATAGAGTTATTCCGAGCCAGATGGTTCTGCCAATATTCATCAGCAATGTCTTCATCAGATCGACCATCTCCGTCCTTGGCTTCTACATAAGGTTTGCATTTTACACGATTGAGATCTTCATGAAGTCCATCCAACAAAAATGCAAGAAGTTCCTATGATGAAAGATTGATCTATTTCAGAAAATATGACAAAGATTTTCAACCCCTCTCCCAAGAGTGAGGACAGAAAACCAAAATTTAGTTTCTGGAAGGAGGGAAACTAACTTGAGAATCATGCTGGTTAAATCCACTAAATTGAGGCGCAAAATGAGCAAGCTTTGACTTGAAAGTTCTTGGTGCCACTGGGGATGCTCCAGGTGCCCATAATTTTCTTAATAAATCCCCAAAGGCTAAAGCAATCTCACCCTGATAAAAACCATTTCATTACTGTTAGTGGACAAAGGTAAGCAAGCATCTGAGCATATTCACTGAAACAAGTAGTAATTATCATCCAGACAAGGATTTAAAAGGACTAGAATAGACTTAGCATACTTCCATGGCCAAAGGATTCTCATGATTAATTTCTCGACCATAATCACCCAGAAAATAATCTACAAGCTTTGGTGTGTGTGCTAAGCATTGAAGGGCACTGTTCATGAAACAAGTATTTCCAAGATTTTGCAAGCCGGTCAATCCCAAACAACCCACTTCACCAGATCTCCCAAAGAAGGATGTAGAATTAGTACGAAAAAGATTGGAGTTCATATTGCCAGCACTACCATTCATCCTGAGTGAAGCACCATAAGAAGAACTTGTACCATTAGAATATTGTAATGCCATTTCATCTTTTTTCCCTTCTCTGCATTTTATGGAATCTGATAGCCCATAAATTTGCAACTCCAGAAGAATCTGCTGAGAAGCAAAGCAAGCCATAAGCATCCATGTATCAATTGACATAATAAATCATATTATCTGATGTCCAATAATTCATAAAACAGCTCATTTTAACTTCATACAAATATTTAACTTTTTATTGGCAAAGATAAGTATATAAGAAGGCGAGGGAATATCATGTTATCCAAAAAGCATGCACTTATAAATTATTTGATTCAGACAAATATGAAGATAAACATGGTATTAAATATTCTACAATCTATATATGTCACAGCTGAGCATATTTCTCTCTATCAGACAGAGAGGACTTCATCATCAATTATATACAACTCAGGTTGCATAATAATTCACCAATCCAAAATACAAAAGCATTTGCTATTAAGACTAATAAAAGTGAATTCTGTTTAAAAAGGATTAAAACCAAAGACAAATCCAGAAATAAATCAATCATCATGTTAAGCATTTATAGCCTCTAAATATTTGGAAGCCATAATTCACAAGCTGCAAGTCATCCCTGGAAGAAGTCTCTAGTACCACAATAGGATCAAGGAATTCAAAAGACATAAATATAGCCATAAATAATATGTTAAATAATATACTCTGTACATTAGGATTATAATTCAAACAAAGTAATGGTCTGGTAAAATTAGTGTTCTTAACTTGCAATTACATGCTATTGATAGGAAACAATAAAACTGTACTAAGGAAAATAAAGCGTTGTACAGTTGGAAAAACAATTGTTAACTTGATTGCCAAGAAACTCCAATCTAACAGACAAGTTATCTGATTGATAGAAAATTTAGCAGCTGTATGCAAAGTTGTTCTGTTTATCATTGGAACCATGGCCAAAACATCTCACTTGATGATGCAATTCAAGAGCTGAATCTAATGATGGAATTGATGCCGACTGGGCTAAATAAGTCCAATATCAGTGCTAAAAGATTCAATTTCTAACTAAGTGCAAACAAACAATAACTAAGTGCAATATCAGTGCTAAAAGATTCAATTTCTAACTAAGTGCAAACAAACAATAACTAGCACTTGCCATCTTAAGTGCTTCTTACTAAGATGGTATCTAAAGCTTCCAGTCATTCTCTCTGTCACTTAATCCTACTTAAGGCAAACGATCCATATCTCTTTGCCTCAAACCAAAAGCAACCTCATCACCAACTGAAAAATATTGCAACTGACTTCAAACATGGAATCATAGGATTGAGATCCCCAATATTAAAGATATCTGTAAACTGTTTTTACAGAGAAAAAAATTACGATTTATACGTATTCAACTTATTCGTGAATGAAAATTTGAATAAAGAAATAAATAAAACAACAGTTAGAAAGATATTAAAGAACTCTAAAAGTCTTCAGAAAAATTATGAAATTATAACGATTTCACCACAGTAAACCTGAGACGTGCACCTCAATTCATCACTATAAAGTCACTCTTTAAACTTGGGCCCGAGATCTTGACAACTAAATATAATCATAAAAGGATTTGCTAAACCCAGATTCCACAAAAGAATTCAACAACTTACTTCCTGATCTGACTGCCGCTGACAGTCTTTAGAAAACTTATTTTTGTTGTTCATAAGAAACAGACTCGTCTGTCCAGAAAAGTCCCAAATGCGTAACTGTGTAACATAAAAGGTTAGAAGCCCATCAACTTCAGACCAAAAATTGCTGCTAAAGAAATATTAAGTTACCAGGTCAGACTCAATACTGAAGATTTTGCAGGCCCTTCTGAAGAGCTCAACTGCATTGTCCTGTAAAAAGACATTGTGTTAAGACAGACGATCCCTTACAAGAAAAACAACCTGCTAATGCCAAAGCATAAAACCAACACAGATTAAGTTGACTGCAAACTTGATGAAGAATACACCTTTCACAAATATAACAGAAATTGGAAAATACTAATATCATCAAATGTATCAGAACGTCTGAAATCCTATGACAGTAACGTTACCCATCAAGCTTTACATTCATATAAGTTGACGAAACCATATATATCGTCATTAACAAAAACGTACAGTAATATCAAGACAACATTATCATAACTTCATTTATAAAACATAACATATGCGCAATACTTAAAAGTTGAAACAAAAGACAAGCTACAAAACGGTGTAAAGCCTCTGCATGCCTTGCAACTTCACCAAGCAAGACATCAATTAATTGATTAATTTGATAGTAAAAGATTCAGGTGAAGCAAAAATCAAAGCAATGCACTAGTAAAGACTGACATATGGAAAAGAAATAGGTGAACCTTTTTGCTAATTTTGACACCCAAAGAGTTAATTTGGTGGAGCACAGAAAGCCTAAGGTGCAAAGGATAGACATCAGCCATATCGTCTTCGGAGCATTTTCCATTCTTTGTTGCAACTTTAGTGTTGCTATGATGCCTAAATGAACAAACATAGAATCAAGATTTGTAATTTGTTGAATTGTAGGCAGCGAATCAAATCAAAAGAAAAGTTTGTCAGTCTAGTAGTCTCAGTTACCATTTAAGCGCCTGCAACCACATGTCTCCGGGGACCAATGCATAGTCACGCCCGACTTCAGCATTGTCATCGTCATCTTGTCTGCTCAGATTGAAAACAAGGTCTGAGTTGAAGATGCTAATTATCTTCACGTACGATGACGACGCCCCAGGCCTTGCTGTGTACAGAATCCCTGAATCACTTGAACTTGATTCATGAGCATCTCTCCACCACCTGAATGAATGAATGTTATTTAACATTTCAGATTTGGAAATGTCACATACACAAAACACCCAACCAATTCTTTCTGTTTCTATTTCACCTGTAAGGAACCAAGTAGACTCGCTGCTCATTGTCTGACTCCACCACTCTCTCACTTGAATCCGTGATTCCTTCCATTTCACACGGATAATTGAAATGTAGATCATTCAAGCGACAAGACAACACAGACTTGGCCGGATTTTCACATCCACCTTTTTGTGTGCATTTCCTCAATCGAAGGCAAACATGTGTCTTAACATTTTCTTTTTTTTCTTTTTTTTTTCTTTTTTTTTTTTTTTTGTGGTACAATGCTGTCGGACACACCCCCCAACGTTGCTTTACTGCAATACAACGTGCGCATGTCGAAGGGTAGTTTAATCATTTTACTTATTAGAATATTACAATTTTAGATTAATTTAAAATTTAAAAATCTAAGAAAAATTGGATATTCAATTATTCATCGTCCATCTCAAAGTGGACAATGGATATTTTAGCTAAAAATTTCATAATTAATTTTAAAAAAAAATGATTTTAATAAAAATACAAAGAGCTATATTTGGATCGAGATGAATAGTATAAAACTAATTTGGATCTCCATCGATCCAATCATTCCTATGGATAGAGATCCTAGATTTCTATCTTTTGAGATCCAACGGTAGGGCAAGGTGATCCATCTTCCCCTACCATGTGAAGATCTTTTTATGTATTTACTTTTTAGAGAGCTTTGAGAGACTTTTGTTCTTAAATCTAGTTATTTCGTATAAGCATAAATTACATCTAGGTTCACATAGAGTGTTTTCGTAAAACGTTATATTTGTCTTGCATACGTAGTCTTCGTAAATGAGTGCAGATCAAAGAACGGTCAACGGCGGCTTAATTTAGGAAATTGGCTTAAGTTAGGATTTTTGTTTAATAAGTTTAATTAGGATTTGACTTTCTAAGTTAATTAGAATTTATTTTTATTATCTCCTATTTTATTTCTTTTTATTAATTTAGAATTATTTTCTTTTGGGATTTGACATTCTTTCTTTTTAGGACTTGATATTATTTTCTTTTAGGGTTTAATATTATTTCCTTTTAGAAATTGATATTATTTCTTTTTAGATCTACATTTTATTTCCTTTTATGTTTCCTTTAATTATTCGATACTATTTCATTTATAGTTTGACTCTATTTCCTTTTAATTGTTATTTCTTTTTAGGAAAGTATTGTTTTTTAAGGAATTGTAAAATTATAAATAATCATGAAACTTTAGAGTTTAGAAATGTTTTTGGTTTTGGAGAACTAATAAAATCCTATAGCTTTACCAAATAATTTATCTTTGTTTTTCGTCTTTTCCAGATAGATTTTCTAAGGATTGCATGAGCTAGATTCAAGTTATTTCACTAATTTGATTCTAGATTATTTCGGCTTTTTTTGAGTATTCTTACTTGGATTTGCTTAGGCTAGCATTAGGTTAATTTGTTGGTTTAATTCTAGAGGATCAATTTGTTGATTGCGGTGGGACAATTGATCCATTATCTATCCTATTTGTGTTATGATTTTGGTTGAAATAAGCTTCTTGTTAGATCTAAAATTATCATCAACAATGACCTAGTTAGAGATCCAACAACAACTCTCAACGAAATTATCGTTAGAATCTCTTAATGAAAACACCAAATTGTTGAGGACCTAACTTTAGACTCAACAACAAGCCTATCTCAACCCAAAATCACAACACAAACAAGATAGATAATGAATTAATCGCCCTACTAAAATGAGCAAATTGGTCCTTTAGAATTAAGCCAATAAATTGACTTAACACTAACCTAAGTAAATTTAAGTAAGAATACTTAGAAGAGCCGAAATAATTTAGAATCAAATTAACGAAACAACTTGAATCCAGCTCAAGCATTCCTAAGTAAATATACTTAGAAAAAACGAAAAACAAAAATAAAATACCCGACAAAGCTGCATGATTTCATTAATTCTTTGAAACCGAAAATATTTCTAAACTCTAAAGTTTCATAGCTATTTATAGTCTTATAATTCCTTAAGAAACAAGACTTTCCTGAAAAGAAATAATAACTAAAAGAAAATAGTACCAAATTATAAAGGAAACAGTATCAAATAATTAAAGGAAAATTAAAAGAAAATAAAATCTAAATCTAAAAGGAAATAATATTAAATCCTAAAAGGAAATAATATCAAGTCCTAAAAGTAAAGAATACCAAATTCTAAAAGGACATAATTCTAAATTAATAAAAATAAATAAAATAGGAAATAATCAAAAGTAAATCCTACTTAGAAAGTCAAATCCTAATTAAACTTATCAAATCAAAATCCAAAATTAAACTAATTTCCTAAATTAGATCGTTGTGTGTGTGCATCCATCTTAATTGGTGATCAACTTAAGGCATTAAAGAGTGAGGAGGGTTCGCTTCACTTGCGCGTGAGTCTAGACAAAGCGATTGCTACCATAACTTTATGGAATGTTTTATGGAAGTTAAATGTGCCAAACAAAGTGAAACTACTTTTATGGAAAGCTGTTCATGATTAGATTTCGGCTCTTCTCAGTGTGGCTCATCGAAAGGTCCATGTAGGAAATCGTTGTCCAATTTGTCGGCGGTCGCAAGGACATCATTCCATCCCTTCGGGACTGTAAATCTTTGAATGTGGTTCACACTAACCATTCTTTTTAGGTTGACTCATGGTTTCTCAGAACTTCTGTCTATAATTCTGTGGAGGAACTTTTGGTCTTAATATTTTTTGGAAGGTTTCCTAAATGCAAATCTAATTTCCCAAGCTCTTTCCATACCTACGCGGATGCCTTGGAAGGCTTTTGGTTCACATTCTCTAAAACCATCACAAATATTGCCTTTAAATATGCTAGCAGCTATGTTGGTTTCAGAGTTGTTGTTATCAATTATATAGGAAGTGGTCTATAATCTGGTTGGTACCCGCAAAATACAAGCTTCCTGTCCACCAGCTGTTATAGAAGCCATTGCAATTCTATTTTGGATTGTCTATTACATTAGATTCAGGGCTGTCTCATATATTATTGGAACCGAATTCTCAAACAGTAATCGATATGATTAACTTCATGACTATTACCTAAAGTGAGCTTGGCTATGATCAGGGCCGGCTCAACGCTCAAGCCTTAGGCAACTAAGGCAGTTGTCCAAGGCCTCAAGCCGAAAAGGGGGCCATATTTATTCTTTTTCGTAAAATTTAGGAGGGTGTATTCAATTTTAAATTTATTAGAGTGTGATGAATTTTTATTTAATAACAGATTTGAGTGGAATTTACAGATTCTATAGACTCTATATTTATTTTGTTAGAATTCTTTATAAAATCTAATGACATCTTGAAAAGAATAGTAAGATTTGTTATAGATTTTTCACTTCATAAAAATCACTATATAATTCATTCAAATTTATCACTTAAATAAAATCAGTTAAATCAATGATTTTTTTAATGCACCTAGAATTCATTAGTTTGCTTATTAATTTAAATTGAATACATCTAGATTATATTAGATTTTACACAAATCTAAATTGAATATACATAGATTTGTATGATTTTTTTACAAATCTGAATTGAATATACACCTATATTTGACTAGAATCCATTCAAATCTGGATTGAATATTCCAAAGTATTAAAAATGTTTTAAATTCCAATAGATTCTAGATTGAATATATCCCTTTAATATTATAAAGGAAATTTTTATTAGATGATATATTTAAAATCCAACATCAAATTAAGTTAGTTGAAATTATAAAATCTAACTTCCAAAATGAAGAGGCAAATTTTTGTATTTGGGATTTTTTTTTTATGAAAATTGTAAATTTAACATTATTTTTCGCTTAATATATTTGTGTCTTTAAACTCAACTTTTATTTTTAGATTTAATTACTATATAAGATATTTATAATTAATTGGTAATTTTTAAAATTTTTGTTTTACAAACTATAGATGTTTTAGAATAATTAGATTTGAATCTAATGATTAATAGCTAGTCCTATTAACAAATTTTATAGGACAATGGACCTTTCTTTTCTGTTTCATTCGTCAAATTCACTTTTAAGGTTTGAAACTAGCACGATTAAATAAAAACTAATGTTTGTAAATCACACTTCATTGAAATCATAACTAATTTTAAAAATTTATTGCTAGAAAATGTCCCTCCCAACCTTGTGCATTAGGTTGTCGACGACTCTCATTGTGGATGTAAGATTGATTTGGTTTGATGAATACAAATCGAGTGGTTGAATTCATTTTGGAATAGTTTGAGATTTGTAGTGCAATAATATTAGTCATTAGACGAAATAAGATTGGTTCAGTGGCATAAACCTCAAACTTATACTCATAAGGATGTGAATTCTAGGATGGCACAGCCTCTCCCAGCTGATCCAACTAACTTTACGTTTACCATCCTTCATCCCTCACCAGAAACGAGCAGCCAGGGCCTCTAGGCGGTCTGGGGTTTAGGGACCTCGCACTTTTTAACCAAGCTCTCTTGGCCAAACAGGCTTGGAGAGTGGTGACTAATCCAGCGTCCCTAGCCTCGCGTGTTTTAAAGGCGAAATACTTCCCCAATTCGGGTTTTTGGCAGGTGGGCTGTAAACAAGGCTCATCGCACGCTTGGCGTAGCCTCCTTTGGGGCGGTGAGCTTTTGAGTAAAGGGTGGGTCTGGCAGGTTGGTAATGGCAGAGAGATTGAGGTGTTCAGCGATCGCTGGATTCCCAAGCCAAATTCGTTCAAAGTCATTTCCCCATGTGTCGATCCCGATATGAGAGTGGTTGAGTTGATTGAACCTGGAAACGGGCAGTGGAATCTCCAAAAACTTGATAATTGTTTGCTGCCGATTGACAAGGAGCAAGTACTTTCGATCCCACTCAGTCGCAGGAATGTTCAAGATCAATGTCGCTGGTTCTTTGATAAGAATGGGGTGTATTCGGTGAAGAGTGGATATAGGTTGGCTGTGGAGCTGGCTGCGTCTTTGAAAGGATCGGCAAGCCCTTCTTCTTCGTTGCATCAGTGGTGGACGACATTATGGAACCTCAAAATCCCACCCAAAGTCAAAATTTTCGTTTGGAGAGCTTGCCTGGAAGCTCTCCCTACCAAGGCCAATCTGAAGCATCGCAAGATTGTGTCCGACGGCTTCTGTGACGTGTGTTCGAGCAGTGTGGAAAATGGGGCTCATGCGCTGTTTTGGTGTAAAGAATCGTCGTTAGTCTGGCACCTTTTTGCTAAGAATTTCTTCCTAGACTAGTTCAGGTTCAATGATGTCTTCCTCATCCTGTTGGGTGTGTGGCAAGAATTTGGTGAGCAATGGTTGACTGAAATTTGTATGGTGCTGTGGTGTATCTGGAATGCACGTAATTCGCGATGTATGCGCCTCTGTAAAACGGCTCCTGAGCTCGTGGTGTCCAAAGCTTCGAATCTGCTTTCTGAGTTTCAGAGTTCTGCTTCTGCCCTGTCCGTTGCCCCTCGTCTGCTGCCGGTTATCCCTCTCCAAGCGTGGCTTCCCCCTCTTATTGGCTGTTTAAAGTTGAACTCGGACGCTGCCGTTCGCCCTCTGCTAGGGAAGGTAGGTCTGGGGGTTTCTGTTCGGGATCACTTGGGACATGTAGTTGTTGCCATGGCTAAAGGCTGGGTTGGTAATTTCTCCCCCGAAATTGGCGAGTTTATTGCCCTTCGGGAAGGTCTTGTGCTTGCTGCCTCTTTGAAGCTCAAAATTGAGGTTGCGGAGGTCGATGCTGTCAAAGTAGCTTCTGCTGTTAATGGTTCGACTGTCACTAGGGGTGAAGCTTTCTCTCTTTTATTAGATATTAAGGCCTTGTGTGAGGTTGTGGGTGGTTGTAAGTGCTTTGCCGTTCCTCGATTCAGGAATCGCTTTGCGCATAAACTCGCTTCTTTGGCCTTGTCCTCTCCGGAGGATGCCTATTGGCATGATGTCAATACCCATTGTATCTTTCCCAATTGTTCTGGTTTATAATAGTTCTGTCTCATTTCAAAAAAAAAATATATAATTTCATTCTCAAAATCTTGAATTTATCAAATTTATGTAATAGTGTAAAAAAAATTGTAGAGAAAACAAATCAAAACAAAACAAAGAGGGAATTAAAAAAAAAAAAAAAAGATAAACTTTATTTTAGTCTCTAAAATTTTTAAAGATATCAAGTTTTTATAACTACTCTTTTAAAAAGAAATAACTCTTTTTACCCTTAATTTTTTCAAGACTTTTCAAAAAAATTCAAATACCAATCAACTAATAGTTAACATTAATAAAATACGTTAAAAAATAATTTAACCTTTAATGATTATTAGTGGCATAAAAATTATCAAATTATCTTTATAATACAATGAATTTATAAATTAAATTATCTAAAATTTTCTTAAATTTTTATTATTAAATTATAATCTAAATTATTTAAAGTTACTGTTGATCGTCAGTTGACTGATAATTTAGATTTTTTTAAAAAGTTTTGAAAATATTAGGATGAAAATAGATACTTTCAAAAAGCTTTAAAAATCTAAAGTTTCTTAAAATCGTAAGGATCAAAATAAGTTTTCAAAAAAAACAAAAGAACAGAACAAAACAAAACAAAGAGAAGGACGGGTAATATGGTGATTTGAGTAAGATGGATGGGCAATATTCGCAATTGAAAAGTCTGTTGAGAGAGAGAAAAATTAAGAATGGGACCCTGGAGTGTGCGATGCCACGTGGCAGTAAGTTGAAAGGAAGAAGATGTAGTATTGTAAGGCCAGAAAAGAAGAAGGTGATTCAGCAGAAACCCTAAACAACAACCAAAAAAAAAAAAAAAATTGAAAATCAGTTTATGAAAATCAGTTGATGGATCGATGAGGAACATCAGGCGTCGGGGAGTGGAAGTGTCGCCTGGGAGGACGAGCTCGCGGTCGGTGACGGAAACGGTGAACGGGTCTCACCAGTTCGTGATAGAGGGGTATTCATTAGCGAAAGGGATGGGAATCGGGAAGCACGTAGCGAGCGAGAATTTCAGAGTCGGTGGTTTCGAGTGGGCCGTCTATTTCTATCCAGACGGTAAAAATGCAGAGGACAATTCCACTTACGTTTCCGTTTTTATCGCTTTGGCCAGCGAAGGCACCGATGTCAGGGCCTTGTTCGAGCTCAGTCTCCTGGACCAAAGTGGCAAGAATAAGCACAAGCTCCATAGCCATTTCGATCGCTCTCTCGAAAGTGGGCCCTACACCCTCAAGTATCGCGGCAGCATGTGGTAATAAAAACAAGATTCCCTCTCCCTCCCTCGTAATATTATCCTTCAAATCTTCTTTTCTTAATTTGATTTTGTTACTTAGGGGCTACAAGCGTTTCTTCAGACGTGCTTTGCTTGAAACTTCCGATTACCTTAAGGATGATTGCTTGAAAATTACATGTACTGTTGGAGTTGTCGTATCGGCTATCGATTCTTCACGGTTGCACTCTATTCAAGTCCCTCCATCTGATATAGGATCACATTTTGGCATCCTATTGGAAAACATGGAAGCTTCCGATGTCACCTTCCATGTAGCTGGCCAAAAGTTTCATGCTCACAAGCTACTTTTGGCTGCCAGATCTCCTGTTTTTCGATCCAAATTTTTCGACGCCTCGGACCCTGATAATAATGACATTGTGATTAGCCATCTCGACCCTATAGTTTTTAAGGTATAATTTCGTATTTATCTACCCAGAGCTTTTATTGTTTGTGTGTCCTAATTATTCAATTGTTAGGACCACTAATATTAATGTATAATTATTTTTAAGAGAAAGAATACGATTAATGACTGAGATTAGTGGTCTTAATAATTTAAAAGTTAGGATGTACTGACCATAAAAGCTTTACTTATCTACCATACTATTCAGCTATTCTATTGTTTTGATTATTGTTATTTTCAATTTATTTTCCTGTAGGCGATACTTCACTTCATATATAGAGACACTCTTACAGAGGATGTGGATTCGGTGACTTCTAGCTCGTCTTGTATCTCAGACACATTGACTGCAAAATTGTTAGCAGCTTCGGATGAGTATGGTTTGGAGAGACTCAGATTGATGTGTGAGTCTCGTCTATGCAAGGACGTTTCTGTAAACTCTGTTGCCAAAATTTTGACCTTGGCTGATCAATATCATGCTACAGAATTGAAAGCCATTTGCCTCAAATTTGCTGCTGAAAATCTTGCAGGTTTGTTTTTTATGTTCCGCTTTATAATTTCTTATTAATCTCGGTTTGGAGATTTTGCGTAGACAAAAGCATAATGGCCATTTAGTTTCTGTTAAAAAATAAAATAATGCACTGGGTGTGAAAAGTTGCCTCTACATCGAACCGAGTTCAAGCCTGTTTTCTTTATAATTTTTTCATAATTAAGATATAGGTTATGTTGACTTGAGGTTGAGTGGATTCTTTGAGTATCTAAATGATAAAGATATAGCACTAGATTTTATGACTATGGCATTAGTAAGTTTTATAAAGCTTTTTGTGAACGTGGCGTTATTGTGAAAGATCATAGGGTCAAAAAACTACAAAAATCATATTAGTGCAAGCATGTGAGAGTATCAAGTAAGGCTTACAACAGATTACTGTAGGAAAAGAGTCTACAAAAGAAGAAAACAAATTTTTCTTTGATCTATTTATCCATTTTAATTCTGTAGTGGTTTTAGTTCAATCCAAATATGGATTTATCTCTCTTACTATGGTCATATACAATCCTTGGTTAAACTTTATACCAATGGTGATTTCGAGTCAGGAAATATTTTCAATTAAATGTTTTTAATATCTCTTACTTGAAGAAGTGTAAGATTATTGAATATATATCGTTGAATCATTTGAAGATGCAACATGGGTTCAAGAAGAATTTATTTTTTATTCATGTTTGTAAGAAACAGTTGAGGGTGCCAAAACAAAAAAAAAAAAAATTCAAAGGAAGAAGTAATACTGACTAAAATGCAATTTTACAGAGAAATGAGAATAGTCTAACATCAAGATCTGGAAAATGTAAGATAATATTTTTTGGGTAAAAAGTCTTCAGGCTCTTTAAAGTATCATAGGGTGGACGATGGATACAGGTTGCAACCTTTAATTTATGGGGTCGAATTAGGGTCCTATGAGATTATAATGTCAATCATAGTTAGCCTGACAAAGTCTGAGTTGTTTGTAAGTCTAAAATCTAGTCTAAGAAGTAAAAAGAGTTAGTCATATAAGTTTTAAGTGTCAATTCTAAAATCTTATTAGTTTTATTTCGCAACGAGTCATAGGCATTCAGTCAGGAGTCTTATTTTATGAGTCACTAAAGTTATCTTTTCGTTCTGGATATCAGTGAAACAAAAAATAACAGTTCTCTTTTGTAAAGACTATCAGTTTTAGAAGTCTCTTTATGTGTATCCTAGTCTTATAAATATGATTAGAATGCTGGTTTCCTGGTGTATGAGTAAATAATTTAAGAAATTTCAGTTTATCTTTGGGAGCATATTTACCAAGGCATGACATCTTGGTTTTAGAAGTGACTCTTCGACTTATGTAATGCTGTCTTTTGAAGGATTGTCACACTTGCAAATTTGAATTTGGGTTGAAGCGCCACTATGTGGCAAATCTGTAAGTGAACTTTGTGCCTGGTCCAGTGAGGTTCTTATATTGCCTAAAGCTTGTTTGGGTCCACTATCTTTAAATGTGTTTATTTTAAATTGTATGTTTGGAAAATGGCATCCATCACCATCTTTAATAACTTGCAGTATAGGCAGTTGATTGAGGGGAAACCATACTGCCATTAACTACATAATGTATCAATAATTTTACCAAACTGTTATATTCTTTTGAAGCCTTACTTCATGTTCTTGAGTTGGAAATATTTGCCAATGAATTGATTAATATGTTGACTATTTGTGAGATGCCAAGCATGAAAGCTACACTAAATCTGTTATCTTTATTGTTATTATTTTTAAATTAAGTTGAATTGCTAGAAATTTGTTCTCACCTGAATTTTCTGGACTAAGTCCATTAGCATTCCACTGAGAAGCATGATATCGACTTAAACCTGTGAGAAAAGCTGGCATTGTTAATTAGAGTAGCAGTCAAGGATTTGAACATAAAATGATGTATCACATTATTCTTGTTAAATATGATATAAATCTCGCTGTGTATAATATAATGCTTCCGGTACTCTGGGCAACTTTAAATGTGCAGCTGTTATGCGGTCAGATGGATTTGAATACCTGAAAGAGAACTTCCCATCATTGCAATCGGAGCTTTTGAAAACAGTGGCTGGTTGTGAGGAGGATTGCAGCAGTGGTGGAAAATCACGTAGTGTATGGGCCCAACTATCAGATGGTGGTGATACAAATGGCAGGAGGGTCAGGCAAAGAACTTGATACTTGATTGATGGGTGTTGTATATGAACGGTGTTGATTTTGTGAAAAAAGAAGAAGAATTGAAACAGAAAATGCAAACATTGCTTATTGCCAAAAAATGGCAGGCAAGAGGGTTTTGCCATGTCAAAAGTGGCCTAAAAGCGGAAAACTGTGTTTTGTAAAATTGTAGGCTTTAACTGTATGCTGTTACTGAGCTGTGTTTAAAAGTTTACAATATAGTGCTTAGTATAGTGAGCCTCATCTTTTTGCTGACAAATTCTATATATAATTTTCTGGAGTTCAGTGAAGGAGGTTTTCAGGAAGTCTCCCAATCCCAACACCCACAGAGCTCCTTTTAACATACCTGTAATCTTAAAAATTCAATGGTCGGATTAATTCTCAGGTCCGAAGGACGAAAGCCAAACCTACCTGTGTTCTGCTCTAACCTATTTCACATGTTTTTACCTTTTCACACACACAATTTATGAAGTCAAATGTGTGGTTTTGATCATTCCATATCATAATTTGTTTCCTGCAGCAAAAGAAATGCTCATTATAGACTTATGAATGTCTCTTTCTACAGAAAGTACATGTATAAACATTGGTTTAGAATGCAACTCTGGATTCTATTTGTCATGTGGATGGAAGGTGCATTCGATGGATGCTACATTTTCATCTATTTGACATAATTTTGTTGAATAACTCTAATGACTGAACCAGGTTTACTTTTTGGTACCCAATCTCAACATTTGTAGCTAATTAATAGATGAATGAAAAATAATACAATATAGCTTAAAAAAAAAGAAAAAGAAAAAGAAAAATAATACAATATGTATCGAGCAAATTGCACAAAACCCTTTTGAGGTATGTCTGAAAAGAGCGAAAATACATTTACTCTTTCATTACATCAAGCACCAACGCCATTAATCAATTTCCATTAACTTTGATAATTAACCAATTTTTTTTGTGAAGTGACCGTCAATAAGACCAAAAAAAAAAAAAAAAAGTTGTGGAGAGCTAGATTGGATCTCCATCATTAGATGGAATTCTATCCAATGATTTGGATCTCCACTAATAGTATATAAGAAAAAAATAATTTTTTTTTACATTTTTCATCTTTAAGAATTTTTTTAAATAGAAAATAAAAAAATAAAAATAATTAAAAATTTAAAAAAAGAGGTCTCCACTATCCATCAGGTGATGAACGTTGGGGATTAATTTTAAAATAAAAATTAAAAAAATATAGCAAAAAAGAGAAAATTTTTTAAAAATCCAATAAACCCTAGATCTTTAAAAAAATTAAAAAGAAAAGAAAAGTTCTCAAAAAATTATTGATTTTTTTTTTTTTTAAATCCATTTGAAGATCTGGAACCCACCTAGATCTTCAACTTTGAACCCAAATCTTCAAAGAATTAGGGAAAAAAAAAAGAAAAATTAAAAAAAAAATCATATCTTCAAGTTGAAGATCTAGATTCATCTTCTCTCTCATTTCTCATCATCTTTTTCCTCATTAACCTCACCTTTCATCAACATCACTCAATCCGTCACAACATCACGAATCCCATCACAACATTAAAAAAAAAAATCATCTAAACTAAAAAAATCCATCATCAAATAAATAAATAAAAACTATTGTATCTCCAAAGTTTTTAATTGGGGACCTAGGTGATCTCCGATGGTGGAGACCACCTGACTTTCCTCGATGGAGACCCAATTTAGGTCTCTATCGTTGAAGATTTGGGTCTTGATCGTAAAGACCTAAGTGATCTCCAATGATGAAGACCACTTAAGTCTCCACATATGGTGTCCGTTGGAGACCATCCAAGGTCTCCATATCTGGGATGGAAATCAATTGGTCTCCATCCCAATTTTTGATTTTTTTTTTTCAATTGTTTTGTTTTTTTAATTATTTTTATTTATAAATGGACAGTAGAGATCCATATATGTTTTTTTTTTTTAATCTTTTAAAAAGTTTATTTTATTATTTTGTCATTATGTTTTTGTCTTATTCATAAATATTTTAGTCATTTGATAAAAAGCGTTTGTCAACTTCTAAAGTTGATGGAAATCAACTGAAGTTATAAGAGCTTGATGTAATAAAAGAGTAAATATGTTTCTATTTCTTTTCTTCATATGTATATTCTATCTTTATAAAGGCGGTTGTGCGTTTCACCATCCATTTTTGCGGTGGAGTTTAAGTCTCATTAATTTATTTATAATTTTTTACTCCTTATTGTCATAGGGGTAGATATTTGCACCACACAAGTAGTGATTCATCCTCATTGGTTTTTATAGGCTTCTAAGACAACAAAAAGTAAAAATAAATAATGAAATATAGTACTTTGGATTATAAACTCATTAATCTTAGTTGTTTTTATGAGCTTTTAAACTATTCATTGTCAAAAAGTAAAAATAAATAACATAATATATTATATATATATTTTATAAACTAGTTTTGATAAGATGTAGTCGACATAATGATAAATCATCCAAATTTAGGAGTGTATTTAATTTAAAATTTATTGAAATTTGTTGGATTTTTTTTTAAATGATAGATTAAGGGTGTATTCAAGTCATCCATATTTATAAAATGTATTCAATTTAAAGTTTATTGAAAGTTGTTGGATTTTTCTTAATGATAAATATTAGTGAAATTTACATATTTTATTGACTCCATATTGATTTTGTTAGAATCTTTATCAAATTCAATGAAATTTGAGGGAAAATGCTAAGATCTGTTGTAAACTTTTTTCTTCATAAATTTTACTCTAAAATACATCAAAGCCCATTTAAATCCTCACTCAAAAGTAAAAATCTGTAAAGACAATGATTATTTTAATATGCATTTCATTGAATTTCAAATAAATCTGAACTAAATACATATAAATTTCACTAGATTTTATTAAATCCATATAAATCTTAATTGAATATTGCTAAATTTCGATGACATTGATAATACACTCAAATTTTTAAAATGTTTTAAATTTCAATGAATTTTAGATTGAAAATACATCCCTGCTATATGTCATGGCATCACTAATAGTTCAATAATAAAAATTAAAATAAAATAAAAGATTAGTCACTACAAGTATTTAAACTTGGTCAATACCAAAAGTAGTTTGCTAAAAAAATAAAAGAGAAGTGGTGTGGTAACGTAATCTGTCTTGCGTATGAATTGCATGCAGTCAAACAAGCAGATGCTTGTCGATTGAGTATAAAATATCAATAACGCGTATATATTCTTGATGTCCAAGTAAAGCTATAACTATAACTAGTTTGGAATTAGGAAATCCTATTACTTGATGGTAAGCGACATATATATATATATATATATATTAAAATAGTGTCTCTACTCTGCACTCAAATTCTTTAATTGATCAGCAGTAGCTAATCGATCAGAAGCTGATGAACATGAAGATGGTTTGGTGTTCCCACTGTCTCAGAATCTGCGAGCTCATGTGTCATCCTCCTGCATTCATGTAAGTTCATTCCTTCTTATATATATATATATATATATATATATAGTGAAATACCATTCGAATTGGGATCATGTCAAGCTAGAACAGCCCTTTCAAATATCAAGCCACATTAGACCATAGTTTTGCTTATTTTCTCACAGACTCACACTTTTATTAGTTTATTTTAATAATTACTTAGAGATGCATGGGTTGTCCATATTACAGATCATGTTCTACCTGCGGAAAGGTGTTGGCCAGTTCGATCAAATTCAAAAGGAAAAGATATAGAACCTCCAAGTTGAATCCTAAAATATTTACTGGATTTAAAAGGGTCAGAAGATTGAAGAAAAACATACAACATTTTATAGATTAGTTGAAGAAGTAGGCTGCTCTCAAATTCAGTCATCAATTTGCATTCACCAACTATTATTAGTATTATCTTTTCAAGAATTTACACTCACCTTTCAAATTTTTACACATGCTTTTTCTTTTTCTTTGGAATTGGATGAGAATTCTTTAACCAGCCATGGATAAAAATATATATACGTTATTGTGTTTAAGATACGCTGTAAGAAATAATCTCTTGTTATTATTATTTTGAATGAATAAAATTCATGTTTATCAAGTAGGGGTGGGTGTTTTCGAATTTCGATGAATATTATTTAAAATCTATTATTTAAATATTTAAATATGTTGTACTAAATAAGATCATTCTCTCAAATTAAAATCTATTATTTAAATATTTTAATATTTAAATATGTTGCTCTATTAAATTAATGAATATTACTAAAACTCTAAATGAGTCATTTTAAAAAATTACCAATTATTATTGAAATCCTAAATTGGGTCATTCTCTCAAATTAAAATCTATTATTGAAATGCTAGATGGGGTCATTATCTTAAAGTAAAATCTATTATTCAAATGATTTTTAGTATATTAAATGTGTTGTTCTATTAAATTAATGACTATTATAAAAACCTAAATGGATCCTTCTAAAAAATTATTAATTATTTTTAAAACTCTAAATGGGGTCATTCTCTCAAATTAAAATATATTTTTATATAATTTTTAGTATATTAAATGTATTGTTCTATTAAATTAATATGTATTATTGAACCCTAAATGAGTCATTCTATAAACTTTCCGATCAAGGGGTCATTCTCTCAAATTGAAATCTATTATCGAAACCCTAAATGGGTCATTCTGTCAAATTAAATTATATTATTTAAATGATTTTTAGTATTTAAATGTATTGTTTTATTAAATTAATGACTATTGTAGAAACCCTAAATGGGTCAATCTAAAAAATTATCAATTATTATTGAAACTCCAAATGAGATCATTCTTTCAAATTAAAATCTATTATTGAATCCCCAAATGAAGTTGTTTTCTCAAATTAAAATGTATTATTTAAATGATTTATAATATTTAAATGTGTTGTTCTATTAAATTAATAGTTATTATTGAAACCTTAAATGGTGATCTTACCGCTTCAAGGTTACGATGGTCTTTTTACATATGAAAATGTGTAAATGAATTAAAAATTGATATATCTTATAATAACAAGACATGTTATATACTTAATTTAATATTATCTAAAATAAATTAATAGTTTTTTTTCATCATCTTCTATCGATAGTTTTTTTTTCATCATCTCCTATCAAATAAATTGTTTTTGTTTCTTCTTAGTTAATTTCAAAAATCACTCATCATTACTATGTTCATCACAATATCACACAAAACAAAATTCTATTATATCTTGGAAACTCGTCTTCTTGAGTGGTGAATTTGCATAGCTAGTTGAGACACTCTTCTTGAGTGGTGCTGACATGCTAGGGATTCCATTCATCATTGCCTCGATCTTTGCAAATCTCTTGGAGAGTTCGTTCGACATGAGTGTTGCTGATCTCTGGTTCCCTGCTTCCCCTACGTGGCGTGCTGCCCTTTCTCGTATTAGATCGACGTTGGGCTGTTTACCGTCCAACATCCTTTGTCTGTTATATTCTGGAAACTAGTTTGAGAACCTCTGGTCGGTGGCCGTGTTTCTTATTGGATCTTACTCTATCCTTGCGATATTAAGGTCTATTACTAGATTAGCTGGTTATCGCACTAGGATGCTTTGGAATCTTAGGGGTGGTCTACCGGCAATCAGCGGTCTCCTCTCCGTTGCATTAGTTGATTATGTATGTTTTGCTTATCCACTATTGGGGCTCCATTGGTTAATTGTTTAACCCTGGCTTATAGATGTTCATTTTCAGTTTGGATTACTTGATTTTCAGTCTGGAGTTGTTTTGGTTGTTCCCTGTAAATTGACATCCAATTTATCAGAATAGCGACTCGAGCCTCTAGAGACTGATTCTGTGATTCGGCCATTTTGTGGTGCTAAGCGATTTGATTTGCTCTGGGTTGAATTGCTAGATTTTCCCACAGTTGGTGTCAAACTGTAAAAGTATATTAACTTTAAGCAAACCTTATCAGTCAATTTTTTAAGGAATCTAGTTAACTATAACTTGCACAAGTCGAACAAATAGAGGAGGGGTGATCTTGACATCAAGGTAGTACTAACAAAAGATACTCCAATGTTCAAGTCAGAAAGAAAGAGAGATTAAAATAAAGCAAACCAAACAGAAAATAAAATGTATGTGCTATTATTGTTTGACTCAATGTGTATGGCACGTTAATAGAAGTTGTGAGTTGGTTGAGAATGTAGTTAATACATAATGATATGGTGGTTGTCTACTTGTTCGAGGACTAGGGTCTTACTTGAGATGGTGTGGATGACGGCGGTGTCTTAGAGGTGTGGGAGCATAAAAGCTTATGATGTGAATCCAAAGAGAATTAGGCAGAGTCAATGGCTCTCTCTTTTCATAGAGGGGGAGGGAGCCATTGAAAGGAAGTTAATGGACCGAGAATCAAGGGTTCCATTCCCCTCTTGATTCTCGCTACTGCTTTTCTACTCAAGATATTTCCTACATGCTTGTCGCCTAAATTACTACATGTATTTGAATTTTGAATCTCTCATTTAATGTGGTCAACTTTCCCTAATGGGTTATGAGCTGGCGATAATTTCTCTTCTTAGGCTTTTGGGCTTTGAACTCCGTTTGGGCTTGATCGACATTTAGGCCCACCAATTATATTGCTATCTTGGGCTTCCATTTAAGATCATTTGTGCCTGTAAATTTTATCATTACAACTATTTAGTCAAATCATATTATTGTAATATAAGAGGAATCCACCGGATGGAAAGAGTAAGGTAAGTACGACCGTTAATGCTTTGCTTCTGTACTAAGTGAGAAACATTATAATTGGATCAAGAAATCTTTTTTAGTCATTCGTTGAATGATAAATCACCACAAGTGATGGAGATACACGATTTGAATAATGAAAAATCCAATATTTAAAATTTGTATTTAGAATGACCAGAAATGTGAAAATAAGACCGGATATCATTTACTTATTATGAGCAAATCCAAAGTCGTTGTAGATATAGCCAATCAATAGTTCCCAACCGTGGGGTGAATGTAATCTGATACATAGCGGAGATCTCTAAAGATCCATCAATAGAGTCATTCAAAGATCTCCTTCAATGAAGATCTCTTCTACTCCTTTAATGGTAATCTCCACATATCTCCTCCAAAATACTGGATGGGGATTTACCGAGAGCTTCATTTATTAATTTATTGTTTTTTAATTTTTATTTATAAATTTTCTATCCAAACAATAACATTACTCATTAATAATAGTTATTGGATTGGTTGTAACGGTGATTATTAAAGTTAATCTAATGATTGTTATTGATGGGTAATATTACTCATCGGATAAGGTACTCAAATCTTTGTTTTTAAAAATAAAGCATTAATGTCAATGAGTAGTCAAACCATTAATTTTAGCTAAATTAACTAAGGGTAGGGTATTAACAAGTGAATTTCGATAAATTGCGATTTTGTACACATTTACGTATTATGGTAGCGACCCCCATGTAATTCTCAAACGAAGTATATCGTTTTTGTGGTAGGTGGGTCATGATATTTATTTTATAATTAATTTTAAACAACATTGGAGTTTAAAGATTTTGTATGTTATCCACATCCTTGTCAAAAGCATTAAATATTTGCCACAAACATTCAAGCTCTTTATCTAGCTGGTGTCGGAGATTTTCACAAGATTTTATTGAAGAAATGGAAATAACTTCAAAGTTTGTCCCCCATGCAAATGTTTTAAGCTACTCCACCATTCCCCATTCAAAATCCCCTCTTCTTGTTTCAAGTTCAGTAGTCCCTTTTCATCACTCCTCCATGTCCAAGACCCTTCTTCCTCAGTTACAAGGCCTTAGAATTAACGCTAAAAAACATAGAAATTTTGGAGCTATATATGCTTCTGAAGCTGAAATCATCTCAACTGATCATGTTTCAGAAACATGGCTTCTTGAACCTGTTGGTAAGTAAGCCACTTCATTTTTGTCTTGTTCTAATTTATGTGGTTTTTCTTGTCTTCTTTCGATTACTTCTTGCATGTAATTAAGAAACACAAATTGTGGGGACATGTGTTAAATTCATGACGTGTGAAACCATTTTGCTTCTTGTATGATTATTGATCAGTGAAGTGATAGAGAATAATTGCTATAATTAATAGTATATACATACATGTTTCAATCTGTAACTCTTATATATGTACATGTTTCAATCATATAGGTGATGGAGACACAAGGCACATTGGTTTTAAGGTTGAAATGCCAAGTGCATTTGAAATTGCTTCTGTAAGTGTAATTCTTAAGTGCCTTCTTGTATTAAATGGTTGTTTTGTAGCCGGACTAATTTGAGCAACATTCAGAGTGAGGTCACTGTTGGACGTCTTCCTGATAAGGCAGACATGGTGATTCCAGTTGCAACAGGTACTTTGCTGCTTTCTTACTACTGTCTCTTAAACAATAGCTGAAAACCTTTGTTTTTTTAATTTTTCAGCTTATTGATAACTAATTTTATCATCAATGCTAGCAGACATATTTGTTTCTTTAATTTAAGTGTATGTAAAATTGGACTTCAATTGTTTGTGCTTATACTATCAGAACTAAACTTGCCAACTTTAACAGTATCTGGTATTCATGCTCGTGTTCAGAAGGAAGGAGGGAAGCTGTTGGTAACAGATTTGGACAGTACAAATGGGACGTTTGTTGACGGCAAGCGCCTGAGACCTGGAGTTGTTGCTGCTGTATCATCTGGGAGTTGTATTACATTTGGTACTATATTTCTCACTTAATCCAACACATTTTAATTTCTTTTCATTTCATACGCAAATTTAGAACTAAGCAATGTGTGATTCTTTAGCAAACTGGACATTTTCTGCTTCTGATGTGAACAATATGCTGTTGCAAGTTAAATGATAGTATACCTAGCTATTAAAAGTGATGCGCTAGTGTTAACAGAAATACATTTGTTTGCTGGAGATATGCAGAAATGACATATGAATAATTAATTTCATCAGAGTACTAAAGACTAGATCATAGAACCATAGACTTTGTTACGAAACTCTTCAACCGAGTTATATCAAAGTTCGTTCTGATGGATAAATAATTCAATCTGAGTGCTATGATTAGATCGTAGAAAGAAACTCTTCAACCAAGTTATAAAAAGATTTACTCTTGATTATAGTCCCATCCATCACATATATTACTAAAAATTTTCTTTTCGTGCACTCTTACATATCCTAGTTCTCTGAGCTACTCTGTAAACCATTTTCAGTTTTTGTTATATTTCACGTCACTTCACAAACCATGTGTAAAATTGAGTGGTGCATGGTATCTAAACATGGTTTCTTAATTAGTTTTAGTTGAACTCTAATACTTAAGGTTAGCAAACAACGGTTTTCTGATTAACATCAATCAATTCAACTCAATCGCAAAGATAAACTTGTTCTAGAAGAATATACGGACTGTAGAAGGTTAATCTTAACAATCAATAATTACATGGACTTAAAACACTCTTTTATAAAAGCTTAAAGTTAAATGGTTAATGGCATCCAAAAGCTAGTAAGGTGTTCATACAAGGCAGAAAATCGGTTCTTAATTTTCTGAAAAAAGTTAATTAAACTACAGAGTTCAAGGAGTTTAAGATGTATATGCAATCAGGATTCAGGATCTTCATGAACTTGTAGGAATGGCTTGAAAATTGTTCTCCAAATGTAGGACATATATGGTCCAGTCTATACTAAACTATAAAGCACATCCCTAGTATGTGACTTCTACCTGGCAATTGCATTATACTTGTTCTACCAGTTTTCTTCTGTTTTATTTATTTATTTATTTATTTTCATTTAGAATGACACCGGTTCTTAACTGACTGCTGTAGATGCAATATAAGACTGAAATTATAGCTTGAACTTTCATGTTATAATCCCATTTGTTTCCTTTCGAAACTTCATCAAACATGTTCAGTTTGACAATTACATCAAACATGGTCAGTTTGGCAATTACTTTTCTTTTAACTAGAGGATGTGGGAACTAATTAGTGAATAATTGCATACATCAAATACCATGAAGCAGCTCTTTGTGTTTTTCCTCTTTCTATTATTTTCAAGTAATCATTCAGTCCATTGCTTAATGCATATAGCCCTACAGCAATGGCTAACTGGAAGGATTTTTACTGTAGGGGATACCCATTTGGCTGTGTTTCGAGTCTCAAAGCTTGAGAAGGTGGAAACTGCAAGCAAACAGGAAGTACCGGAAGATCAGAGCGACAGCCCTGCTGTGAGTACTGAAACAAGTTAAATTCCAGGATATGTAGATAGTTTTGTTATTTACAGCTTTTCCTCTGATTTCTGTTCAAGAAATATATATATATATCCACTCCAAGTTTGTTTGAGACTGGTTTCTGTGAACAGCAAAATGATGTAGTAGATCTCATTCTTATATTTCACGTGTATTTATATATAGACACAAAAACTGCTCAAGTTGGTATGCAAAATACAATCTTTATAGAAATAAAATTTGAACAAGGTTTTTATCTATGCAAAATTGTTTGTATGTCCAATACAAATTCTATAAGGTTCTTTAACATGGTAATAACTTAGAAAATCAACATGATTCTCTTACATATCACTGTGGATATGGTATCCAGTACTTAAAAACCATTCTCAATGAAATACAGTTTAGTGGTCACATGTCTTCGTGTGACACACCAGCGGCGCATTGGAAATCAACATTTGATGTGGATTTTTTGGCCTAAGTGTGCCACTAAACTCTGGCACAGTTCACATACTTAACCAAAAACCATTCCGAATATGGTACATAGAAATCACTGAATAAGGATCAATGCACGTAACAATGAAATTAAGGTTCTAGCATCTTGAAATAATGATGATGCATGAACGTGCGTGTGCGATCTTAAACAAAATCAAGAGGTTAAATCTAATTACAACATGAGTAAAAGATTCGATAATATGTCACTTCAAGCAACTGCAACTTGTTTATAGAAACCGCTTTAACTATGAGCATGAATCGCCAACACAGTTATGGAAGCAATATAAAGTACAAGGAAAAAGATATTTTATCACAAATTTGGATCTGGATCCATACACCTTAAAAGTGTTTGCAAATTATCACGAACAAATACAATATTTGCAATAATTCATACAAAACAATATAGTTCACGTTTTTAGTTCACGAATAATTGTTTGTGAACATTAATGGCACTAAAAGAATTTATCGGTAGATTGAAAAATCATAATAATTTTAATGATATTTTCAAATATTTAGTCAACAAATTTATGACGAATGTGCAACACCCAATCTCAATATAACAAGCCTTTATAAAACAAAAGAACTAACTGATTCTCTCTTAATCATATCGTTTTATATATATCCTCGTCAACCTTAGTAATTTCATCATCTTCGCCAAAGTACATCAGCATGTAGATCCACTTGCACTTAGTAATCACTATTGAAAATTTTTATGTATATAAATAATTATTTCGAATAAATATATGAATGGTATAAACAGCAATTCGATCGATCGATCGATACACATCTTAGATGATTTAATTAAAAGTTGAAAAACAAAAAACGTGGGAGGTAAGATCCACTTTTCAGGCCCAAAAGAATCAGGATCTGCCACGTGGCAACCAAATAGAGGGGAGAGGCATTATCAGAGGCAACAGAGAGTATGGATTTGACCTGTAACTGCTCTATTTAGATATATATATATATATATATATATATATAGAAGAAAGGCAGCGGCGGGCGACTGGGGTTCGTTGGAGTTGGGAAAATGGAGAATTTTCAAGCTCATAGAATAGAGATGATGACCATGGCCGTGGCCCTGGTAGCCATTGGAGTTGGTACTGCTTACTATTTCTACGTCACCAGGAAACCCAAAGGTTTGTGCGTAACTGATTTCGGAATTGATGTTGGTTAGATTTATTTGATTTGATATTTATGTTTTGACACACAAACAGGTTGCTTGGACCCTGAAAGTTTCAAGGAATTCAAACTCGTTAGGCGCGTGGAATTGAGCCATAACGTTGCTAAATTCACATTTGCTCTTCCTACACCCACTTCAGTGTTGGGCCTCCCTATCGGACAGCACATGTCTTGCAGAGGCCAAGACAGTGTTGGTGAACAAGTTGTCAAGCCGTATACTCCAACAACTTTAGATTCTGATCTTGGATATTTTGAACTTGTTATAAAGGTGTGTGTTTGTTTGTTAGCTCACTGTCCATGTCAATCAATTACACGCTCCTTTTTTGTTGTACTGAAATTTTGGATGTTAATTAATTGTTCTTTACTTTACCATAGATGTATCCTCAAGGAAGAATGTCCCATCACTTCCGTCAGATGCGCGAAGGTGATTACTTGGCTGTCAAGGGACCGAAGGTGATTTACATACATTTTTTTCATACTCTATAAGCTTAGGGAATTTGATTGTGCAAATTTTGATGATTATATTCTCTGAATTTGGAATTGAATAATGTTGGTGTTGTGTTGATGTGTGAGAGTTTAAGGATACGAGGGGGAAGTTTTGTAAAAGCAACAGGAATTATTATTGCGTAGTTAGTTATCTATAAGCGAGGCTTAGTTTGGTCGTGTTATGAATGGCTTGGCTAAACCTATTTAAAATGAAAAATGAATTTTCTTTTTTTTTTTTTAATTATTATTCTGCTATGTTTTGAAGTAATTTATCTTGGTATTGCCAAATCGATGCTTCTCATAAACAACTTGTATTGTTAATATCTCAAATAAATGTTTTTTGTTCTTTCTGTTTGCCTGAATGCTCATCCAAATCTCATTGCTGGTTGCTGATCCATACGGCATGCTTCCAGGGACGGTTCAAGTATGAACCTGGCCAAGTTAGAGCTTTTGGGATGCTTGCTGGTGGCACAGGCATTACTCCAATGTTCCAAGTATGTGTTTTGAATGGATCATCTGGTGGCACTTTACATTAATCTATTGCTCTGATTATATCATCTTGACTTGACTGCTTTGATTCTCTTAGGTTACCAGAGCCATTCTAGAAAATCCCAATGACAAAACCAATATATATCTTATTTATGCCAATGTAACATTTGAGGATATTCTGTTGAAGGTAACGTTATGCCTTACTGCACTCTCAATGAGTAATGACAGATAAAAGTTTGGAAACATACTCCAATACATGGTCTGGGTGACATGAGCATATTAACTTTGTTCAAAGTGTATGTTTGCAGGAAGAGCTGGATAATCTTGCTGTTAGTTTTTCCAACCGCTTCAAAGTCTACTATGTTCTCAATCAGGTGCTCTTTATTTCATTTACTTCTTTACTTGTAGTTTTATCTTCTTTTTCTTACCTGCTTTTCTTTTAGGTTGCATTTTAGTGTGTTATCCATTGTTAAATCCTGAGGTTTCTTATTCTTTACAATTGCAGAATGAGAATTTATGTTCCAATGTATAAAGCTGTAATACCCACATTTCTTTGCATATTGTAATACATCTATTCAGCTGTCTCCATCAACTCTCCCTAGCAAAAGTAAAAGGATTTCAGTCTCCATAAAAGCATTCTAAAGGCTTTTATTGCATATTATATGGCATGCTCACATACGCAAATTTTTGTGACAGTATCATGGAGGTCTGTATCAAGTAAAGCTTTTATGAAATGTTGATTGTATTCAACATAAATTTATTTAATCGCAGAGAGTGTTTACACTGCTATGAATTGTTTAATAAAAAAGTTTATTAAATAATGATTCTGTTTATTAATGTGGCTGTTGTTTAATGTGGTTCAACATGACTCCTTAGTTTGATTCTGTTTATTTGATTTTCACATGCATTACTTAAATAGTGATCACATTCTAGTAATTTGGATTGATGGACTTTGCCTGTAATCAGTATATGGGTTTAGGATGAATGAACATAATACCAGAATTGGCACTTAAAATAAAAGGCACAGTTGTAATATACTGGAGTGTAAGCAGAGATGAATACACTGCATGAAAAACTCAGATGACATAGGCTAATTAGTATAGCTATCATTAAGACACAAGTCTCTTATGTAAGGGGTTTGTTTTTATTTTTATTCTTTTCATAAGGAACAGGAACTTCGTTTTATTTATAAGAAAAATCTTGTAAGTTCTAGTATCGGTGCCAGCATTAAAAGATGGATTAGAATTGATGAGGCATTTCTGGTTTTTAACATTTTTCTGTATTAACGATAAAATACCAACTTCAGCCACCTGAAGGTTGGGATGGAGGGATAGGGTTCGTGTCCAAGGAAATGATCCAAACCCACTGCCCTGCTCCAGCACCTGATATTCAGGTAAATTCTAAATATCTGTCTCCTTAATCCGATATCTTTCTCTTTCTTCCAAATTATTTGATGCTCAAAATGTTAGATGAACCAATCTCTGTTGTATGTTACAGATATTGCGGTGTGGACCACCACCTATGAACAAAGCGATGGCTGCTCATCTGAATGATCTTGGATACACTTCCCAAATGCAGTTTCAGTTTTAAGGTTCTTAATGGAATTTCTGTTGTTGTTACCATTATCTTATTCTCTAGCATTTGGCATGGGCATGGCACTTATTTATGTCATGCAACCCAAGAGCAGTGATAAGCTGTCATTTTATGCCCAAGAAATTTGGCATCATGCTCATACTTAAAGAGTTAATTGTGGATTTAGAGAACTTTTATTGGCAGGTTATGAAATAAAGTGATTCATGTGTTATTGGAAAACAATGGTAGCACAGCACCTCATTTTTTATGCTCGTACTTTTGTAGAATGACTGGATTTTAGAAGCAAACTTGGGTTTTCAAGTCCCTCACACGGCTAACCCAGATACAATATCTGAAGAATATGATTTATTATTGTTGTTATTATTTAACAAAGAAAACCCCAAGAACGTGCTCGTCGAAATTCAAATGCGGCAAAAAGCCTGTTTATAATTTCCAAGTATATAAATTGCCTATTTATGATTTCCAAGTTTAAAAATGGTTTAAACTATTTGATTACCATTTGTAATTCTGTCAACTTAAAATACGTAGTCAAACTAATCCCCATTGAGTTAATAAGAATTAATCCAAAAAGCCCTTCTATGATTACAAATTTACCTCTTACCTGCCCAATCAGCTGATTTCTACCAAAAGTTACTATCAATCAACCATCTCACCAGCTATCATCCTCTAGTAATGATGATCTAACAAGCAAAATGCTTTTTCCAATTGCTTAACGTAAAATATGCCCCAGTTTCTCGCAGTATAGAACAGGAAAAAAAAAAAAAAAAAAAAAAAACCCTTTTTACGTCAGTCATGGCGGCCCAAACACACTGTTACAAAAGAAAAACAAAGGTACAAATTAAGATACGGTGCAGGTGAAAGAGATGAGCGAGTGTTACGAACTATGGCAACAAAAAGTACAAGAAAATGTCATTTAAAATGAAAACCAAAATGCCATAATTTCACAATGCCAAAATACAGTCTCATTCTTCAATTTCCCTCCAGCAAATTTAGAATAATACGTAAAGCCCTGCTGATACAGACCATGACTAAAGCAAGTGGCAAATGCTCAAGCAGACAGGTTGACCAGTTGGCAGTGAAATGGAATTACAACTCTAAGAACACAAGGTACATTGGAGGCTACCAAGAAGTAAAAATGAAAATTCTAAATAGACTTTAAAACTCCTCACTCTAGTTAAACCCCACAAAAGATATTCAAAACTTCTCATCTTGTGAGATCATCGCCTGCGCATGCCACGTCCACGACCACGGAAAGCAGCTCCTCCACGCCCTCTGCCACCCATAGCACTTGCAGCAGCTTCTCCTTGGGCACTCTCAGACTGCATAGTTTAACATCAACAAAAACCATTCAACCGAACATGCGAACCACTTAGGATACTGTTCACTACCCAAAAACATCTACATACACAATTATTTCAATCCACAGCAGGCCAAACACATTCCAACTATCATTCATCATAAATTCTAGCAACTTCCCATTAATGTGCCCATAGAGCAGAAAAGCAAAGGGCACCAAGTTTTTAAGCATTTCTAAATAGAAAATGAATGGTTTCTGGTTCATTAGTGCTGGTATCAGAGAATAATCTGGACAGTTTCTGTAGAAACTTTAACAGAAAAATACTAGCATAATAAAGGTAAACACAGCATTGTGCCCCTTGGACGTGGAAGCACTAAAATAGCCATGGAAAACACTTTCAATATACAAATCAGCATTTATATACCTTAGGGTTCTTCACTGTTTCGTCCACACTCAAGATAAGGCAAGCAGCCTCAGTGGCAGCATTTATAGCATTGATCTGTGACAAAAATTAAAAATTTAAGTAATTGCCAAAAGGTTCAAAAAACATCAGCAATGATATATTAATTGATGGATAAGTAATCAAGAAATAGAAAATACACAAATACCTTTACGACCGCTGGTTCCCAGACAAAATTAGCAAATGAATCTGCAATTCCACCAGTGTTGACATCCACTCCATAAGGAGCCCCTTCACCTGGTGATTGTTGGTAAACAAAAACAGACTAAACATTAACACCACAATAAAAACCCAAAAATAATTGACTGGACATATAAATCCAAAATTGAGTACCATCAAGGGAATAAAGCAATCTATGCAATGTAGTACACAGGGCATGAATGATGATACCATTAATTAAATTGATTGTCGACTGTCGTGGATTCTTAAATAGAAATAAGGAAATCCTAAACTAAAATTATAGAATAAACTAACCAGATGGAAGGGCATGCTTCTGTCTTAATTTATTAAGCACGTCAGTAGCATCAAATCCAGCATTGTCACACAGTTGCCGTGGGATAACCTGCACCAAGAGGAAAACATATTGTAAATTAAATGCTTATTCCTTCCAAAAAACAAAAACAAAGAAGCCATTTTTTCTACAATAAGACTAAAAAGTATGTTTCGAATTTGTTATACAGCTTTTCCTTTGTATTTCCAATATGAAGATACTTAGAATAGGTGAAATGCTAGAAGAGAAGGCTCTTACTAATGATTGAAATACTTCTCCAACAGCAAAGCTATAGTTTTGCTGAGTTTTTGGCTTAAATTAATTAAAATTACTAGGTCCTTTCATGCCTTGCTTCTACCAAGTTGTACATCAATTTATATTATAGACTCTCATCTTCCTCAATCCTCATTCAGTTCACTTGTAGAACAATTACTAAAGCAGCCTCCCATCTGAGTTAGCTACAATCCTCATCACATGAGGTAACTTCATGAAAGACACAACGTCCAGTCACAAAAATATAATATCATAATGAAAAACCATGTAATAGAATGAGCAAATGGCTCATCAGTATATTGCAATTGTCACACATAGCTAATCTCAAAGTCCTGGGAACAGTAAACAATAAATTCTCCGTTAAGCATATTTTGCTTTGAAATGGTATGAAATTAGCATTGTGCATCTTTGTTCTTTTTTCCTTTTTTTCTTTGACAACATGACACAACATTTAATTAAAAAGTTTATGTTACTAAATAAGTCACAAATAGATGAGGCTCTTGTTCCACAAGGGCATGTAAATATTCAATTATCATCAATTGATATCACTGCTTTAAAAATATGCGACCCCTATTTGTCTTCTACCTCCACCTACATACACACGAAACTCAGCACTTAAAACCTTCACAATTTATTTATTTATTTATTTTGATAGGAGACACTTTTAATTATAGTATTTTTTTTTTTTCTTGATAGGAGAAACTTTATCTTTTATTGATTCAACATGTTCACATATGATGTAGGACAAGATTAGGCTTCCTTATTAGTTTAGGAATTCCTAGGAGCTTTAGGATTACTAGCTAGTCAAGAATACTTGTTAGTTAAGATTCCTATATCTATTAAGATTAAGATTAGAAGCATTATAAATAGTTGAGTTGTTTATGCTTAGTATCTTGTTCATTAGTTTCTTCAGTAATAAAATTTTGAGTTCTAGTTCTATCATTTTATATGAGTTTAAACCTGACTCTAATACCAATTTTGATACAGCGAAAGTTTGTATAGAAATCGAAACGAATAAACTCACATAAAACAATAAAACTAAAACTCGAAGTTTTATTACTGAAGAAAATAATGAACAAGACACTAAGCATAAACAACTCAAGACTAATTAATGTTTCTAATCCTAACAGAAATAGGAAACTTAACTAACAAGTAATATTGACTAACAAGTAATCTCAACTAACAAGTAATCTTGACTAATAAGTAAAGCTCCTAAGGCATCCTAAACTTGTCTTACATCAATTCCGTTGCACCAACATAAGCCCTGACAATGAATGATATGGACCTCTAGTGAAGAAAATTACTACGAAGCTACAGCAACAACCTTGATTCAAAGGCTAAAACCATAACAACTTTTTTGTGCTAGGGTTAATTGCAAGGACACTTAATTTATCTAATCAGGTGTCTAGGCAAATTGTGCCTCAATAAATTAACCAAATACAATGTATATCTTTCCAGAGATCATTAACAACCTAACACCTCCATAATAATACAAACTATTCTCAAAAACAAGCACACACACTGAGTGGGACAGAGAGAGAGAGAGAGAGAGAAATGCATATTGAGGTACAGACAATTGAATACAATACGAGAAAATCCATAACATTCACTGATACATACTTAATAATAATGGTCAATTATAGCACTTTATTTTGTTGGAATCCAGCATCAATAGGTTCCAGAGGCAAAGAAGGCAAAGAGGGGCTTAGAAACAAGCAACTACTGAATACGAAAATGAGGACCCTTAAATTGTAACAAGCAAACTTGCAGCCTAAAAACACAAATCAGCAAACACTGCAAATCTATGACCTCATATTAGATCCTTGATTAGCTCATTCATGATCACTATTTCAATAAAAGTCATGTAAAGAAATTTTGACTGATGCTTTAACTTAATATAGTTTATTTCTCTTTCACGTTTCCACAAGTAATGCAGGAAAGCAAACACAGATTGACAACCACTTCTACTAACTGCAATAATTATGTTTTCATGAACTAGCAAGTTTAACTGCAAAAGTATTTGCTAGTTTTAAAGCAGCTAATCAAACCATTTTATGAACATAAAAGCCTAGTATCACTCACCTCAAGAGCTTTCGCATAAGAATTGATAAAAAGCTGAGACTTTCCAGCTATAGTGCGTGCATGCTGCCTCAAAAATCGACTAATCTCCATCTACCACCAAAGGCAATGATTCAGATTACAAAGTCTAGAATACCCTGAGAAATACTATACCAGCACTTAATTAGGCATGATAAAGCCATACATCGATAGCACCACCACCAGCAACTACGGTAGAGTTCTTCAAAGCTCTTCTAACGATCATAATTGCATCATGTAAACTCCGTTCAGCTTCCTCGATGAACTGAAAGAATAAAGGAAGAAAAAACAAAGGTCAACATAACATGATCAGTATAGCATTAATAACAGAGTTCAGCATTATTTCAAACAACAAACCTGATCAGCTCCACCACGAAGTACTATAGTGGCTGTCCTTCCTGACAGGCATCCACTGAATATATTAAATCTTTCATTTCCAACTTGCTTTTCCTCAAAAATCTCACAAGTCCCAAGAACCTATAAGCCGAACAGAACTCCACAAATTTAATTTAAAACAAAAGAATGAATTGCCAATAACACAATAATTTAAGTGAGTTTTAATTACATTACCTCATCAATGATATTGTTGACAGAAGTCTGTACGGTTCCACCAGTTGCAGCAGCAACCCGTTGCAAATCTTCCTCAGCCACGCGGCCAGCACAGAAAATATCTCGGTCTGCAAAATACTGTTCATGAACAAACCATTATCAAATCCACCAAAACACGTTAACAATCTCAAGCAAAAACATTTACACATCAATCTTAAATACATTACACAAACAGACAGAGTCTTAACAAAGGATCAAACAGCAACAACATATTCTAACTAGAAAAGTGCGATAACATGATATCCAATCATTAATCATCAATAACATCATCACATTAATCTGCTATCAAACCCCATGTCATCTTATAAAATCACCAGAAAATGAAACATCCTAATCACCTGAGTGGCAAGATCACCAATAGCCAGACGTGAAAGAACGACTTTGGCTCCACTCTTCACGCATTTATCCAGCTTGTCATAAATGATATTCCATTCAGCATCAACAATTGATTGATACTGCGATGGATCTGAAAGCCTGCACAGCAAAATCACAAAACCAATAATTACAACCAAAACAAATAACAACACCAAATCATCTTAATAATAATAAATAAATAAAGCAACCTTATCTCAGCATTCTCCTTCTCAGACTTAAGTTCCAACTCAATATTCAGCAACAATATCTTTGGACCAACAAACTTCTTAGGTTGTTGTTCGAATCCAGCATACGAAAAGGTCTTTTTAAATGCAACTCCATTTACTAGAAAGGAATCACGCATAGTACCTCCTGGAACCTTCTTAATGCCAATCAAATTAAGCCTATCATCATCAACAATAGCAATAACAGAATCAACAACCATAGTGGCAAAAAAGTCCTTTTCACCACCAATCAGCTTGGAAGAGAGTGTAGTCGCAGCGCATTTCGCCAGCAAGCTTTTCTTTTCTTCCAAGCTTTTGCCTTCTATGCTAACAGCTACCTCTTTGATCTTCTCAATCGCCAAATAGCTTGCAGTTCGAAAACTCCTAATCAGATTCTGCGGATGAACGCCGTCTTCGATGAAGGGTTTGGCCTCTCTCAGGAACTCAGCAGCGAGTAGAACGACAGTGGTGGTGCCATCACCGACCTCCGAGTCCTGCGACTTGGCGATGTCGACGAGAATCTTGGCGGCTGGATGGACGATGTCGAGTAGCTTCATGATGGTGGCTCCGTCGTTTGAAATCGTGACGCTGCCTTTGTCGTCGTGAATGAGTTTGTCCATACCTCGAGGTCCGAGAGTGGTCCTGACGACGTCAGCCACTGCTGTACAAGCATTGATGTTGCTCACTAACTGAGCCTTCCCTTGAGAAGTGTCCGTCCCTTCTTTCAGGAGTATGATTTGAGGCTGCATCATGGCCGCCATTCTTAGGTTTCTTCTCTTTTCCTTTCCTTGGAACTTTCTCACTCTTTCTACTCCACCGGATATTTTGTTTTCATTTCCACTCGGGCTCTGTAACTAGGGTTTTAATGTCTAACGCCCTTTTCGGCCAAAATTGCACAAATAACCCCCGCTTTTGCCCAAATCACTCCAATAACCGACTGTGGCCAAATTATGCTGAACTAAACCCAAATCAAATCGATCTAGTCCAGATTGAAGTTGGATAGAACCAATCTAATCAAGTCCTTTTGACACCTCCTAATAAGTGTAACACTTAACTGTCAATCAATGGTGTTTTCCTATAGATTAGAAAAGTCTCTCTATGACAAGTTGTTGTTGTGACTTAAGTCACCCTCACACTTGTTCAAATTTAGGGTTCGATCCGTATCTTTCACTAAATGTAGGTAGTTTTTTTACTCTATGTGGGTAACCTTCTCCTGCTTCTAGAAGCAAAAATTTTGACTGTACTTCAAAATCTCATCTCAATTAGTTTCCGATAACATTCTGATCCAATGTCAGTAGATTAAATAAAAAACAAAAAAAGTTAAAAAGAGTCGGTTATCACTATAATTATGGTTTGGATAAAATTGAGAGTGTTTGAATGCAATTTTCTTTTTCTTTTTCTCTATTTTTTTTAAGAATCAATTTATGTTTCGTCTCTATACCTAGGAAAAATATTTAAATTTTGACTACTAATATGTTGTTGAGTCGTAGTGATGGAAATTAAACTATTATAATGCAAACAAAACCAAATTGGATGATCTAGAACCACCAAATCAATGATCTAGTCTACGTATCTGATTTCCACATAGATCCAACCAGATCAATCTAGAAACTATGACACCGGACCTTACTGGAGGTCCGTTTGATGGAGATAGAGGTTCGTTTGGTGGACCTAACGCTATTAAATCTGGACTGGAAAGGTTTTTTAGAAAGAAATTCGAATCAATTAGATATGAATCTATTGTTCCCCCCCTTTTTATTTTTTATATTTTTTTAAATACAACTATAGTTCGATTTCATATATAATACAACCTAAAACAACTTTTAACTTGTATTCTCACACTGCAACAAAAAAATGATCTAGTGTAATTAATACTTTCTGAGAATAGATAGGATAAAGTGATGGTTCCCAAACATGGTTTACACTAAAAGTGATATTATCCGGACGGCCCAGATTGGTGGGTGAAGGAAGAAATAATAATGTGGCCCCATTGACAACAATGCAATTGTAAGTTTTCATTCATAGTAATTCCAACATCTCTGTTATGAAATAGCCTCTGGAAAAGCAGTTGAAAATATACAAATTCTCATCCGGGACATGCTACTTGTGGTTTCAATTCTAGAATAATTGATTGATCATGATTCATAAAATTATACAACAGAGATATACAAATTTTAATCCAAGGACAAGGACAACAAAATTAGCTAGGCATTCGGGTAACTATGTAATGCCCTTTCTCAAGATCGTATATTGTTTTTAATTGTGGTTTTCGGCATTGCACTACAAAAAATGCAGCAACCATAGCTATTACAAGAAAAGCACACAACGACAAGTACGTTACTGACTCATTTCCTACAATCTGGTCTAGGTTCTCAACTTCCAATTCAGGGGGATCCAGCATCGATTGGAAGATGAAAGCTCCAAGTGTCCAGTCAAGGGCAATGCTTCCAGCATTTTTTGAAAGTCCGATTCTGCAAATAGAAAAGAATAGACAGACCAGAAAGTGGCATTTCTAACATTGTTAACAATAGAAAAGAAGATAATGTGATAATACATTGTATTTAGATTGCCTACAACAATTTTTGACAATAAACGATTCATTGAAAGACTAAAGGTAAATAGCCAGTGAAAAAAGAATATAAATCTATAAATGCCACTGCCTATCTTGTAAAGACAATCATAATGAAGTAAATTTGGAGCTTCATTGTGATAAACTGTGAACTTATAGCAAACGCAGAGGAAGAATACTGTTATGCCTACATAGTCGTAGTAAGAGCAAAAATACCTTTTATCATGCAAAGGAATTCCAAGGCTGTCATGCAACAGTGCTACTGTGTATGCAGAAAAGAAACAGTATCTCAACAAATCCAAGTCATCAATGCTATGGTGTTGATTTTTCAGTTTATCCCAATTATCTTCACAGTAATGTCGCCCAAAGGTTTCCAATTCAGACAAAGAAGCTGAAGGAACGAGCCCCAAGAACTGTACAAGATTGAATAATTTGAAATGAGAAAAAATCAAATAACATAAATTAAAGACCAAAAAAAAAAAAAAAAATCAATCTATTAAGTTTGTAATCCACTAAAAGATGAACAATAATTCATAAAGACAAGTGCTTGATGTTCCCATGATGAATACAAAAATGGTTACCTTAACACTTGTTTTCTCCTCAATTGTAAGGGCTCATTTAGTGACAACAGGAAAATCAAATATTATTAGATTGACAGTTCAGTTGTGCAACAAGCTCCTTCAGTCATCCATTCATTGACAACTAAATTCAGTCTTTCAGTCATCCATTCATTAACAACTAAATTCAGAGGTTTTCACCAGCATTCAAACCTGTTTACACTTCAGAGACTGCAACAATCATCTTAAAGACCAAATAGGCAGACAGGTGTTACCAACAACTTGGCAGCACTTTACCTAGATATTCTTCTTCTTCTTATTATTATTATTAGCTAGATATATGCTTGAATTATCAGGTAACCATTTCACATTCTGGTGACCCAAATTAATACATATATATTTGAATTTATTGTGGTGTTTAATGACATAAAGTCAAAATATAAGGGATCTAACTGAAGATCTTCCTAAAGTTTCATTCTTGGATTAAGGTTTTGTTCTTTGGAATTGTAGTGAGGGCTTTGTAGAGTTGTGTGGGCTTAATGTTCAGGCCTCAGGAGAATCACCTAATGGAAGAAGAGCTTCATAAGAGGCAAAATTTATAGGATCAACTACTTTGAAGTACTGCAATATTTTTAAATTTTAGATTGGCAAGTGAATGACATTCACATAAAGAGTCAAAGGCTAAGAAAGACCACCGTGTGTTTTCAATATAACAAATACTATATGTAACAAGATTAACATTATATCAACTAAGCGGTTGACCCGTGAAATACCAATGCAAAAGTTACAAACCTCAGAAGTATAGAGGAAATTTTCTGGTGAAACAGGCTTGCTTCGTAACTCTGGAAAGGATGAGAGAATTTGACAAGGCGGATGCAAGCATTTATCTGAACATATAATACAAATATACCACTGAACATTATTTTCTACAACACAGAAAAAGTACATCTTTCCAACCAAGAGAATCACCCAAAGAAGGAAGATAGATAAATAAATAAATTAGATAACAGTGGAACATGATCAGTTAAAAGGAGACAACAAAAAAAATAGTACCTTGTCTTTTCTCTAACAATGCCAAAGCTTCAGATCTGCAGGCAGAAAAGTTTCCAGCAGGATGAAATGCCATAAGTTTCCTATCACTTGTATTTGTTATCAATTTATAGCCTTTAGGGATGCAAGGATTGTCAACTAGTCCTCTACTGGAATTTGAAACTGCATAAAATTAACAGTATTTCTATCATATAATTAAACTTAAAGTACGGTGAGAGCACTCAACAATTGACTAGATATAAGATCATGCAATGGATCACATCAAACCACTAAGATAGCCTTAACCTTAATTTTTTACTAATAATGTCCACAAGTAGAAATATAACTTCCGGCCATTTGATAAAGATCTAAACAACCCATAAACTCCAAATTAGATGCTTATTTTGTTTTAGCGATTGAAAAGATTATTGAAAAAAGGGATGGCCATAAGAAACCATATTTTTGAGGAAGGTTGGAGGCTACCCATCCACAAAGCTATCTTTTAAAGTATTTGTAATTTGTTATAAGTTGTTCTTAAAGGCACTAGACTATGTTGATTTGGTAAAATCTTTGCTTATTAAACTCTATTCCCTCTAGGCATGATTGTCATAAAAATATTTCATGTAGTTGACTTGGTAAGTGTAGAGTTATAGGCCAAGATTCCACAATTACAAGTACATTTATGTCAAAACTTACAAACTGGACATTTATATATATAAGTGGAATAAATATTTACAGAATCTTTGGAAAGTAGTAATGCATATTTTTTCTGCCTGAGTATTACCCACGTACCACTTGCGCTGTAATGTTTTAAAGTTAACCGTACTGCAATAAGAGATGAGGAACATAAAATGCAGTCACAAAGAATCTAAGGGAAAGAACAAATATATAAAGTTATGCACATCCTCATTCTAAGCACTTAATTTTCCAGTACTCTCTATAGTTCCACAATATTTATCTTTCAATTGTTACTAATTTTATTTCCTCTTTCTTTGATACAAATTATCAAACAGAGGGGAAAGACAGAAAGTAGTTGAGTAAGAATCCTATGGGCTTCTGTAACTTGTAAATCTAGGGACACTTCTTTTTTTTTTTTTTTTTTTCATAATTTATAATTGGAAAATAGTGTTGGTGTAACTGTCTTCGCTCAGGGGTTTACTTTTTATCTTTGAGTAGGATTTTTGCACGCCCTCCACATTGTGTCTTTTTCCCTTTTGGACAGCTTGTTCACCCCTGTATATCTTTGGATTATATTAATAAACTTCTGTTTCCTATACAAATCCTAAAATAGATTAAATAGTGAAAGATTGGTAGGCTGTACCAACTGGAAGAGATTATTATTTTATCTAAATACTCATAGAGTACTTATTAAAGTGCAGGGATTTATTTTTGTAAAATTGATTGAGGTACGTTTTGTGTTAAAATCCTGACTTGATACATTTCAGCAACAAGAGCAGAAGCTAACATTTTGACCCTTTGTATATGACAAGTAATTGGAACATTGCTCAGAAAAAACCCTTGTAAAATGCATGTTGTATTCTAATTACAATAATTAAAACTTAAAACAGCCTAGGGCACAGTGGTTAAAGTAACACATCATCACCTGACTCCCATCGCAATTTCTTCTAATTTAAAGATAAATCCAGCCATAGAAGGACATTAATAGAAAGAGTGTGATAGGCTACAGATTATCAACCTAAGGTACCATTGGTGAATAGTTAGTATAGAGTACTTTTGTGCAAAAACAAGATTTCAGCCATGATTTTAGTCTAGTGTGAATTAATTCATTGTTATTTTATGAAATTGTAAATAGAGTGTTCCTAAGAATTAGGGATTCACAGTAAATAATTCCTTGATTTGAGGGATTATTTTTTAGGAAGAGTTAATTTCATATTTTGTCTCTTGATGTAAACTGTATACAAACTCTTAGAAGTCTGTATAAAAAATATAATAATTTTTTTCAATAATATATTTCTATTTCCACATGGTGGTTTAAAAGCCTTCATAGCCTTTTTCAGCCTTCGTAGCTTTCTTTTCTGTTTTTTTGTTTCTTCGGCCTTTATTGTCATATTCAGGCTTCATTGTTGGGCAGTGTACTTGAAAAACCCTAACCATGTCAGAAATAACAGACACTAGAAATACTATTCCTGAAGAGATATCAATTGGCAGCAATGGTGGTCAAGTACCAGGAGAATTGCACAATCTTCAAGCTGCATACGGATAAAGGGCAAATTACTTGAAGTGATAGCAGATGGTTCGAATTTTTTTGAAAGGAAAAGTAAAATTGAGTCATCTTCTTGGTGCAGGACCTCCAAAAGGAGATCCCAAGTTTGAAGAAGGAGATGAGAAGGACTCCATGGCTATGTCGTGGTTGTGTAACTCTATGACACCAGAAATTAGTGATACTTGCGTGTTTCTTAACCACAGCCAAGGATATTCAGGAAGCAACTCAGCAGACATACTGCTTCCAAGGTGAAGGATGCTGCCTAAGTTTATGAAATAAAGACTTCTGCTGTAAAACAAACAAGTAAGTGTGTCATGGAGTACACAAAACATCTGAAAAATCTTTGGTAGGATTAGACCATTATCGTTGCATAGAGATGAAATGTAGTGACGATTCAGCAATTTTGAAGAAGTTTATTGAAAAAGATCAGGTCTATGAATTTCTTGCTAGTCTTAATGCTAAGTTTGATCAAGTCAGAGTTCAAATTTTGGGTAGAGAGGAGCTGCCATCTTTGAGTGAGACTATCGTTGTGGTTAAGGTAGAAGAAAGTAGAAGAAGTGTGATGCTTGAACCACCCACATCGGAAGGGTCAGCTATGGTGGTGTCTAATGGTGGAAAAATTCGAGTCCCTGAACAGCCCGATATATCAAATCATTCAAATCGTAACAGTCTCTGGTGCACTTACTACAAGAAACTAAGGCATAACAAAGAGAGATGTTGGAAGCTGATTAGAAAACCTTCAACCTCAAGCAAGGAATGGGGTTGTAAAGGAGGGCAGCCAAGAAATCAGGGACAAAACAACTTGACTGCAGCCCAACAAAACCAAGAGAGTGTATTGGATCATGGAGAATTCAAGGAGGAAGAAATTGAGAAGTTGAGAAACCTATTGGGAACACTTGAAAAATCCGCTGGTGCTTGCTCTCTGGCAAACTCAAGTAGGTACTCTAGTTCTCATGGATTAAATGTCTCAGATAGGCGTATTAAGGGTTCTTGGGTCATTGAGTCAAGAGCTACTGTCCACATGACTCATTCCTCACACAAGTTTATTACCTAGATGCCATGCCCTAGTAATAAGAAAATTTCTGTAGCAGCTGGCTCTCTTACTACTGTGGTAGGCCGCAGGTGTAGGAGATGTTCAAATAAATCCTTCATTCATTTCGTCAAATGTCCTTCATGTTCCTATATTATCCACTAATCTTGTGTCCATACAGAAACTCACTAGAGACATGAATTGCAATGTGGTTTTTTATCCTTCTTATTGGGTATTTCAGGAACAGATTTCAAGGAGGAGGATTAGACTTGCTAAGGAAAAGGATGGACTATATTAACTAGAAACATCGAGCAATTCAACTAGCATGAAGAATGGGTTGTCCTTGTTAGTTCTCTCTTAAAAATCTCTTAACAAAGACAAGATATGGCTTTATCACTTTTGTCTTGGTCATCCTTCCTTTGGAGCTCTCAAAATTATGTTTCCCTCTTTATTTAAAAATTCCAATATCGAAAAGTTTCATTGTGAAACTTGCGAGCTCACAAAACACAAAATGTGTGTTTTTCAATCAATAATAAAAGAAGTTTTGTTCCTTTCTATTTAATTCATCTATGGGGTCCGTCTACAATTCCTAATGTTTTTGAAGCAAAGTGTTTTGTAACTTTTATTGATGATTGCACTAGAGTTTCTTGGATTTTTCTTCTTAAACAAAAATCTTATGCGAATAGTGTGTTACCAAATTTTCATAACATGATTCAAACTCAATTTGGGATTAAAATTGAAAGGTTTAGGTCTGATAATGCTAGGGATTATTTCAATCAGATTCAAAAGCCGGGAATTATCCATGAATCATCGTGTGTTTACACTCCACAACAAAATGGGATGGAAAGAGAGAAAAAAGGGTCATCTATTAGCCATAACCCAAGCCTATCTTTTCCATAGGAATCCGCTTAAATCCTATTGGCGGGAAGCTGTCCTCAGTCACAGTCACACGTATTATCAATAGATTTTCTTGAAGGACTTTAGGCTTTAAAACTCCTATAGAAATGCTTTTCTGGTTTTATCCTGGTCTTAACACCCAAATAATCTCAAATGGTCATTGTGCTCCACGCAGATTACTTTTGGATCGTAATTCTTTTTCGTGAGTTCGTCTAATGTCCCTCTCTTCTCTACCTTTGGCCAATCTCCTCTAAATCTGCTCTAGCCCTTCCTTGGTGGTTCTCCTTATTTCTCCTAACCATTGATTAATGGCCATTGTTAATTGTGCTATGGACATAGTCACTTCCTCTACCATCCTAGACATTCTCGATTAACTCTCTTCCAAAGGCTTTAAACCTTGCTCAGTTGATCATTGGAACATTCCTTGCTGAATTGGGATTCTCACCCATCTCCTTAATTCTGTCAACAAAAGCAACAAATTGTTAAGGACCTAGTTAGAGATCCAACAACAAGCCCTAATCACCTTGACTTGCGCCACACGTTAGCTTAAAAATGTATCAACCAACCCACAAAATTAGGTAGATTTCCTCTATAATTAGATCACAGAATTAACCTAAGTCTAACCCAAGCAATCCCAAGCAAAACTACTCAGAAAAGCTGAAATAAACAACAAGAACTTTGTCTTGCAAACTCACAAGCTTTTATAAATATTTGTCCAAAAGAATCCAATAAAAAATACAAACCCCAAGTTTAAACTTCTATTTATGGCTAAACTATCCTCCTAATTCCTTTAGGAAACAAGATTCCCTTTTGGAACAAAATTCTAAAAAAAGGAATAATGTTTAATAATAAAAAGAAACAATAATCAACTAATTAAAGAAAATAAAGTTCACCTTAAAATGAAACTAATATCAAACATAAAAGGAAAATCCATAAAATCTGCATCAGCCCGCACTAGGCCCTTTTGTCGGGCATCACAAATTGCATCTTGCGACGCAAGTCACAATTGTCTCGGGTGAATGGCCATGAGTTACATTGTGGGATGCAACTCGCGACGCAAGTCATGATCCACTCGGTCTAGATTTCACCTCCTCAGATCTTCTCCTAATGTTCTCATCATACTCTTATAGCTCCTAATCATAAACTTGGAGAAGCTATTGAAGATATTTCGGTGGACTAGGTGATGTATCAAAGATTGGTTAGAAAGCTCATTTATCATTCACATTCAAGGTCAGAGATAGTTTATGCAGTGAGTGTAATGAGTCAATTTATGCACAATCTGAAAAGAGTACACCAATAAGCTAGCCACCGTGTGCTACATTATATTAAATAGAAACATAGAGCTGACTTTAGAAGCATACGTAGATGTTGACTATGCTAGATTAATGGTTGATAGGAGATCTACTTTAGGTTGTTGCACATTTCTAAGTGGCATTCTTGTGACATGGAGAAGTAAGAAATAGAATGGGGTGGCTAGATTGAGTGCTGAAGTAGAATTTCGAGCAATGGCTCAAGGAATATGTAAACTACTATGGTTGAAGATTATTTTAAAAGACTTGAAGATCATGTGGGTTGAGCCAATGAGACTATATTAAGACAATAAGTTTGCAATTAGCATTGCACACTAGTTCAACATGACAGAACAAAGCACATTGAAGTAGACAAACATTTCATAAAGAAGAAACTTGATAGTGGATTGATCTACACACCCTATGTCTCGACGAAGGGTCAGCTAGCTCATGTACTAACGAAAGAACTTGATGGAGAAATATTTCGAAGGATTATTTCCAAGCTAGGAATGGAAGACACCTATTCTCCAATTTAAGGGGGAGTATGGAAAAACAAGATTTCAGCCATGATTTTGGTCGAGTGTGAATTAATTAATTGTTATTTTAGGAAATTGTAAATTGAGGTCCCTAAGAATTAAAGATCTGTAGTTAAACAATTCCTTGATTTGAGGGATTATTTTTTAGGAAGAGTTAATTTCCTATTTTGTCTCTTGATGTAAACTGTATATAAACCCTTAGAAGTCTGTATAAAAAATATAATTCTTTTCTTCAATAATATATTCCTATTTCCACATCTTTTAACAAGACAAAAGAATCCTCAAAATCAAGTAAATATTTAAAACAAATTAAAAAAACATTATTTTGAAAAACGTAAAATTAGAAAATTGAAAAAATAATAATAATAATATGAAGTCACTTTGACTTTAGTGGAGGTGACCTCTAGGCTCTTTCATGTGTGTCTACTAGTTCATGCAACATGGAGGAGCCGAGGAGGTTGCCTCTGCCACATAGCATAAAGGTCGATTCCTCCTCCATGCCCTCTTACAATTCTTAAAACCCGAAAGGCAAGTCACCTAAAAACATATGTGTATGCACATAGAGAAAGAAATCAAATATCGAATGACATATTACAAAAATGCAGATACACGGCTCTCTAAGATCATTTTGATTCTCTTTAGTATAAATGCTTTAGTTTAGATTAATTTTATTACGAGCTGTTAAATTGACTTTGTCAATGTTTACCCCTGAGGATGAACCAAATGAGCTTTAGTTTGTGAATATATTAAATTTTGTTATTTAATCATTTGAACTTGGTTTTCCCAAAAAAAAAAAAATGTGATTCTTTTTTTTTCAGTATAACACCTAGGCTGAGTAATTTTAATTTATTGAATTAATAAATATTTTTAATATATAAAATTTATTTTATAGTAAAAAATCTAACGTTTCCCTTGACCATTAAGTTGACCCAATGGAAATTTGGTCTTAAGAACTAATGTAGCACGCAGTTACCATTAGAAACCACAGAAGTCATTTTTGCAAACAAACCTTTAAAAATAATGGAATACTGCAAAAGTCATGGAAACAGGGCAAGCAGCAAATCTACATGGACCTTAACATTGGAAGCCATAGTTATCTGCTGTTAGTCCATAGCATTGGACAAGAAGAGTGTCAACCCTATCTTTTCTTTTCAATTCTTCTTTTTATCAGAAACAGTAGTATATTAGTATTAATGGAAAAGGAAGAGCAGATTTATTCAAAAGAACAAGGAGTCAACAAAAGACTAACAAAAAAGATAACTTCTATAACATAGCTGCAACAGAAACCAGAGCAAAAGCATATATATGGACATCCTAAAAACAGCTCACAAAAATACTGAAAAGAATATGATTCACAAAGTTAATGCCTTCATTAAGGATGAAAGAAAATCAACCTGAAACTTACAGGCTTTCAACTCTATGGAATTCTGAAGCTCATGCAGTAATTCCCAAGCTGCATCCTGCGCAAAACATTGATAAAAATTTCTGTTACCAGGCTCTCCGCTAATAAAGCCAATTATGACAAAGTAAGCTAAGGCTTGATACAAAAAACAATATAGCAATGACCAATGAACATTAAGAATTAATAGAAGTTCCATGATCAAAAACTTCAACTGAACGAGTGAGATCCTATTATGTTAGAGTAAAATCAATCTGACTATTTATTTTTAGCACATAATCCCATCCCATTTCAGCAACACAAGTTACATTATAAGCTCCTCCTAGGTTGGTTGTGGGGTATTCGATCCCCAAGTTTGATCTCTAAACCTCTTCTAATGCACAAGACGTATCAACCATGTGGATCCCTAAGGGACATATTTAGTGAAATTTGTATCAAAGTCATTTTCATTTTTCTTATGGCACACTCATATCTTGAATAATAATAAAAGAACCTTTTCTTCACCAAATAATGTATTTTGAGTCCTTGATTTGTACATGCAATAATTTGGGCCATTTTAGTTCCGTATTTTATAAATATCATAAAACTTAGCATTCTTTTTGCAAAATATAAAACCAAAAAATATCAAAAGTAATAACCTCAAAATTTGATGATTTGGACAAGAAAAAGAAAAAAAAGTCCACCAATGTTCAGAAAGTTCAATCAACTCTCCTTCTAGAGTCCAAGATTGCTCCTGTTAACATAATCCTCTATCTGATACTTGGGATTGCTCAATAACTTTTCTATAATAACAAGTACTATTTGGACCAGGTACACCCTCCCTCATAATGGGTCTTCTAACATGCCTCAGACTACTTCCTTGAAACATAGCATTATTTCCAGAAGTTTGTTTAGTTTTCCAGAAAATGTAGAAATCCTCTGCAAACTATACCAATCTTATATAGGTGAACAAAAAAACCAGCATTCAAATATTTGCCTGATTGCCTCCCTACCGTTACTGGAAGTAAACCTAACAGTTAGTTGACTATCATTATTCATTGGCCTATGAAAAAGACATTTTGCCCCTTTAACTAAATAAAGGAATGAAAAATGGAAAATTTATTAAATAAAGTTTTATAATCTTTTACTTCTAGTTTACATCTGCAAACTATACCAACATTATAGGTGAATAAAAAACTTAGTACTCACATACTTATCTCCCTACCATTACTGGAAGTTAACCTAAAGGTTAGTTGACTGTGATTGGCAGATGAAAAAAGACATTGTGCCCCTTAAACTATGGAAACAAATAAAAAATTGAAATTTTATAAATCGATGCTTTTTAATAATCTACTTCTAGTATGATTTAGCTATGTTTGTTTAAAATTTTTACTGGTATAAAATTATTATTTGTTACCTATTTTTTGTCATTTTTACATGAATGACAATATTACCCCTAAACTGTTAAATCTTAATGGAAGAACATCAACAATAGTGGAGGTTGGTACAATTCTCAAATAAGACGGAAAAAAAAAAAAAAAAAAAAAAAAAAAGGCTTTTTTATCTGCTTGTAATTAGGGCATAGTTTAGGAGAGGCTAGTTTAACTTGCTCTAATGTTTAAAATCAAAACTAATTAACAATACATCTAATTTCCCTATCCATACTCATGGACAAAATTTGAGCCAACTCCTTATGTCACTGTCATAGGCTAAACGGTTGCAACCAATCCGAAGAACCGATGCATTGAATAAACAAGATGCTTCGTCCCTACAAACTTTGCCTCATGCTTTTTTATCTAATTCAGACACAAGCACAACTTTGTGCCTAACATTGGGCACAGAAAATGCATTACTCATACCCTTTTGTAGTTGGATCAATTCAATCATTATCTACATCTAATAATTTTTTGGTATCTATATATCAGCCTATAAACATTATCATTATTTCAACTTAATTTAATAGAACTTTAAATCAGTAAGATAGATGCAACTTTTAAAATGAATTTTGGAGTTACAGCATATTTTAGATATTCTAGTCGATGTACACATTTGATGATAATTGATTTGTTCAATGGTTTTAACGAATTCTTTATGATAAACGCGAGGGCTAAGGGAATGGTAGGGAAGTTCCCCGTATTAAAAGAGGAAAAAAATAATAATAATAATCTAATAGGAGAATTACACATTCAATAAATGGATCAATGTTTATCAATAATTATTTGTTAGTTTAAAAAATTGCCATAAACAAGAACCAGAATTACACTGCTATTACTGAGCTTTTTTTTTTTTTTTTAATGGTGGAGGAGAGGGAACTAAATTCAAAGAAAACTACCCACACCTTGTGTTTTAGGACAAGAGTGGGATTTGAACTCTTCACCTCTTAGAATCCAAAAAAGTGTTAAACCAGCTATTACTGTGCTTCCTTATGATGATAATTATCAATTAAGAAGGCAACCAATGATTTGGTCTAACTATAAGAATTTGGGTTTAGTAGTATAAAAAAAAATTGTTACCTAGTATTAGCTAGACAATGCTTCCTGGATGCTTAATTTTAGATTCTTGAAAACATACAAGAATAACTTAAGCAGACTAGAAGTAAGATAACCAATATTTAATTACAAGTCTAACTGAACAGTAAGTTGATAATTTAAGTGAAACTAGGAAACACCTGACCAAATTGTGGCAAGCTTTGTGTGTAAAGATTATATGTAACTCCTGAAAATCTGATACTTTGTGAAGATTGAGATTCTTTCACAGCAAATGTAACCTGCAAATATCATTTAATGTTCAAAATTCAATTCACATATTCGTAAATTATAGAGAAGAAAAGAAAGAAAACCTGCAAAGAAGCAGAAGAAAACCTGCAAAGAAGCGGCATCAAGTTGAAGAATGCCGGTGGTTTGTTGTGGTTTAGCTCCTAAGGTTCCAAGAGCATAGTTGGCAGCGATCCAAGCATAAATACCTTTATCTTGGCGTCTGGCAACACGCGCCCACGCGTCCTTAAATGCGAAACCAGAGGCTCTCAAAAGCTGCCTACATTCCTCGAGAAGATTATTATTTTCCACGATCGAATTGATGATGATCAACTGGACTTTAGTGTTGGCCCACTCCTTCTTGGGGACCTTGTTTTTGGCGAAGTCAATCAAGGCTTTGATCGATTTAGATTTGGAGACCTTAATGTGATCAACGAAGGGCAAGTGTTCCTCGTCCAGCCACTTGAAAACATGAGCACGGGCGGAGGTGGGGCCCCAATCCATGACAATGCCATGGAATTCGGCGGTTGGGTCTCCAAATTTTGAAGATTGGTGGACCCTTTGGGCCGTCGTGAAAAGGTAATAGACTGAAGGAACCATCAAGACGAAGGCTATCGAAATTACGACTTTCGTTTTGTTGTTGATTGGCTTCGACGATAGCCCCTGCATCCGAGGGTGTACCTGAGTACGGTGGGGAGGGATGTACGGAGTTGTAACTCTCCACTGAAGGTCCATTTGGATCTCTTCTCTCCCTTGCAGAGAGGCCAAGAAGATTGAACCCCACTTGCTTGCTTCTTTCAATGCTCCATTCTTTCGTTATTAATCCGAGTGGAAATACTAGGAAAGGACATTTCAAAATGGTGAAAATGATGGGGAAGGCTACATTACTTTTGTATCCTATGACAGCTTAAAGATAATTTGTCAAAATTCACAAATTATTAGACAAAAATACCCTCTCACCAACTTCCGCTTCTTTTACATCTCTGATCATTCTTTTTGACATCCGACATCCACTCCATGAAATTTCTCTCGTCTCTAACTAGTAAGCAGTGCCTTTCCTCCTCCTTTTCTCTTTTTTCATCATTAGCATTATAGTGGAGTCAAACTACAGTATATCAATTGAAAGCGGGTCTCGTCAGTCAACTTTATAAGACTTAGCAACTTGTATCCTACACAAATCAGATAAAGGGAACGTGGATTATCTTGACACTAGTATGATGCAATCAAAGACCCTCTGACGCTCAAATCAGTACTTTGAATGTAAAAGATAAAAGAAAGCGATAAAGTATCATCTGAGTTGCGTAAGGATGAAAAATATGGGCAATTTGTATTGTAGTACGGTGTAAACCGAATAGCTAGGTTGCGAGGCAGCGTAGGAGGAAGGCCAAAGCGGTAAGGAGAACCATAATTGTTGGCTAGAACAACGTTGACGGTGATCCAAGATGATGATGGTCCAACACTAAGTCGATCGCAGTAAATGACTAAATACCTTATTGATGAATGCAACTGAGCTTACCAAATGAGGGAATGTGTTGGAAGTGAATATAGATGGTATCATGAGGATTCCATCATTAAGGGTGATCGAAGTTGGATCTCAGAGAGGTCTAAATACAATCCGGTAGTGTGACTATGTACATGCAATGGGAATGTTTGACTTAAGGGTGTAAGGACCCTTTTATAGGCAAGACGTCCTACTAAATCGAAAGTAGTTTAGTTCTAATAAACCAAGGATTCTAAATTTGAGTAGACTATGGAACGATTGTAGTCATCCCTAAGTTATCGAGGACGATAAAAGTTAATCCTAATCAGATTATGCATTATCTCATAAATGGTTGAATTCGAGTATAATTAGACTCAAGGTGGAAGAGTTTGAATCGAATTATTAACCTTAAGTCGGTGTCATGTCATCCGATTTGAATGGATAGTTCATAGTTATCTTAAATATAGTTGATCGACTCAATGAGTCGTCCTACTAAAAGTATATTTACTCTAAGTTGAGTACACTAAGTTGTTTGACTCGTTGACCAATCCATACAAAGAGACATAAACCTATGTCGACCAACAAGTTGGGTTGTTCGCCAATATCGACCGACATGTTGGACCGTTACTCAATTGGCTTGTAGGCCTATGATATTGGACCTAGATCTATGGCCACTACAATCATAATCATCATTTTCTTCTTCTATCTTTTCCTTTCTTCTTTTTATTTCTTCTTCGATGAGAAGCATGAAGCTCCTCACCAAAAAAGCAAACTTGTAGATTTGCAGGTTTGTGGTTATAACCTGTGAGTTGCTATGTCGTGACTCATAACAAACTATCATGACCCCTTGCACACTGCCCTTACTTGTGGCATTCTTCACTTTTGTGACTCGATACTCTAAGTGACAACAAAGATGAATTTAATGTTTTTTATTTAAAAGTTTAAAAGTGGAGGGTGGAGATTCATATTTTTTTATAAAAAATTATTTTTAAGAAAAGAAAACTAAAAAATTATCAACAACTTGAAGTTGTTGATTTTGGCTATTATAAAGATCTAATTTTAGATTGGATCTCAATTAGATTTCCATCACACAGAGATGGAGATTTGGGTCTTTATCCACGATGGAAATCCCATTGCTTTAATCTCTATTGTTATTGAAGATCCAGAATTAGGGCTTTATTGATGGAGACTAAAAGGTCTCTAACTCCGCCGTTGGAGACCCAAAATTGGGTTTATATCGCTAGAGACCTATAGGTTTCCAATGATGGAGGCATCTATCTTAAAAAGAATGTGTAGAGATCCAAGCTAGATAAGATCTCCACCGTTTATCTTAAAAGATAGGCAGTGGAGATCTAATCTAGGTTGGATCTTCATTTTTTTCATATATTTTTATTCCTTTAATCTCCACCATCGATGTTAGAAATTAACAGTGGGGATCTCACTGGTACATACACAATCAAATGTCACTTGATTTGGAATAGAGCTCAAGTTTAGTCAGATACAAAACAAATAATCAAGATCTATAGACAAGTTTCAAATCAAGCATAAAACAAGGGTGTGCAATTACTACTGCAGACAAGCCAATAGACGACAAAGTAAGTGATTCAAGTTAAGACACAATTACAAAGAAACCAAACACATGGTTAAGCCAAAAGGAAACAAGAGAAAGCAAACACATTACAGCATAAAGCAACATATGTTGTTAATTAGAATTTGAAGGTGTCCATCTCCCTTGCAAAAAGGTTGGACCTGGTCAAACTGGCAATAGTTTTGAAGAACAAGTTGAGATCTTGAAGTGGATTGCCGTGAGCCAAAGTTTTATACAAATAACTATCAAAAGTCATCCTCTGCACATACTCGTCCCCACACAACTCGACCAAAGCCTCCCTCGACGCATCATTAGTATAGAAGAGCCTTTGCAAAACATCCAAGAATCGGAAAGTGGTCTTGTATTTGCAATCCCATTCCTTCAAATACTCCCTCTTCAAATCAGCTTCGTTGATCATCCTATGACCTCCCTCGGACGCTTTCACAATCGCCTCTCCACACATTCGCCCGGATTTTGCTGCAAAGTAGATTCCTTCGCCGGAGCATTTCGTGACATAACCGGCGGCATCACCCACCAACGCCACACGTCCTGATACTCTAACGCCACGTGGGTGTTCCGGGATTGGGTGTGCCTCCACTTTGATCACTTGTCCACCGTTGATCTTATCCTTCACTCTCTCCCTCATCCTTCTTTGGTAGGCCTTGATCTCTTGCTTCGCGCGCACCGTACCCGTCCCGACTGCCACGTGGTCGCATTTGGGAAATACCCACCCGTAGAAATCGGGTGACACGTCATTCCCCACGTACATCTCAGCTAGATCTTTGTAGTAGTCCATTTCGGAGTCCGGCAACTTGATCCTCTCTTGAAACGCGATGGCGCATTCGTAATTTCCTGCTTTTATTGATTTGGCTACCCGGCTGTTGGCTCCATCGGCTCCGACCACGACGTCAACGGCCAGGATTTTGCGGGAGTTGTTGACGTTGTGATGGACTAGGTAAGGAGCAGTAGGGAAAGTGGGGACCACAACGTCCGTGACAAGAGCGTGGATGAGTTGAGCACCGCGCGATTGAGCGCGTGAGCGGAGGAAGGAATCCAGTACTTCGCGGCGGAGCATGGGGATGGACTCGTGAGGCTTGAGGGTTTTGGAACCGAAATCGACGGTGAGATTTGAAGGAGAGATGATTCTCATTTTGGTGACGTGGCGATCGATGAGGTGGAGAGGGATTGAGAACTCTTGCAACATGCATAGAGGGATGGCGCCTCCACAAGGCTTGGCACTCGAAGGGCTCCGCTCTATTAGGAATGTTTCAACGCCACCCGCCGCCAGTGCTTCTGCCGCACACGACCCAGCTGGCCCCCCGCCTATCACGGCTGCACGTAGGGACGCTTTGATCATCAAACGATTTGCGGATTTCCCTCTCTTTTTGCTCAAGAAAGGAGACAAGTTGGTTTGACGACCTTGAGGTAGCAGAGACAGTGAAGAAGAGGCCATTGTTTTTTTACTTTGTTTCTACCTCAGCAACAACAACAGTGTAGATTATGGATACTCTGTTACTCACTTGGTCTTTACTCTTTAGTATAAGTGGTGACTGACTGGTGAGTGTCTCGGGAGCAACGCTATTATTTTTTTATGTCTACGTTACCCTACATTTAATTCATAAATTAATCTCAAACAGATTATTTTTGACAAGCCGCCTTCACGAATTTCAGAGTCATGGGTGGTTTTATTCAATTTTTTAATCAATGAAAACACCTCTTACAACGGCTCCCTCCATTATATATATATTTAAACCAGATGGCAAAATTAGATGGCACGTTGGCACCTTCTTTTCAAACGTATATCGTAACATTTTGCTACTCCTTTGACCAGTCTGAATTATTTTATTTTATTTTAAGTATGAGACCAATCATTATTTATCCAACCTATATATCTACTATCAAAAGATAATGACAAAATAAAATGATCTACTTCAAAAAAAAGAAAATGATCTACACTAAAGCTTTTAAAATGGTTGAACCACACCACTAAGGGCTATGATGAGGGTACAAAATTGAAAAACTAAGGTGCTAGGAAGAGTGTACAGGATTGAAAAATATAGGAGTAGACTAAACTTTACTGCTCGTGATGTGTTACTACTATAGGTGTTTTGGTGTATGGTTTGAACACCTTACACATGGGTATTTGATACGTTGGATAGAAGACATGCCTTGGTGAATGAGTGGAAGTCAAGTATAAAGTAGATCCCTGATGGAGATAGGACGACACATGCTAAACAAAGGATGGCCTGACCAGGCAGAATCAGCCAGCAAAGAGTTGACTGCTTGTGTCGGATTATAGAGATCCCACCAGACGTGACTTGAAGCATCGTTGCAAGCCATCTCTATAGACAAGCATCCCATCATCGCACCATATAAGCCAAGGCCACAGCAAGCACTCTTAACTTCCTTAAATCCTGCATTTATGACATCATCAGAAAAAAGAGTTACTCATACAGATATAGTAACTCAAGCTTAAGCTATTCATACGATTCCATGCTCATGTAAGCATCACCAAAATATAAATATGTATAAAACAAAACCCACCACCACACAACAAACAAATAGAAAGCAACAAAGCTTACTTCATCTATTGAATTGTGCATTTTAAAAAATTGGGACCATATGGCTAAAATGGGACAGATGACTTCATTTGGGCAATGGAAACATTTGAGGTGCATTTTGAAAAATAAAGTTTAGGAATTAGGACTTTGAATTTATTGATCTGGCAGCTGATGTTCTTAAAGCAACTACAACTATGCTCCCAAGTGCGTTAGTGCAATGACACCAACCCACCTACCCAGCTTTCTAAAAGGACAAGAAGGATAAAATTCAAGCACCAACTCACAAAAATGTGGACAATTTTCCTACTTAATATGGGTAGAATTCTTCCTGCTTTTGAAAACAATATTTTGAGTTGCGCCTTAAAGTTATATATTTGCTAGTTCCCAACAGTTATTTGACCTAATGTTAGAAGGTTAAAAAAAAAAAAAAAACAAAAGAAAAACAAAACAAATGCAACCATGAAACAGATGAAATGAAATAGGTCCTCACTGGGGTACCATTAAAAGATTAAAGATAGACAAGAATTCACACCATAGTATTTTGGGTTGCTTATGATCTCCATAATCCCTTGATAAACATCACAGAAGATGATATGAATACCAGGTAAGTTGGCATTAAGCTCAACAACTTGCTCATTCAACATTGTATTGTATTTCAAAACCAGCTCATTGATGTCCTCCACACAACCCCTTCCATCATCATCTGCAGTAGTGGAATTATACCACTCCCACACTGTACGTGGGCTACATCCCAGAGGCAGTATTCCCATGCATATAATCTTTCTCACATTCGCATCGTACAGGTTCCTTATAACATGCACCATCTGGTTCACCAAAATGTGAGCAAATTCTTGGCCACTGTACTTATACATTACTCCTGAGAAGTTGGCAAGGAACAGATCGATGTAATCATCTTTGCCAAACGAGAGATACAACACAGAGGATTCGATGAAATCCTTAGCACTTTCCTCGCCAAGTTTCAGTTGCAAAAGCTGAAAAGTCTCGAATACTTGGCGTACCTGTTGGTTAAGAGACTGGTGGTTTTCGTTGCCAGGATTCATGATTGTCGCTTTAGCCGAACCATAGTTCAAGCCATTTAATAGCCCCCCTATGGATCCATTCTGGCTATAGAATGGTGGAATATATGGCAACCCCATTTTCTCGGCTGCATTAGACATATAATTATCACTATCAGTTAGAGCACTTGCTTAAGGAAAATGTCTAACTACAATTCTTGTTAGCGTAAAACGAACACAAGTTTGTAATGTATTTGTACGAGTCCATTGCCTAACTCTTAAGTTTCCATAGCATTGCAAACAAGTAAGCCCGAGAAATGCCAGCCTTCACAAAAATAGTTTGACCTAACTAATATGACCTGTGAGCCATTAGCACTGTATAAATCATGAGATGATCTAATAATTAACGTGGTATTGACAATTTACATACCACATCATTAACGCATTTTGGAAAAAATATTCGGAAAGTTTAGCATTATTCATAAGTCCAGATTTGGGAAAACCTCCAATTGCTCAATCAATCCCATTTTCATATCAAAGTGTGATGGTCTATTTCTATCCGACCAACAATTATTTTATGTCAAATTTTCCTTCCAAAATTGAACCAAAATACATAATCAATAACCCACCCCTCTTACGAATGCTTTCATCATAATTCCCAAAATGTAAAAATTGAGCTGAACCTCATGGCATTTAAAAACTGAAACTAATCGCCTATCAATTAACATTGATTCTGCAATCAATTCAACAAGCATAAAAAAAATATAGTGACCAAGAAAACTAGAAATCAAGGTGACCAATTTCAATGGATAGAAAAGGAACAAGAAACAAGAAAGAGTGTGTTAATGTACCTAGACGATGAGGAAGAAGAGTAGAATCGGATCCATTGCAAGGAAGCAAAGAAAGATTGCGGTGAAGAAGAGGGTAGAACAAAGTATTTTCTCCACAATCAACAGAAGAATCACCTAACACATTGAATGCAGTAAAGTATGGCTGAGTCTCTGACATGGCTACACCCATCAAAAAGTGTGAAAAAGCTATCACAAATATCACAAACGTCTCTCCTCCATTCCTCTTCAGCTTTTCCTCTGAATTTCTCATCGCGGGAAAATCGTGTTTGGCAATACAAAGCTAGCTACACACCTTGCTAACAAAATTTGTACTGTACGGGCAAAAGGCTGATTGGGCCCAAGTCCAACCATATAGCGCTTTTTGTTGTGTCACACCACAAACAAAGCTTATATGGTTTGTTGCGTGACCCAAGCGAAAAAGCTATACCGCCACACAACTTGTGTGGGGACATTTACACCTCAAAATTAAGTGTTAGCAAATCGCATTATTTGAAAAAATTCGAATAAAGAAACTTTGATCCTTTTTGTGAAAAATTAGAGCTCGAATATTTACATATAGTTTTCTACTATGTGGGTCGAATAAATCCAAATTCATAAAATGTCCAAATCCGGTGAAAATTTAAGTCCAATCCATGTTGGTCCAAATTCGATTTCGATTTTGAAAAAAATATAAATTCAAATCCCAAAGTAATAAAGAGGAAGTGAGTAATTACTAGAGCTATGAGTGAAGACATTATAATTTAACTAATTATGTGTGTTGATGCTGGTGATGTAAAAAAAGCAATGTAATTTTTTTAAAAGATTTTTATTAAATCATTTTTCCAAAGATTTTAATATATTTAGAGATTGATTTTCATCAGAATCTGATCAGATGGATGGTGGTGATGTAATTGTTTTATTCTCTATTATCTTTTATATTTGAATAAATTTTTATTTATTTAAAAATAGATAATTTTATCTTTTTATAATATTTTGACTGTCAATCCCAAAGTCTAATGGTTAAAGATAACAATAAAGGAGGTCATTATTCTTACAATGATAAATTGATTCTTTTTTTTCTTTTGAAGGGAATTGATTCTTTAAGTGTATTAAGTTAAAGTTGAAGGGGTTTAGTTTGTATTTACTCTGTGCTGACTATTGTTGGTTTTATAGGCCCAGGCCATCTCCAACAAATTACAACGACCGAGAGTGAACGGACGGTGATAGTTGTGTCTCTTAAATCCCTAACTCAAACATATAACCAAACGCTTCAAATCTCGTGCTGCTTAGATCGCGTAAGAGGTATTTCTAACTCTCTCTCCAAATTCGTTTTCTGTATTATATTTGATTTTTGTTTTATGGCATTAGAATGCCAACAAGAGATTGAAACAATTGAGTCGAATTGCAAAACTCCTATTGAAAGTTCGATCAGTGACTTGCCTCCGGCGTTGTTATCGAAAATCTTGAATAGTCTAGAGCCGAAAGAGCTGGGTGTGGTTTGTTGTGTATCAACAAGTCTGTGTAGGGTAGCATCGGAGCATCAGGTTTGGAAGCAATTCTATTCTGACAGATGGGGGCTTCCGATTGGTGGTGTGGATGACAAGTCATGGAAGCAATTGTTTGTGGAGAGAGAGTTTAGGAGTAGGACATTTCTAGGTCGTTATAGTGTTGATGTTTTGTATGGTCATACTGAAGCCGTTCTCTCGGTCTGCATTTTGGCGTCGGTTAATCTTATTTTCACTTGTGGCTATGATTCGATTGTTAGAGTGTGGGACATGGAGGAAGGGTTGTTAGTTGCATCATCCCCACCCCTTGGTTGCACTGTTAGAGCCATTGCGGCAGATACCAAACTCTTGCTTGCTGGGGGTACTGATGGATTTATTCATGGTTGGAGGACAAGTGAGAGTGTTCCGTATTTGTTTGATGTTAGCGGTTCTAAGAAAGAGAACAATGAGTTTCGTCTTTGGGAACATCAAGGACCGATTACTTGTTTAGTGTTGGATCTAACGAGGATTTACAGTGCTTCTTGGGACATGACTGTTCGTATATGGGATAGAGCTTTAATGAAATGCTTAAAGGTGTTGAGGCATAGCGACTGGGTTTATGCCCTTGCGCCACATGACACTACAGTTGCCTGCACGTCAGGTTCTGATGTGTATCTTTGGGATACTAGTACTGGTACTCTACTGACCATTATTCATAGTGCACATGTTGGTAACGTTTTCTCGTTGGCACGAAGTCGTGCAGGAGATTTTGTTTTCACTGGAGCTGAGGATGGTGAGATACACATGTTTGAGATTGTTAATGATTGTGATGAAGGTGATGTTGTGCAGGTTGCGACATGGAAACCTCATTCCGCATCTGTTAATTCTCTTGCATTTGAGTTTCCGTGGCTTGTCTCAGCTTCCAGTGATGGGAAGCTTGCGTTAATTGATGTCAGAAAGCTGCTGAGTACTAGTTGGCAGTCTAAGTCTTCCAGGAAGAGGGTTTCAATGGTTAATAATGTGGAGCCACCCCAAAGGATGTTACATGGGTTTGAGTGCAATTTATTCTCAGTGGCCATTGGTGCTGATCGTATTGTATGTGGAGGTGAGAAGGGTGTTGTTAGGATCTGGAACTTCTCACAAGCTTTGGAAATTGAGCAGAGGGCTCGTGCTTTGAGAGGAATACGGTTAGAGAACCGGTTCAGGCGGCGTAAGCTTCAAATAGACATGAGTAGTAAAAGTGGTCGGGCCAATCGTTGTTCAGTTGCAGCCAAGAAGAATCAAATTAATGATGATCAAAGTGGTGTTTTTAACAGACATGGAATGAGCGGCAAGCTGAAGGCATAGCAGGCTTATAATATTTACTTTATCCTTCTAGATGCTGCTAACAATTCATCTTGAAAGTTATATTGCAGATTATACGTTGAATGTTTCAATTTGCCAGGTAACTGGATGTTGTATTTCTTTAATATTAGTGGTTGAAAGTAGACATAGTTCAATTCATGATACTCTTTACACAAGCTTAACCAGATGGTTGCCTTTTTATTAGGCGCAAGAAAAGTGGCTTTGTTTTGGTTGGTTTCTGGTGGGAGATTATTTGCCTTTTCATGTTTAGCATCCCTTAAAATTTTTAGATGCATTTGGTATTCTTAATTGGTTAGCACAAAGGGTTTAGATCATATTCTTATTTTTTTTTATTTTTTCATATTTCTTTTCTGCTTTCCCAATTTTCAATTGAAATTCTGAATTTTTATGTTTGGAATTAGGAAATGCATCAGTTAGTATATGTTGAAAATAATGGTCGGAGTAGGAATGTGTCTGGAACAAAGCATTTTTACAGATTAGAACCCCACCTCCAGACCGTACATCACAACCGTTGTCTCAACAAACAACCACCCAAATTTTATACTGTTTAAGTCTTGGTGAAAATACCAGAGCCTTATTGACACCTAAAATAGAAAAGCCCTTAGTTTCTCCCTGGGTTCTTCACTTCTCAGATCCAATATTTTTTTGGCTAACTAGAATCAGCCAACTTTCACTTGCAACATCATATGCAGATTGTGCTGATTAATGCAAGTATTTCAAATTGGCCGGTGACCGAAGAAGGTTGTTGGTAGAGAGAGATTGAGAAGAGTGAGGCTGAGTTATTATTGGAGAGAGAGAAAAAGGCAGAGTTCTCTTTAGGTGAGAAAGAGGAACATTAAGTTGAAAATTACAGAAAATTTCTTTATGATGTTTCCAAACTTTATGTAATGAAGTGTTTGAATGTGTTTTCCATTTCCTAATTTTTTATATTTTGACACATCTACTGAACACTTATCTCTGTGATTTTTGGGTTTTGAAAACAATAAACATGTTTGCAAAATGGTACCAAAAAACCCCTAATAGGGAAAGAGCATTAGAACATAAGATGTATGTTTTTCAGTTGCTTAGATTTTGTATGCAGCAGGTGTAAAGTTATAGATATTTAGGCTTGTGGAATCTTGGGAGAATAAATATCATTTTTAGAATATGATGTCTCCATTTATGGTAATTTGGCAAAATGTCATTCAGACACACTAATAATTTATCTCATTTTTAAGAGTTCAACCTTTATCGTTAACAAGTTTAAAACAAACTTCTGATTGAGAGGTTTGATCTAATGCCAGAGGAGTCATCATGATGTTAAATATATGTATGGTAGAGGAGGCTGTAGATGCAAAGCCTATTTAATTTGTAAAACAAAATTTAGACTAGAATCAGAGGATACAATCTCAAGATTATCCTTCCTCCTTATCATCATCTTGCTATCAGCATGTTTGATTTGTAATTTGTGAGGATTGAATGACCTGTAATAGCTCTAGAACCCCAAGAACGATTGAAGCGGGAGATGCAATTACGGCTCTGCTGCTACTATATGCATCTGCAATGGTAATTTGATTTTGTCTGAAACTAAAACAAACTATAGGTATTCAATTTCTGATGAAGAGATCTTGTATATTAATTTGTTGCTATAATATCTAATAAGCAATCGGAAGGCCTGAATTTATGAGGTGGCAATGTCTGATTGAGATGTTGGCATTTGAAAACCTTTTGGTACCAAATTCTGAAAGTTCAAATACATCAGAATGCTATCAACTGTGAATGTTGGCTATTGCTTTTATTTGAAGTTAGGAAATGCTCATGAATAAGTTTTTGATCATATAATTATGCAGTTACTCTGTCTTTTGAGTTTGATATTTCGTCTGTTAAATTGCAACTGGAAAAAAATTTTCCTGTTTTCTTGAATTTATGGAAATAAAATGGAACAATTTGTCGGGGTAGGATCACTGAGTGGAGCATCATTCAAATGATATTCAACCCACACTAATCATTTGTCACGTGTTATAAATTTTCACTTTTTAACTAATCATAGTTTATTAGTTCTTGTTGGAGCTATTTGATTTTGTTTTATGTTTTTCCCTTGTTGTCATGTCTATATTCTACGGATCTACCTAAAGCGTAACATTGTCGATTTGTCCCAAATTTCAAGTAAATTGTCATTGTGTTGTTATTAGAAGTTGGCCGTGTTTTTGATCCATCGTACTTAGATATCATCACACTAACTCTTAGCTTAAGTAGTTGGTGCATTTTTTCTGACACCCGTGACAGATGTTTGTTTTATCATGTATGAGTATGATCAAATGATTGGTGGTGCGCTTACTTGCATATAATTGGAATACCTTGAAATTAGAATAATTTGAAATTGGATTGACTTGGAATTGAATTGATCTATCAAAGTGAAAATAAGTTGTTTGCTTCAATTGTAGAAATCGTAAACGGAATCAGCAGTATTTCATTAAAATATTTACCTTGATTTGGAATCATAATAGATTAATTACAAATTATAAAAATGTCTTTGATTAAAATTATATGCTTCATAAAAAAAATTTCTTTTAAAAAAATTATGTAATCATTGAGATTTTATCAATTGCAAAAGAAACATTATGTATTTTTTTTATAAAATTGTGTTTAAGATGTAGTCATCTTTTGTCATGTTCTGCTATGTAACTCATCATAATAAACTAAAAAATAAAAACTTTCTTAACAATATTATTATAAGCAAGTTGTGATTTTTTTGGAGATATCAAATGATATATTGTATATCATTTTACTTCATCTTGTATATCATTTTACTTTATCCTTTTGCCATGTTCTACTTTTTTTTTTTTTCCATAATTTTTCTGATTTCAAATTTTATTATTATTGTTTTTTAAAAGGGGTATAAAAAACTTTTTAAATTGTAAAAGAGAATAGGAATGAGATTTCTAAATGAGGTGGGGGGGAAATAAAAATCCTATTCACATCCTAAATTCGTGTGAAACTTACAATTTTATTCCTATTACAGATTTATTTTAAAGCAAGTAAATTATGATAATCATTTTCATTTCTTATTTCCATTCTCTAATCCTTTAAGTAAACTCCCCTAATAGTGGGAGTTGATTTTCTATCCGTAGTAGTTAATATTATTGGACCCTTAAGTGTCATCAATTTCTAATTAGCTTCTTATTATTTAAAAATTGTATTGAGATATGATTGGTTATTAAGAGGGAAAATTGCACAAAGATTCTTGAACTTTAGGTGAGATATGACTTATATACAAAAGATTACTTCATTACACGAACCTCCCAAAAATTTCATTGACTAACAAACAATTAACGAAGCATATGGTGAAATGGACATTTAAAGTGTAATATTAAATAAATTAGAAAAACATTAACTTTGGTCAATCATAATAGTCCACATCATCATCTCATAATTTTAAAATAAAAATTAGATCAATTAAAATAAAAATTTCATACCAATATTAAACAAAATAGATATCGATGTAATCTCCTTCAAAAAGTGGGTAAGTCAGATTGTACCAGAAGATCAAGGAGATTTGAATTCCTCTCCCTAGCTGCACGTAAACACTAGTTGCAATATGCGACAATGCACCAAACCTGATATATTGTTGTGTTTGATTTCATGACTTTAGTTTGGAACCAATTTGTTAAGGCACATCTACCTAGTTCTAATTGCAACTATTCTTTGTTGTCAAACAATTCGCTAACTTGAATACACATAGAAGCAGATCTAGGAGCAACTTCATTGGAATTAATTGAATACAATGCATATAGTGGTGGAACAAGCCTTTGAACATGCTCAAATTGCTTATCATAGTGATTCGAAACTCGACCCAATACCGTTTCACCGTAGCTAGTGGGATATGTATGTTGTTCTTGTACATCACAATCCATTGTATAGTGATCAATTGAAACCTCATGAACATGCTCCGTTCTCGTGCTACCATCAAGTCCATAATGAAGAGGAGAACAAGTATTATCATTGGCACATGGTATAAATCCTTCCCTAATTCATCAATTGAAACCTCATGAACATGGTTCATTCTTGAGCTCCCATCAAGTCCATAATGAAGAGGAGAACAAGTATTATCATTGGCACATGGTATAAATCCTTCCCTAATTCATCCAAATGGACGCTTGAGTTTGGTTGATATGTTAAGTTAGTATTGCACATATTATTGTGCTATTGTCATTCACATTCTTTGTTTTTAAATTGGGATACGGTTTGGTATGCAAGAAGTTTCTGAGTGATCAGTTTCCTCAAATCTATTGAATCACGCTCAATCTCCTTCAGACTTATATAAACTATAGGGTAACTGACAGACCCCTTCCCTAGGCGATCTGCCGGTACCCTACGGTGACCCTCCAGCTAGCTCCTTCGCTCAACTAAAGGGTCCCCCGCAGAGCTAAGCCGTATTCTTTCTGAACCTTTTCAAAAATAGCAAAAACGCGGGGAAATTTTTCATTTTTATATCAAACCTTGGTAAAACATTTTATAAAAATTTGAGCAGCATCCCGTCTGTTTTTCGAACTTTGCCACCCTACAAATTGTAAAATTCAGCACTTCTAAAATATCACAAAATAATTTCCCCAAACTACAGAGCCTCAGGCTCTCATTTTTTATCAAACCACAAGCAACCACAAATATGCATACGGTTTAGAAATATATTAAATTCATAAGTCATGCATATCTTTATTTACATATCCCAAAAATTTATACATTTCAAAAATAACAGCACAGTCTATCCGACTCCTCTAATCACGATCCGGAGTTCCTACCATTAAAGTGTCCGTACTTGTATCTGTGCTTGGGGAGGTTTTTATTTACAAAAATAGAAAACATAGTGAGCTTGATAGCCCAGTGAGTGTCATATAATTACCATTTAAAATTTGCTTATCAAACAGCCTCCCAAAAATCTTTTAAAACATTTATGCATAATCAAATACCATGATTGAATAATTGATATATCTGAAATTCATTATTCATTTAGAAACAATATATAGCAATCAGCATTTAATAAAATTCATTTCATGCCAAATAATAACATTTAAATCCATAGGATGCATGATTTCCATTTCTATCAAAACATTTCAATAATGGTGGCTATAATAACTTTCAAAAAATTTATAAATATAAATAGACCAACCATTATTAGCTTGCATCACATGGTACCCTAAAAGTAGAGCGGAATTTTGCCTCGCTCAGACCATCACGGAATTCTGCATCGATCAGGCCATCTATCCAGTTTTTACGTAACGGAATTCTACCTTGTTACGGAGCGGAATTTTGCCTCGCTCGGTTGGAAGCTAGCTAATAATATACCTCTTACGTGCATTAGACGACTCACATGACTAAACAGACACGGTCCCACCCACTGTTAGTGACAGACTCTCCCAACACAGCCAATGCACGCTTAAGGTACTCAACCCAGACTGGAGATATATATAACATACAATCAAGCGTACCATAGATTTTCAATATCATTTCAATTTAAATTTCACTTCTCATTAAATCACATTTCATATAAATCATTTCCATAATCCATGCAACCATTTCAATTTAGAATTCATTTGATATTCTAATCAACATGACAAATTTGGTATGCATTTAAAATCAATCATAGTAAAAACATTTTTATAAAGACACTCACATGTTTTTAAAGTTTCGTATATGGAAGCTCAGGGGCCGTGCCGTGCTCCGCTCGCTTCCGCCTCACCTACACATCATATTCTCACTTAGAATATGTCAAACGGGACTTTACGAAACTCATTAAATGCTCTCTAACTCAAGTGACCCACAAAAATGATACTTTTCATTAAAAACTTCCCTACTTTATTCATAATTAAGCGAAACTCCGAAATTCCATTTTCTTTCATTTTTAGTAGCTTCAATGCGCCTAATTAAACTCATTAGGGTCATCCAAAGTCTTAACGGATGCCATAAGGGTCAATTTACGAAATCGCCTTTCAAACTAGTTTAATGCTCGTTTGATATTTTCTTGGTTTCCTAAGTTCCCAATAAGCTTTAATTCACTAAATTTTCAGCTCATTTTTACTCAAAACCAACTAACAATTAAATCATAACGAAACCCATTTCGAATCAACCTAAGCACTAACAAAATTGTCCGTTTCAAACTTAAATAACTCACCCATTTTTCCTTATCGCGTTGTCTTCGATTTGGAGCTGATTTTGAGGTGATTTCTAGACTGATTTGTTGACAGATCTGGGCTGGGTTTGGTTGGATTTCCCTCTTTTCTTCCTCCTCTCTTTATCTCTTTCTCTTTCCTTCAGTTTCGCCGTAACTTGCTGCGACTTCCACCGCCGATCTGCTGCTGGTTCGCGCGCGAGGAATACTGGTCCAGCTCCGGTTCAGCTCGGTTGCGGTGCGCTCGGCGTCGGGTTCAGCTCGCGCCACCTGCTCGTCGCTTCAGTCGGCGAGTTCGGTGAGCTCAGCTCAGTCGGCGATCTGGTTCGGTCGGCGACATATCGAGTTCACGTCGCACGGTTCTGCTCCACTTCGGCTCACGCTCAGCTTGGCGTCTTGCTCTGCAGCGGCGATGGCGAGATCTTCGACGGTGGTGGCTGGTCCGACGATAACCTCTTCTCCTTCTTCTCTTCTTCTTCTTCTTCTTCTTCCTTTCTTCTTTTTCTTTTCTTCTTTCTCTCCCGGTCAGCGACCATCTTTGTCTGATTTAGAGATTTGTGACTCAATTTTTGCTTCATGCTTTTCTCCCCAATCAACCTTCAAAATGACGGTCACGTCCTGAGAAAATTTCATTTTCATCCTTTAGCTTTAGTTTAAATTCTAGTTTGACCTCAATTATTAAAATTTATCTTCAATTTAGTCATTTGTCACATTAATAATTACTCGATCGCGTTTATTGTTTTACCCTTCCATTTATTCTCCAATTGGATTTTAATAAATCTTTAAAGTTTCTTTACAACCTTAGGGACTTTTATTGACCTCTTAGGGTCTCAATTCATTACCTAGGGACTACCACTGGGAAAATCATAAATGAGGAATCGAGGGTTTACAATAACATTCTCACGACTAAGCAATAATGTAACATTATCATTATCAATTATCTCAACGGGTATGCATAAACGAATGGTTTGAGCAGCAGTAGTTAATATAGCTAGGTAATGATTTTTATTAGTGCATGTGACACGGTATGTTTTATCTACTAATTGCACAAAAGTTACATCCCATTAAAAACTAAAAACTCTTACTCTTCGACCCTCATACCAGTAAATCCCACGATCGGTATTTTATTGTCCACTCCAATTGAAAATCAATTGTATAGTAGACATTCTTAATCTCAAAAATTTGATAATATGTATAATCGTTGCTATTAAAATACTTTAAACAATAAAAATAAATAAATAAAAGTTTTTTGAGTCAACCTTTGAACCAATTCAAGTTAATTACTAACTTGAAGAAAAATTTTAACTTTGGGTCAATCTACTTGAATTAGGTTACAAAGTTGACTCGAAGTGAAATTAACACTTGAAGTTAGAAGCTGACTCAATTTGAGTAGGAATCTAACTCGAAAGGAAATTAAGACTCGAATTGGGTGAAAACATGTCTTGAAGTGTTAATTCCACTTTAGATAAAAAATATAACTTCATATTAGTATATAACCCGATATTAGGTAGCACTTGCTAACCTAAAGTTATATTTGTTATCTGAATATGGTCTTTCCATAATTATTGATTTAATTCGAGTAAAAAATATAACTTTAGATTAATACATTACCCGATACTAGATTATGTGCCGAAGTTGTTTTTAACTTGAATCAATTTGTTCCATAATTATTGACTCGATTTGGGTAAAAAATATAACTTCGGATTAGGATATGACTCGATATTTAGTCAAGTTTATATCAAGTCATGTGTTAACTTAAAGTTATATTTTTCTATCAAAATCGAGTCATTCCATAACTATTAACTTGACTTGGGTAAAATATAACTTCAGGTTAACACATGACCCGGTATCGTGTTAACTCGATATCGGGTCATGTGTTAACCCGAAATTATATTTTTTCATTTTTTAACTCGTTTTCTTTTTTAAAAAAAAAACTACTAATTTTTAAAAGTCAATTATAAACACTAACATTTATCAACATCCGAATTTCTTAAGTTTTCTTCGACTTTTCTTCCACTCAAAAGTAAATATGATAGAAAAATTTTATTTTGTTAGAGTAAAATTGTGATGGAAGATGGATTAATATGAGTTGATGGTATTATTTGATGATGTGTTTTATTTATTTTATTATAGTTTTTTTTTTTTTTTTTTTAAATCTGAAAAAGAGGCTTTATAGCCTTAAGAACTAATATTAATCATTCGGGGCTAAGATAACCCTACCACATCACAAAATAAAAGATCATATAAGTTATCAGGCGTACTATCATAGACCTGAACACCTAGGGGTATCTGGTAAGTATAATTTGCAAGCCAATTTGCACACCTATTAGCCTCCCTAAAAATATGATATATTTGAATCTTTCATTCCTTTTCAAGTAATTGACAAATCGCTGCAATAATTGCATCATGCATTATAGTAAGTGATGATCTCCTGTTTGGCGTATCAATTACAAGTTTTGAATCACACTCCGCGGTGACCTTCCTTGGTTGGTAAATAATTAGTGAATTATATTAATGAGATTGTGTTAATTTATTAGGGGTATTTTGGGCAACCTTGGGTAGTTTTGCAATTTTCTTTTGAGTGGGAGGGTAATTATGTAAAAAAGGTTCCAGAAAAGGGTAACTTTGCAAAATTCACTTAATTTTATAGAGGTTTAAGGCGGTATCTCCAAAAAAAAAAAAAAAAAACCATCATCTAAGCTGCAGAGCTTTGAGTGATTGTGGCAGGAAAGGCAAAATGATCTCAGCGGAAGAGGCTCTTGAAACAGTTCTTCGGGTGGCAGAGCGTCTTCCACCTGTTACAATTCCGCTTCACGACGCTCTAGGAAAGGTTTTAGCTGATGATATTCGCGCACTTGACCCTTTGCCTCCTTACCCTGCTTCTATCAAGGTAATGCGTCATCATTTTATATCAGCAATTGATTGTCAATTGGTTTTAGGTGCAGTGGGGCTATTAGGGTTTCTATAGTTATGTGAATGAAGTTCGCTGGCCTTGCAGGATGGTTATGCCGTGGTTGCTTCAGATGGGCCTGGTGAATATCCTGTCATAACTGAATCTAGAGCTGGAAATGACGGAGTTGGTGTAATTGTCACTCCTGGAACTGTAGCATATGTCACAACTGGAGGTTAATTAATCCATTTTCAATTTCTGCTTATCTGAATAATAGTTTATGGGGTAATTGGACATTTTCAATTACAAGGATCATGGGGGGTGTTGGGGGCTATTAAGACCTTGTGAGAAATCTTCAACTTGCACAGCATATGTTTTGAGGATAACAACAATACTTGGAAGTGGTTTAACAGGTGTAAAACCTTGATTTCAAAGCTTGCTCATGCATCTTTTGTCATTAGTTTTGAGTGTGTTCAAACAACACAGATACTTGAACAACATTATGAACACAATCAGTTCAAAATAAGGTGGTGTTTTACGGAGTGTAAAATATCCAAGGATTTTTTTTCATTGCCATACCAAGTAATTTTAAGGTGTAAAAGCACTCAAGTCGCTTGCAAATGTTGAATTTATTGCATGTTGACTTTCGAAACTCTTTTTGACCCTTTGTTTTTTCGGTTTTCTTGTCAGGACCAATACCTGATGGTGCTGATGCAGTGGTTCAAGTTGAAGACACTGAACAAATCGAAGATGAAGCTGTTGAGTCTAAGCGAGTTAGGATATTAGTACAGACTAGCAAAGGTGTTAATATTCGACCAGTGGTATGATTCTGGTGCTTTAACCTTTTTGTTGGATTTGTTTATTTATTTTGTGGTTTTGTTTTGACTTTTGATAAGTGATGGTAGTTTTCTACTTCCTTGGAGTCAGTGTCATGGTAATATTAAAAGTGGCCACTCATCTAATTAAAGTATATATTATTATCATCAATATTTTCCAGTAGCTTTTAGCGGGTCCTTTTATTAACATGACCTCTTGAAATTACATGTCAAAACATGAAAGTAGCAGGATGCTACTAACTTGACGCTAGTTGTGTTACCAACTTTCAAGCTACAGCTGTCCTAAGTTCTTGCAAACAAAAAATCCTTATGTACGTGTTTGTAAGACAGAATGTTAAATTAAATATCAATTACCAACAAATTATATTCAAGCAGAGAAATTTCTGTCATGCATCGAAATGTAGATTGTCCATGAAAGTGGAATATTGTTTATCAATTATTTGATCACAGTCACTGGATAACATTAGATGGAAACACTGCTAGTACTTGGAAAGGAGAGTTCAAGATGAATAATCCAAAGAACCTCCTCAGAACCTTTACATTTAATGTCTTTTAAAAATTTCATGTATTTCTTTGATTTGAGATACTTGTAAGATTATTATTCTCGTTAGTTCCCTCATTGGGTCCATTTTGAGGAGTGCTAAGTCGAAAAGCTTCTGTAATTGTAACTGGGAATATCCAGCAACCTTGAGCATCAGAAGAAAATTATTTTATGCTTTTGCTTGCTTGGAGCTAGAAATGCCCTAGATTGATGGTTCATTTACTAGCGCTAAGGTACTTCAACGTACAATCACACTTGTTTGGAGTATTCTTCATAATATATAACATCCATCATAAACACTTGCTTGTAGGGATTGAAAGAACTGAATTTTATCTAATTCTTACATGTTATTGTACTTATAGACAATCTCCTAAGTTGAACCCATATATTGCAAGGTTCTCTCCATTATGCTACTGCCAGTTGGCAATAAATGGTGTTCTAAACAAATTAAAGAAGTCGTAGTTATGGTGCTTAAGCATTTAATCTGCTCCTTGCAGAAATGTGCGGTAGACAAATCAGCTTTACGTGTATTACTTGTATGGTGAAACGAAATAACTAATTGAAGTTATAACTTATCAAGTGGTTGACTTCTCTTTATTATCACATAATAGTTTTTATCTTGATTTGTCTTTACCATGTATAATGATGATTATTAAAGACTTGTTTATTCCTACTGGGTATGCTCTCAGAAATACTATTTTGGAATCTCATACAAGTATATTTTACACAGGGATATGATATTGAGAAAGATGCCATAGTATTAAAGTCCGGAGAAAGAATAGGTGCTTCAGAAATCGGGCTACTGGCTACCGTGGGTTTAACAATGGTGAAGGTATTATTATACTTCTCATTATGTGTTTGATAAATTTGTAACGAACTGAGGGGTGCTGCTAATCATGCAGGTATATCGTACACCAACTATTGCAGTGCTTTCTACAGGAGATGAACTTGTAGAGCCAACAACTCAGTATCTAAGCCGTGGCCAGGTATTATGTTTAACAGAGACTTTAATAAGCACAACTTGGGGTAAATGTTTTTAAAACCTCGGGCTTCCAGTAATTCATTAGGAATAAACTTCCACAAATAAGGATTTAGGCCTGACCAACTATCTGTTTTGTTTTTTGGGATACTGACGATAAGGAGAGTCATGGTACCGACTGGAGTATGTGACAGATCAACCTTGAGACAAGGCTTTAAATTGAAACTCTTGCAATCATTCTTTTTTGGGATTTGTAAACTCAAATTAACCACAAATAAAGGTGGTTGCTGTTTTCCTTTTCTCCCTTTTTCTTTTCAAGGTGAGTGGGATGGCTGGTTTTTGAGATCTTAATGAAAGAACATTTGAGATCTATGTGCATTCAAGGCTCTGGTTGGTTTTCTGAAGGTCAAAGGCATGTATATGATGCAGATCATATTATGATGATTGGCTAGTTAATGTTTATTCTGATGTGCTGTTTTGCATGCAGATGGACGTTTTGAGCTCTCTTTCTCTACCTCTCTCATAAGATCTTTTATTCGCCAACTTTTGTTGATAAATCCCTATTTCTGTTTTCTGTACTGATGAGTGAGGAACTCCTTTGAGTCACTAACAGCACACATGTTATTGTTGTCTTTAATGAACCAATTTAAAGAAAAAAAAATAAGAGAAGAAGGATATGTTTGGCTTCAAAAGAAATTTTCAAAATTTTAGAATTATTGTGAACGTCATCATAGAACTAATCACGGCTTTTACCTTGTGCAACGCCAACTGCAGGATTTGTTATAATCTATAATGTGATGTTTATAATGTTTAATTTTTCCAAACAATGGAAAGAAAATAAATAAATAAATAAAATCATGCTTACATTATATATCACCTAGTAATTTGCGTCTTTCAATTTTGGATTTGCATTAAGGTTGCCTCATGTCTCCCTTGTGGTTTATACAGTTTGTGATATTGGCACCAGCTTAAATTTAACACTGAAGCTGGTTCATCGCTTCTGCAGATTAGGGATTCAAACCGTGCTATGATACTGGCAGCTGCAGTACAGCAACACTGCAAAGTTCTTGATCTTGGTATTGCTAGAGATGATGAAGAAGAACTTGAAAAGATCTTAAATAATGCATTTTCTGCTGGGATTGATATTCTTTTAACTTCTGGAGGTGTTTCCATGGGTGACAAGGATTTTGTCAAGCCATTGCTTGAAAAGAGTGGAACTGTACACTTCAGCATGGTAGATTATGTTCCATTTATCGTCTCTCTCTTCAAACTCTCCAAATTTGTGTTTCAATGCTGAGAACTAACATATATGCCGCTTCTTTGAAATACCTGATTTATTTATTTTTTAAATGATGATGTGATGAGCTTGAGTAACTGATTTTAATGTAGTGAGTGTATATGAATTATGTTATTGTAGTTTGGTTTGACTGGTGCATTCAGGTTTGCATGAAACCAGGGAAGCCTCTGACATTCGCTGAGATCAATTCTAGACCAGCAGAGAATACGCCGGTGAATAAAATTCTTGCATTTGGGTTACCTGGAAATCCAGTGAGCAGTTTAGTTTGTTTCCATCTTTTTGTAGTTCCCACCATGCGCCATCTCTCTGGATGGGTGAACCCTCATCTTTTGAGGTCGTTGAAACTTCTAAAACATTGTTCTCTCTTCCTCCTTCCCCATCCCTTTTCCCACTTGCTTAAATTGTTATACATCTATATATTAATAACTTAGTATTGTAATTGAGCTTAATACTATTCTCTTTTCTTTTCTGCACTTGGTACAGAGTGCAAGCTCGTCTTCTTCAACCTGTGAAGACAGATCAAGTGCGGCCAGAATTCCATCGTGCCATTATTAAATGGAAGGTTGATGATGGATCTGGGAGTCCTGGGTAAGCTGTATAGAGATGTTTACTTCTCTATCATGGTATCTGAATACTTTAATGATTAGAGTTTAATTGCAACAACCAAGGGCATTATTTCCTCTGATTATCTTGGATTTGGACGCTTGGGCGATTTTAACCTTTCTTTATTGTGCGTTAACCAAATAATCCATTGTTCTTTTACGAGTGTCAGATTTGTTGCTGAGAGCACTGGTCATCAAATGAGCAGCCGACTCTTAAGTATGAAGTCAGCGAATGCCTTGTTGGAGTTGCCAGCATCTGGTGGTGTAATTTCTGCAGGAGCTTCTGTATCAGCCATCATAATTTCTGATTTTAGCAGTAATGATATTGGCAACAGTCCCATATTATCAGTTCTGGCTCCTACCGTGCAAGGAAGCAAATCCAAAGAAGTAACTGCAGATGGTTCTCAGGATACAGAGTTCAGGGTAGCTGTTCTCACAGTGAGCGATACTGTAGCATCTGGGGCTGGGCCTGATCGGAGGTACTGTAGTGCATATTTCTTTATAATGCTTGCTACATAGATTTGTAACTTTCTTCTTCATTTTATTCTTATATTTGATGTAATAAAAAGTGTATTTGTGTTCTTTGAAAAAAAAAAAAAATTGTAGTTGTGTGCGTTCTTATTAAGGAAACGCCAGGTTGAGGGTCCTAACAAAAATGTCAGCAACAGTGCTATATTATATTCACTTGTTTATGGCTCATTTTAAAGTTGATTATGATAATTTTTTAGTTAAAAGTTTCTTGTAATACTGATGGAAGTATTCTTTTAGCACTGTGAGTTTGGCAGAAAGAGAAATGCTTTATTGACCTACAGTACTAATCTGAAAGGAGCTATTGTTGTACATGGGTTACTTCATTTCCTTTCTATTTTTTTAAATGTTCTAAATTATCAAAACTCTAGTATTCTCATCATAGGTAATTAGATCTGTTGATGTCTGAATGGAAGGCATCCAAATACACTCTTTTGAATTGGTATTTCAAAGTGGTCACTTTGTGTATGCTAAAGTTATAGGGCAGAGCTGAAGTTCCAACTTATCAGAATTAGATATGGAAATGGTGAGTGCTTTGCAACAGTATAAAGACAATCTTGGGCTATTTGATCCTGTGAGTCTCCTCAATACAATGTTCTTTAACAGGGAGCAGGAAAGTAGCATCTATATCTTGTGGCATCCTGATACACCTCTTTGAATCATTATTTCAAATGGGTCACTTAATTGATGCCAAAGCAAAAGCCAAAGCTGATATTGCTCCTTGTCAAAGTGGAACATGGAAAGTACTAATTGCTTTGTGACAGTTCTAAAATTCGCTTAGCAAGTTATCTTGGTGGTGTTTTGTTTTGCTTTCTCTTCTGTACATATTGCATCTTTTCTGTAAGCACTTAATCTTCAGTTCATCAACATCTTAGGACTCTTCTCATTTATGTCACCTAATAATTTGAATAGTTGATGCTGGCTTCAAGCCCCTTTCAAGAGCACCAAATACTCTATTGATGAAGGCTTTGTTTATTATTGGTCATTGTTAATTAACTATTTCTTTGGAGATGGTGTAAATTTCTCTTCAAAATTTTTGGGTTTGGACTCATTTGAATAATATCTAAACTTTGTTTTGTTTGCCTAAGTCGTTGAATTCCATATGATCAAATTGTTGAAAAGATATGATATAACTTCCTGATTGTTGTCTCTCTGTTCATGCATTTCAGTTTTGAAAGTTTAATTTGTTATTGAACTCCTTGACATGTGCAGTGGGCCTAGGGCAGTTTCTGTTATTAATTCCTCATCAGAAAAGTTAGGTGGAGCAAGGGTTGTTGCAACGGATGTGGTCCCAGATGATGTTGCAAAAATTAAAGATGTTCTCCAGAGGTGGTCTGACGTTGACAAAATGAATCTTATTATTACCCTTGGTGAGGTTTCTTGCCTCGCATGCAGCTTGTTATATGCCGTGGCCGAATACAAAAAAATTTTCTGTCTGTGGTAATATTTCTTCCCTCTCTTTTCTAAACATATTTTCTAATATAATTAGGTGGCACTGGCTTCACCCCAAGAGATGTAACCCCAGAAGCAACAAAAGAATTGATTCAGAAAGAAACACCTGGTCTGTTGTATGTCATGATGCAAGAGAGTTTAAAGGTACCTGTTGTTTCAATGTATGTCAGACATGTATGTAAATGCAGTTATAGGTTAAAGGGGAATTTGAACATCTACCTGCGTGATTGTATGTCTTCTTGGACAGAAGATTCAATAAGAAATTGCATACAATTTAGGTCGAAACTGTGTCTTCAATGTATTTGATTCAACATATATGTAAATTGTAAGTGGAACGCGTACTGTAAGTTGGGAGGTACAACATTTAGATGTGTGCCCATGGTTTCTACCAATTTTTCTCATTTATGGCTTGTTTAATTGTCAAACTCTGGTACATTTGTGTTTCTATAAAAGAAGCTGTAAATTGTTGATATATAAATTTGAGAAGATCATGAAAATAAACAATTTTGCTCAAAATAATATTCTACTAGTCATGTTCCCATCTTTAAACCCTTTTTTGCTTTTATCTGTCCTTCCTTACCCCTCTATGTTTAAATGATTGTGATGTTTGATTTCTATATTTTTCTACTAAAATGCTATTAATAAGTCATAAGTTAGTGATAGTCATTTTTTTCTGTATCATCCTCCAAAATAGGTGACGCCATTTGCTATGCTCTCACGCTCTGCAGCAGGAATAAGAGGGTCAACATTGGTAAGGCATACTGCAATTTACTGTTGTTATCTTCCTAGGCTGTAGTGTGATGCAAACTCATCATAACTTTTAATTTCTTTCTTGCAAAGCTATATATTTTCTCTATGATTGGTTATTTTTCATTATTATAATAATTAATCTTTCATTGTTTGGTAAATAATTATTCTGTTAAATATATGGAAGGTGAAATTTTAAGTTGTTGAATTATCAAAAAGAATAATTTTTTTTTAGTAAAACGAGACTGGCAAGTAGAAGGATAATTATGCCTGGAGAATTTTTTGCTATGCCTTAATTGTTAAAGAACAATGGCAACTTTTCTCTCCCCAAATATGGCTATCTAATGCATGAGAAGATGTTTGGGCACAAATAGATTTCTAGTTTATTACCTTAACTCTTTAATGCTCTAAATTCAATTCTCTTTTTGATTTGGGAGAGAAACTGAGTAGTTAGAATTGGAATAACTAGAAAATTCTGTAGGAAGTTGTAAGCGCTCTTATTGATATTAAGCACTGAAGTTGATTATTATGTAAAATGTAAGGTACATGAGAGGACTAAATGAATTTCGAAGGCTGGTTTCATCAGCTAGTGATGGTTGGTTCTTGTTGACCTTTGGTTTGGTATATTAAGCATATGCATAACCTGATATATTTGATTCACTAGTACTTAGATCATTAACATGTTTTTCTTTGTGTATTAATATATTTTTCGTTTGTTAACATGTACGTAGATTATCAACATGCCTGGGAACCCAAATGCAGTTGCTGAGTGCATGGAGGCATTACTGCCTGCTCTTAAGCATGCATTAAAGCAGATAAAGGGTGACAAGCGAGAGAAACATCCTCGCCATGTCCCTCATGCACAAGGGGCACCCGTGGATACATGGGATCACAGTTACAAGAAGGCTTCTGGTAATGGCACAGAACCTCCATGTTCATGATCTCACTAGAATTTTCTTTGGAATAGAAATCATGTTATTCTGTGTAACACTGCTAAGCTTCCTGCATTTATTTCTGACATTTTGGTTATTTAGTCTATTTATAAATGTGCCAAAACTACTGTAATGTATAGTATAGGTATACACTGCTATAAAATTTTCAGTAAATAAGAGTGAAATAACTGTGCATAATTGTGAAAAGGGTTTAGCTACTTTACTGACACAGTGCCATTGGTTGAGTAAGATTATCCATCAATAACAATTCTTAGATAAACTATAATTTAATGGAAAGGAGACGGTGCTTAACCGTGTGTATGGATGCAGTTATGATGAATTATGGAATGTTATTGGTTATTCTCTATACTGTTTCTCATATCACTCAATTTGATTCCTATATTTTATTGATGTTTCTATTCAAACTCTTTTTTTTTTTTTCTTAAGACACGTTCATTTCATAGAATATTCCTATTTGAATAGAATTCTTTTCGGCTTTGTTTGTTATAAGGGATTGGATATTTTTCAATTCAATGTTTTGTTGTTGGTTGCATGAGAATAGATTTCTCCAATTCCATGCAACTATTGTATACCACTCTGTTTGGTGGGTTGCACATAAGATTTATTTTTTTGTTATTTATTTATTTTTTTTAACTTTTTCTAATATTATTTATATAAAACAATGTATTTATTTTTAAATTTATTTTCATATGCTTTACTAAAATATTTAGAAAATAAATATATTTCAATAATAGTTAGTTATAAAATAAATATTTTAAAAAAATAATTTTTAATAGTTAGATTTAATTTTTAAAAAATAATTCTAATTTTTTTTGTTGGTTTATTAAATTGATAGCTTAAATATTACCATCTAAAGTTATACTATTTATTTTAGGGTTGAGATGCACATAATTTGCCTTGATGTAAAACAATATAGAATTTTACTACAATACTTAATGCACTACGTTCTTTATTGAAACAAAACTTATCACTTCCAGCTGAAACACAAAAGATCTACAATTTGCCAAAAAATGAAAAATCTACAACTTAAACAATATAAGGTGTTCAACCATTATCTTAAGTTGTGGATAAAATTTAGACTAAATTAAAAATCATATCTACCTCATATAAATATTATATGTGAATGATATCTTTATTCTTAGTCTTAGCAAGATAATTTTACATTACAATGCTATATGAAGTACCTTATTTTAAATCTGAACATAACATTAATTAAGGAATATATATATTGAAAATCATCATGTTTTTGACAGATTTTCTAACGAAGTAACTGTAGGACTGTTTATACAGTATAACAAGCGCAGAGAGAATTTTATGTATAACCGTTAGGGGAAATTTATGTGGTTTGAATGTTTATATTTAAAAAAAAAAAAAAATGGAATTCGTCTGCTCAAAACCATACCTCAATAACTTTTTTTTTTTCTTTTCTTTTCTTTTCTTAAATAATATCTTTTTGGTTTTTGCCCCTTGAATAAGTAATGCCAACTCAAATAGAGTGCCAGCAGTGTTGAAGCCGTCAATTGTCAATATAATTTTTAAAGAAAACAAGGAGTAGCGAATAAAGATCTCATAAAAATCACTAATCACCAAATAATTTATATAAAGGGCAAATTGCACAACCCCCCTAAGGTTTGATAAAATTGCATAAATATGACGATGTTTTAGGAACTCGCACTCTCATTATTTAAGGTTCCAAGACCTCGACACTAATCTCTCTTATTATCAATCAATCACTGTTAAATTCTCACGGTCAACGGTCAAAGGTACAAAAAAATTAAAATACCCTTCAACTCAAATTTAAAGTCAACATGTCATTTTTTATATCAATTTAAAATTAATATAATAAATAATAATATTTTTTTGTAAAAAAAAAAAAAAAAAAAAAAACCATTTTCATCTTCTACCTCCATCATCTTCATCATCCTCACCTCTATTTCACTATCTTCATCATCCATCTATTGTTTTCATCAAAATCATCATCTTCATCATTTTTATTAACCAACATCACCCAAATCAATCATTATCATCAAACCAAACATCATACCTAAATCAAACAATAACATAATATTCAATGTTCATGAAATTTTTTTTTTTTAAAAAAAAAAAGCAATGTTCATAACCTTGGTGCGTCAAAGCATCCAAAATAACTAAAATATTACCCAAAACATTGAAAAAAGAAGCATGAAAATTTAAAATGAGCATCACTAGAAACTAGAAAATGAGCAGCCAAAATAAAACCAAAAACACAATCTTTATCATGTTTTGGCCTTCTAGAATCACACGGCTATCTCTGCTATAACTAACAACCTTGGTGTATCAAAGCATCCAAAAGAACTCAAATCAATCACTATCTTAAATGCCCAGAACACCAAAATATATATATATATATATATATACATTGAAAGACTCACTTGGTGATAATCAGTGTTCCAAAACTTGCTATTTGACTGGCGACCCAACGAGTATCGAGTAATTGGTTACTTGATGAGTAATTAACGAGTACTCACAAATCACTGTTTGGAGGGGAGGGGGGGGAATTATAATTTTTGAAATTTAAAAGCATAAATTGAAATTTCTTTGAACATCATAGGTCATGGAGAATTTATTCTCACCATATATATAAAGCACACCATACTCAAAACCCACATATTCTCTCTCTCTCTCTCTTTCTCTCTCCCTTCTCCTATCTCACCACGCTTCTCTCTCAAACATCATCGTCATCATTGTCGTTCCAGTGAGTTGTCATAGTCGTTGTTGCTCTTCCAGTGAACTGTCACCGTTCTAGTGAACTGTCGCCATCGTTGAAGTCAAAGTCAAAGTCAATCTCTCTTCATCGTTGTCGACCCTCTTTCTCTCTCCTCTGCACATATGACCATTCAAATCTCCTTCTCTGCCCCTCCGTGTTGTCAATAGTAGCCACATCACCTAAAATCATTAAATTTAATAAAATAAAATTTTATTAATATTATTATTTTAATCATAAAAATAATTTTTTTAAAAAGAAAAATTAACATATACATAGGAAATAAATGAATACATTATAATTTTTTAAACATATCCTATGATCTCCATTGGAGATCTTATTCATATCTGGTAATTTTTTTTTTCTTTTATTAATTTCATCAAAATAAAAACCACACTCCCAACAAATCGTCAACATCACCCCACTACCTCCAAAACCGCATCATCTTATTGACTTCATCACTTCATTGCCTCTAGATCACTACTATCACCAACACCCACACTCATCCTGATACCATCCTTATCACCAACGTCGTTGCCTTTGAAACTCCGATCAGCATCGTGTCGTCTCAAGGTCTAGTCACGCCACTCTGTTTGAACGTCAAGCAATCACTGACTCGTTTGAAGCCCTAACTATCGCCATTGTTTTGAATCTCTAATTATAGCCACATCCCGTATCATGTTCAATGCAATCTTTGTGCAACAAGAGATCTGGGCAATATCTCTACCTAGGTCTTCTCATTTTTATTTTTTATATTTGTTTTTTATATGTTGTGTATTTTTGTTTTTTTTCTTTTTGAGTTCATTGCAGTTTGATTTGGGTACTGTTGATGGAGAAGAAGATTGTGGTTTTGATGGATGATATTGATGGGGGCTTTTGGTTGTTGTAATGTTGCAGATTGTGGTTGAAGATTAATTGTTGTGTTTGAATCAAGTTAATTGAAAATGGATGTAGAATTTTTGTTAAGTTATTTTATTTTTTATTGTTTGGAATTGAACCACAAAAATATGATTGTTGAAAAATCTGGATTTGTGTTGATGAAGGATTTTTTAGTATTGAAGAACAAGAAAGTATTGCTTGTTTTATATATGATTTTTTTTTTAAAGATTTTATTAAAAAAAATTGCTTTGTTTTTCAAAGACTAAAAAAATTACTTTATATAATTAATTATTTAAATTATTTATAAATATAATTATGATGTTGCTATTTCTGATTGGGATGAAGTAATTTTAATAAAAGGCTATTTTACTCTTAAAGTATTAATATTTTCATCAAATTTCCGTTAGTCAAACTCAGTCAAGAGTTTTTACATGCAATAAGTGACAAATTAACATTATGTATAGATTATGATAAATATCAGAATATAAAATAAAAGGTAAGGATATTATTATCATTTTACATTAAAATGGTGGTCAAATGGTTTAAGTTTACGTAAGTCAACCGATGGTGAGGGATGTTTATGTAATAATTGCAATCAAAATTTCCATCTAACTACAACGACACCTAAACTTGAGAGTGTTTCTGAAATTTATCTTTCTAATTATGTCTCACTCAATAGAATTGGGTGAACTTACAAAATGGGTGTATAAACAATTTTAAAGGGGTGAAAATGTCAACACTCAAAGAGAAAAGGGTGTAGAACCATCCTATGGAAGGATGGGTCGAACCGGCACCTTGTAGGACAAGGTGGCCTAGGTCTGCTTAGGAGTTAGGAGTGGGTTAACCACCACTCCAAGATACCTTCCTGCCACTCCAAGACACCTTCCTGCCTCTCCAAGTTTTCTTATTATATATGATTTTCTAATAAGCTTATAAATCTTAAAGACTATAAGGAATTAGATTCCTTACTAGAAATAATCCCAAACAATTTATAAAAAGAAAACCAAAAGTTATGATAATATTATTTAAAGTGTTTAACTAAAGTAATATCATATAATTAATTAATTCTTTGTTGAATAAATTATTATTATACTCATAATTCAATTAGAGTTACAATAAGGAATCAAACTATTAATCTATTGGAAGCTATAATTAAGTAGTCTGCATTACAAGAAAGGAATCAAACTATTAATCTTGGAAGCTATAAGTAGTTAGCATTACAATAAAAATGTTGGATGTGGTTGCATGTGATCTAATATTCATAGAGGTTTAATAAATAAATTAATGAAGGAAGTCATTAAAATTAAATTAAGGAATTCAAATAGTCATTCGCTTTAGAAGATTTAATTGTTTAAATTTAATGGAAATTTATGTATATTGATGGATGTACATTAATTAAGTAAATAAATTCTTTGAAACTTGTCCTCTCTCTATCATATAAATGGTGGTAACAAATTATCAATTTATCATCAATCAAATGTGTATTTAATGAATGAAAGAGATCAAAAGAGAGAAACACAGTTTTTATTTTTTTAATATCTTCATCTTTATCATTCTAAGTTTTTGCTTATGGATTCAGATATATAGTTAAATTATATTTTATTATTGTAAAAATTATGAAGTTCTAAGATCCTTAAGTATCATGTTAATCATTAAAAGCTTACAAAATAGAGTTACGCTTTTGAGTTTGCTCAAATTTATGGACACAAACTTAAAGGTAATTCTTTTCTTCTTTCTTTGGGATTTGATGTTTCTTTCAAGTTTTGTGCGCATAAACCTAACACATCATAATTCAAGAAAAGGAGCCCACACTCGAAGAATAGTTCACACTTGGGATTTGATATTTCTTTTAAAACCCTTTAAATTCTATCAAAATGTCAAATTGAATACATCATAAAAGGCATAAAAAAGCAACCTCAGTTGTGGTATGCCACCTTAGTTCACTTATATTATGTACAATTATTTATTTTTGTTTCCTGGTTTCCCAAGATCTAGAAACATAAATGACAAACAATGGTCCCTAATAATGATTTTATAGATGTTGATTAATATTCACGCAAGTGGAGCTACATGGAAGGTGATCATGCTCATATGGAAAATGATAAGAAGGAGACGCATGCACTATGTATGGTAAAACGAATATATGCCCAACAACCACTCACTGGCACTGCCAGCGCACTTACATCAAAATAAGAAAAGCCTATATATAATTATCACACTCTACCAGTACCGCTGCAGCTCACTACTACCCATTTTATTTCTTTTTATCTTGCTGAAAATACATCTCATTCTGATTTCCTGTTCAATCTCATTGGCTTCATAAAAAAAATGGGTTGTCTAAGTCTAAGGCTAAGAAAAGTTGTTGTTTGCTGCATATTATTATTGTGTTCAATTCAAATATCATTTGGTTCAAAAACAAGACACTTCAAATGGGATGTGGAGTACATGTTCTGGTCACCAGATTGCAAAGAGAACGTGGTGATGGGGATCAATGGCCGGTTTCCAGGGCCTACAATTCGAGCTACAGCGGGAGATACCATCTCTGTGCAACTCACTAATAAACTCCACACTGAGGGAGTTGTCATTCACTGGCATGGGATCAGACAGGTTATTAATTATTATCATTATATTATTTTTATTCTTTGTCATAATAATTTGCTACGACAATCAGCGTTGATTTTTTTTTTTTTTTTTTACATTCTGCAGCTGGGAACTCCATGGGCAGATGGGACTGCATCCATCTCGCAGTGTGCTATCAATCCTGGAGAAACCTTTGTTTACAGGTTCAAAGTTGACAAGGTAAATTATTTCTTCTTAATAATTTGTTACTCTTATAGATATATATAGCTATATTGAAATTAATTAATTATATGTGTTACAGGCGGGAACCTACTTTTACCATGGACATTTTGGAATGCAAAGATCAGCAGGTCTATATGGATCTCTGATAGTAGAGGTGGCTCAAGGAGAGAAAGAACCATTCCACTATGATGGTGAGTTCAACCTATTATTGAGTGATTGGTGGCACCAAAGTGTCCATCATCAAGAGGTTGGCCTCTCCTCCAAGCCTTTTCGTTGGATTGGTGAACCCCAGGTGATCTATATTTTAATTCATCATATATGCCCTCATTAACATCTTTAATCTCTTTAAACAATGATTTTATGTGTAGGAGACTGTTCCATAAACCATATACATTATCAGAGGTCTTTTTTTCTTTTTCTTTTTTCCAGCATTTAAAAGAATATAAATTCTGAAACCAGAAAAAGAAAACTGAATTTTTTTAAGGACTCAATAATTCATTAATAAATGACAAAATAGTTTGTGAAGACTCGATAATTTATTAATAAAAGACAAAACAATTTGTGGAGAAAAAAGTTGTTCGCATAATAAAAGATGTTGCTAAAAACTTTTTTTTTTTTTTACTTACTTTAGTTCCAGAATTTACTTTTTTTTTTTTGGTTATTTGATATAATATCTAATCGTATACTTGGGAAAATGGAAATTTGCTATTTAACAAATTAGCAATAAAATTAATTATTTGTTTGGGATGGTGACTTGGTGATGACAGACTCTATTGATCAACGGGAGGGGGCAATTCAACTGTTCTTTAGCGGCGCATTTTAGCAACGCCTCAACCAGTCAGTGCAACTTTAGAGGAAATGAACAATGCGCACCACAAATCCTGAAGGTCCTCCCTAACAAAACCTACAGGCTCAGGATTGCCAGTACAACTGCACTTGCTTCACTCAACTTGGCTGTCGGGGTAATATTTTATCATTCTTATTTGAAATTTTTCATAATTTCACAATTTTTTTTCACATGCAAGGCCGAATTATCACCGGTAATTATTGAAACTAATCTAATAATCATTGATAATAATTGAACGTCTTGCATGAAAAAATATATGAAACTTTTACGCCTATTAACACTTATACATGAATCTAACTAAATGCACTTATTGGTATAAGTTTTACTCTCTTAATTGTTAGGGAGTGTGTGTTCTCCTCAAATGCTTGTTCAAAACACTTGGCTTTCTAATCTACAAAAACTTTATTCTTAAAACAAATAAAACTGATGATTGATGGTTCAAACAAATTATAGCAACACAAAACAAAAAATTTTAAGCACATGTTATTAACAGTTGTTAAAAGATCTTCCAAAGATTCTAAATACCTATAAAAATTATGAAAATCGACAATTATATATTGGATTTGATCGTGCTTATAAATTTGGAGATAGAGGTGGGCCATGGAAAGATTTTTATTCCATTTATGATTTTTGTCAAACATATGACGTACAGTTGTTTTACTTTCATTTTAGGCATGACCAGTGACTGTAGAGTAGAATACTATTTTATGCAATTGTTGTTTTTTTTCCCTCGTAACATGTGGGTACACGTACAAAAGTCGAGCATTCAATGAATCTCATTGTGTCTTTGTGAGTTTAAAGATTATGCTCAGTCTTTTAAAGAACAGACGTTATACTCACGTTTTTTGATAAAATATTATTAAATTTTGAGATATTATATTACTACCATACAAAAGTTGACAGGTCCTGAAAAAGTTTCAACAAAGTTGTGGTACCCTTTTGGCAGTTGCAAATGAAAAGGAAATAAGAGACCATGGCGTGCATGATCACCAGCTTTATAAAAAATTCAAAGCAAAAAAAAAAAATCTTAAACGAGGTTGGTAACATGGGAATATAATAACAATAATAATGACACGACAAAGTAGTATGGAAACTAAGAAGTCAAAGAGGGCATAAAGAAAAGACGACAAATCAAAATGGCTTCTTATAATTGAGGAAATAGAACAATAGTGGGATATAAGTGGCAGCAGAAAACAGGCTACCAATAATTCATGTCACGTTGTGTTTGGCTGATTCTTGGTTTCAAATGTCCAAATTAGCTGTTGAGCACTGACTTGATGTAACAGACAACTCTTTGATTGGTACGAGTTTTTAAGGATATGAAATTAAGAAAACAAACAATTAGTCTAGTTGAGTTTTATTCAAAATGATGCTAGCAATGGATAATGGTTATAATATTCATAAATAGTTCATGGGTGAATGAAATAGAAAGAAAAGAAAAAGTCAGAAGAATTAATTCGATAATTGATTGGTAGTTTGTGGATCACTATCGCTTTTGAATTATGAATATATGTGTCGATTATTTTTTCTAAGACAGAATCATCTGAGGACAAATAATTGTATTTTTATCTACTAATTATATTATAGATTTACAATATAAATGTGTTGTTTTTGATTTTATAAAAAATACTTTATTAAAATTACGGAATATTAGACAACCTATATACTAGCAGCATATAAAGATAGGGAACTTGTAGGATGTATGATTTATAATTTTTGAGGATAATTTTGAAAAAAAAGAGTTATAATTCAATAATTAGGAGTTAGGAGATAATTAAAAAGATTTAGTATCATTTTCTCTCTTGACGATTGATGAATCATAATTTTTCCTCTTGATGATTTTAAAATTGTCAAAAAAACTCTATGAAATAATATTAATTCAAGTTAAAATAATGAATAAAGTGATGTTTCCTAAATCAATAGGAAAAAAAAATGACGATTCATTAATTATTAGAGGGAAAAATGATAATAATTTTAATTAAAATTTGTTATTTCATAGTTTAATTTTTTTAAAAATATTTTTAGTCATTCAACCACCAGAAATATAAACAAATAAAAAAAAAATATTTCCTTAGGGTCCATGTTGCATTTTGCCAAATAATTACATTGGGAAAGTAGAGAAAAAACAAATGTAGTCGGTCATATATATTTTATTTTAAATAATTATATTAAAAAAGAGAATATACATTTCTATTTATTTATATATATATATATATTTTTTGGCCAAAGTGAATCCATATTAAAAGAATAAGTTGTTGATGTTTTAAAAATAGAAATTAAAAAAAAAATGCATAATAGCACCGCCTATGTTTTAAGTTTTTCAAATATCAGTCTCTTGTAATTGCTACAATTCTCTCACAAACATGTTCTTAAAAAAAAAACCGAAATCTCTGACAAACATGTTTATAATCATTATGTTGTTCAGAATCACAAAATGGTGGTGGTGGAAGCTGATGGAAATTATGTGCAGCCATTTGAAGTGGAAGATATGGACATTTATTCAGGTGAGAGCTACTCAGTTTTATTGACCACAAATCAAGACCCTACAAAAAACTATTGGATATCAGTTGGGGTTAGAGGAAGAAAACCCCAAACCCCTCCAGCCCTAACCCTTTTAAGCTATTCTCCCACTTCTGCATCAAAGCTCCCCAAGTCACCACCCCCTGTTACTCCAACATGGAATGATTATGGTCATAGCAAATCATTCTCCAACAAAATATTTGCCCTAATGGGATCCCCAAAACCTCCAAAAAATCCTGACCGTCAGATGTTTCTTCTTAACACCCAAAACTTGATTGATGGATATACCAAGTGGGCTATCAACAACATTTCCTTGCAACTACCTTCAACTCCTTATTTGGGTTCCATTAAATATTCTCTGAAAAGCGCTTTTGATAACAAAGAACCACCAGAAAACTTTGGAAGTGATTATGACGTAATGAAACCTCCCGTGAACCCTAACTCAACTCTTGGAAATGGAGTTTACATGCTTGGTTTGAATACCACGGTTGATGTTGTGCTTCAAAATGCCAATGCATTGTCAGCAAATGTTAGTGAGATACATCCATGGCATTTGCATGGACATGATTTCTGGGTATTAGGGTATGGAGAAGGCAAGTTTACGGCGAAAGACATGAAGAAATTCAACCTGAAAAATCCTCCATTGAGAAACACTGCAGTCATTTTCCCTTATGGCTGGACTGCATTGAGATTTGTTGCTGATAATCCAGGAGTTTGGGCTTTTCATTGCCATATTGAGCCTCATTTGCATATGGGTATGGGTGTGGTTTTCGCTGAAGGTGTTGAAAAAGTTAATAATATACCTGATCAGGCACTTGCTTGTGGTTTGACTGGGGAGAGGTTCATGAAAACAAAACATAATTGAGGGCTTTCCTTTTAACTAATTTGAGATATGCATGCTTATTTTATTTATGAGTTTTAATGTATTAGAGTTTTATTTATGAGTTTTAATGTATTAGATTAATTATCTCTAATATAAGATTGTCGGACGGAATTGAATGTGCTTTTATAATGTATTTTTGATGTGTGTTTTGGTTTCCCAGAAGAGTCGGAATCATGTGTAATTCATTTGATGTTGAATAGAATTTATTTATACTGCAGCACATGCATGGTTGATTGATCAAAGACCAAAATATAAGGTAAACAAACACAACTAAACTACAATTAGAAAACGGAATTGAATTCCCTTCTATATTGATTTTTTTTTTTTTTTTTTTTTTTTTGTTTTTTTGATCTACATAGGTTTAGTGACTTATGTATTTAATGACTGATTTTTTTTTTCCCTCTTTTCATGCCTTATTTTAAATGTAGTGTATTGTCAATTAAGTAATTTAGGGGCAAGTAAAAAATTTAGTACAAGAGAATATCTCAATACTTTAGAACATCTCCAATGCTATTATACATTTATGAGTTTCTATTAGTGATACGTTAGCAATTATTTTTTATTTGGATCCATTTTGGTAATATATATATATATATATATATGTGTGTGTGTGTGTGTGTGTGTGTTTTTATAATCAAGACTCTAATTTTAAAAAATTAGGAAAAATCCATCAAATTATACATTTATGAGTTTCTATTAGTGATACTTTAGCAATTATTTTTTATTTGGATCCATTTTGGTAATTTATATATATATATATATATAAGTGTTTTTATAATCAGGACTCTAATTTTAAAAAATTAGGAAAAATCCATCAAATTAATCAATTCCATTTAAATTAAATAGAAAAGAGAAGTTGTTTTTAGGAGAGAAAATATAATGGATGAATTTGATTCGTTTTTCCTAACTTTTTAAAGTTAGGGAGTCCTAATTACAAAAGCACTCATATATATATATATATAGTATTTCTATGGTCAGTGTCACATAACTTTAAAAATTTATGACAAACTAATAAAATTCATCCATTGCATTTGAATTAAATAGGAAAGAGAATGCAATTGATGGATTTAATGAGGTCGTTCTAATTTTTTAATGTTATGAGGCACTAATAATAAAAGTTATATATATATATATATATATATATAGTTTTTATGGTTAGTACTTCATAACAGTAAAAAGTTAGAACGAACTAATCAAATTCATCAATTGCATTTAAATTAAATAGGAGAAAGAATGCAATATATGGATTTAATTAGTTTATTTTAACTTTTTTAAATTATGAGGTACTGACCATAAAAGTTATATATATATACATATATATAGGGTTTTTATAATTAGGTATACCTAATTTTAAAAATTAAGGACCAACCAATCAAATTCTTCTATTAGATTTGAATTAAATAGGAGAGAGAATGCAATAGATGAATTTAATTGATTTGTCCTTATTTTTTAAAATCAGGTATACTTTATTATAAAAGTCATAGATATCAAATTTATCCATTACAATGTCGGTTTGATTTCACAACAAAACATTCTTAGACTTAAGTGTGATTAGTTGCTTAGGTCCTAAGTGAAGGTGCCATGAATAAGATCCGAAAAGGATTGAGCAACAATGAAGAGCATGAAACAATCTTACCTTATGAGAATATATGTGTGTGTGTGTGTGTGTATAGTGCTTTTATAATCAAGTATACTTGATTTTAAAAAGTATATACCAATCAATTAAATTCATTCATCGTATTTGAATTAAATAAGAAAGATAATATATTTTAAGAGAGAGAATGCAATGGATGAATTTAATTGATTGATTCTTACATATTTTTATAATCAGGTATACCTGATTTTAAAAACACTATATATAGAGTGATTTTATCATTAGTACCTTTTAACTTTAAAAGTTAGGACGAACCAATCAAATTTATCCATTAAATTTGAATTAAATAAGAGAGAGAATGCAATAAATGAATTTAATTGGTTAGTTCTTATTTTTTAAAATCAGGTATATATATGTATATATATAACTTCTATAGTCAATTGTATTCTCTCTCCTCAAATAAATTCTTTCTTCTTAAACAAATTCTCTCTTCTATTTAATTCAAATATAATTGATAAATTTCATTGGTTCGTCCTAACTTATATATATAATAATTTTACCATCAATACCTTCTAACTTTAAATAGTTATAACGAACCAATCAAATTTATCCATTACATTCTCTTTCTTAAAATAAATTGTCTCTCCTATTTAATTCAAATGCAATAAATGAATTTGATTAGTTCGTCCTAACTTTTTAAAGTTATGAGGTACTAATGATAAAATTGCTTTATGAATAGTGTTTTTAAAATCAGGTATACTTGATTATAAAAATATATAAGAACCAATCAATTAAATTCATTCATTGCATTCTCTCTCTTAAAATAAATTCTCTTTCTTATTTAATTCAAATGCGATAGATGAATTTAATTGGTTGGTCCATACTTTTTAAAATCAAATATACTTGATTATAAAAGCACTGTACATACACACACACACACACACACATATTCTCATATGGTAAGATTGCTTCATGCTCTTCATTGTTGCTCAATCCTTTTCAAGTCTTATTCATGGCACCTTCACTTAGGACCTAAGCAACTAATCACACTTAAGTCTAAGAATGTTTTGTTGTGAAATCAAACCGATATTGTAAAAACTCTTATGAAAAATTGTTTTAATAAAATGATATTTAGTATAAGGAAATGATTTAATTATTATATCTATTTAGAAGTATGTGTAGGAAGTATTCTCCCATTAGGAATGATAAAAACACTCGATCTGACCTAAATCAATAGTGCTCTGATTTGTTAGGGGTAGGTTTGAAGCATTCAAATCGGCTTTGGGTCAAAAAAGTGTTTCATAAGTGTATTGTAAAATAATTCTAAATTGTTTTAAACATTGAAAATTTGAATTTGATGTTATTTAAATGGAACGTGTATCACCCTAAAATTTATCCTACCAAACTAAGAGCGATAAGCAAGGTCAGCCTGAGCACGTACTAGAGGTGCGACCACCTTAAGCCTCTAAATTTTAAAGCCCCAAATTTTATAAATTTTTAATTTTTTTCTATAATTAGTTTATAAAGTCAATATGTAATTAATATTTTGGTAAAAGGGTCTCATGTTGTTAGTTTGAACCCCCAGATGGCCACACAATTTTTTTTTTCTTGTTTTTCTCTTTTTTTGAAACAACATAATAGTGGCCACCATTAGGTTTGAACATGGGTTAATGAGAAAGCTTTGGACACTTGGTAACCAATTGTACTACTTACTTTTATTGTTCTAATTTAATTCAAAAAATATTTTTAATATATGAAGGACCCTAAACTGACACATTTCACTCATATATAAACTCAGTCTATCCTTTTCAACCATAAATAACTTTTCTCTTTCACATTTTCGATAGTCAAACAAAAATATAACACCAATTTATTGGTTTTTTTTTATTCATTAAAAATTTCAAATTTCATCAACAATTCTCTAATTTAATTATCATTATACTTTTACTATTTTAATGTTTTCATAAAAATAGATATTTACTTTCTAATTATTAAAAATAAAAGTAAAATGAGGGAATATAAAAGTAATGTATGTGATTGCTGTACGCTTGTATGTGATTGCTGTACGCTTGTATGTGATTACTTTCTAATTATATAAAAGTAATGTTTGTATGTGATTGCTGTACGCTTGTCCACCAGGTTGAAGGGAAGAAAATGTACTTCTTTAATGTTTGCACGTGCCTGAAGTTAATAAGGTACTTTCATTGTTAAGCCAAGTATCCAACAGAGTTAAAGATTAGACACACAAAAGTTCAGTGCCAAAGACTAATGTTTTTAACATTTACCTCCTTAGGGTCACCGAGCATGTTAACAATTGCAGCATCAATAGCATCCTGGTTCTCTTGTCTTGCTGCTCTGCCAACACGACCATGTCTTTGTTAAAAACCTGGGAAAACATTAATTTGACATTAAGCTGATCTGAACAAATGATTGAGGCACAAAAACAAATGATTGATACTATTCTCTTTTCTTTTCTGCACTTGGTACAGACTGCAAGCTCGTCTTCTTCAACCTGTGAAGACAGATCGAGTGCGGCCAGAATTCCATCGTGCCATTATTAAATGGAAGGTTGATGATGGATCTGGCAGTCCTGGGTAAGCTGTTTAGATATGTTTACTTCTCTGTCATGTTATCTGAGTACTTTAATGACTAGAGTTTAATTGCAACAACCAAGGGCATTATTTCCTCTGATTTATCTTGGATTTGGATGCTTGGGCAATTTTAACCTTTCTTTATTGTGCGTTAACCAAATAATCCATTGTTCTTTTATGAGTGTCAGATTTGTTGCTGAGAGCACTGGTCATCAAATGAGCAGCCGACTCTTAAGTATGAAGTCAGCAAATGCCTTGTTGGAGTTGCCAGCATCTGGTGGTGTAATTTCTGCAGGAGCTTCTGTATCAGCCGTCATAATTTCTGATTTTAGCTGTAATGATATTGGCAACAGTCCCATATTATCAGTTCTGGCTCCTACCGTGCAAGGAAGCAAACCCAAAGAAGTAACTGCAGATGGTTCTCAGGATACAGAGTTCAGCGTAGCTGTTCTCACAGTGAGCGATACTGTAGCATCTGGGGCTGGGCCTGATCGGAGGTACTATAGTGCATATTTCTTTATAATGCTTGCTACATAGATTTGTAACTTTCTTCTTCATTTTATTCTTACATTTGATGTAATAAAAAGTGTATTTGTGTTCTTTGACAAAAAAAAAAAAATTGTATTTGTGTGCATTCTTATTAAGGAAACGCCAGGCTGAGGGTCCTAACAAAAATTTCAGCAACACTAGCTATAATATATTCACTTGTTTATGGCTCATTTTAAAGTTGATTATGATAAGTTTTTTAGTTAAAAGTTTCTTGTAATACTGATGGAAGTATTCTTTTAGCACTGTGAGTTTGGCAGAAAGAGAAATGCTTTATTGACCTACAGTACTAATCTGAAAGGAGATATTGTTGTACATGGGTCACTTCATTTCCTTTCTATTTTTTTAAATGTTCTAAATTATCAAAACTCTAGTATTCTCATCATAGGTAATTAGATCTGTTGATGTCTGAATGGAAGGCGTCCAAATACACTCTTTTGAATTGGTATTTCAAAGTGGTCACTTTGTGTATGCTAAAGTTATAGGGCAGAGCTGAAGTTCCAACTTATCAGAATTAGATATGGAAATGGTGAGTGCTTTGCAACAGTATAAAGACAATCTTGGGCTATTTGATCCTGCGAGTCTCCTCAATACAATGTTCTTTAACAGGGAGCAGGAAAGTAGCATCTATATCTTGTGGCATCCTGATACACCTCTTTGAATCCTTGTTTCAAATGGGTCACTTATTTGATGCCAAAGCAAAAGGCAAAGCTGATATTGCTCCTTGTCAAAGTGGAACATGGAAAGTACTAATTGCTTTGTGACAGTTCTAAAATTAGCTTAGCAAGTTATATTGGTGGTGTTTTGTTTTGCTTTCTCTTCTGTACATATTGCATCTTTTCTGTAAGCACTTAATCTTAAGTTCATCAACATCTTAGGACTCTTCTCATTTATGTCAGCCTAATAATTTGAATAGCTTGATACTGGCTTCAAGCCCCTTTCAAGAGCACCAAATACTCTATTGATGAAGGCTTTGGTTATTATTGGTCATTGTTAATTAACTATTTCTTTGGAGATGGTGTAAATTTCTCTCCAAAGTTTTTGGGTTTGGACTCATTTGAATAATATCTAACTTTCTTTTGTTTGCCTACGTCGTTGAATTCCATATGATCAAATTGTTGAAAAGATATGATATAACTTACTGATTGTTGTCTCTCTGTTCATGCATTTCAGTTTTGAAAGTTTAATTTGTTATTGAACTCCTTGACATGTGCAGTGGGCCTAGGGCAGTTTCTGTTATTAATTCCTCATCAGAAAAGTTAGGTGGAGCAAGGGTTGTTGCAACGGATGTGGTCCCTAGATGATGTTGCAAAAATTAAAGATGTTCTCCAGAGGTGGTCTGACGTGACAAAATGAATCTTATTATTACCCTTGGTGAGGTTTCCTGCCTCGCATGCTGCTTGTTATATGCTGTGGGCGAATACAAAAAAAATTCTTTCTGTGGTAATATTTCTTCCCTCTCTTTTCTAAACTTATTTTCTAATATAATTAGGTGGCACTGGCTTCACCCCAAGAGATGTAACCCCAGAAGCAACAAAAGAATTGATTCAGAAAGAAACACCTGGTCTGTTGTATGTCATGATGCAAGAGAGTTTAAAGGTACCTGTTGTTTCAATGTATGTCAAACATGTATGTAAATGCAGTTATAGGTTAAAGGGGAATTTGAACATCTACCTGTGTGATTGTATGTCTTCTTGGACAGAAGATTCAATAAGAAATTGCATACAATTTAGGTCGAAACTGTGTCTTCAATGTGTTTGATTCAACATATATGTAAATTGTAAGTGGAATGCATACTGTAAGTTGGGAGGTACAACATTTAGATGTGTGCGCATGGTTTCTACCAATTTTTCTCATTTATGGCTTGTTTAATTGTCAAACTCTGGTACAGTTTGTGTTTCTATAAAAGAAGCTGTAAATTGTTGATATATAAATTTGGGAAGATCATGAAAATAAACAATTTTGCTCAAAATAATATTCCACTAGTCATGTTCCCATCTTTAAACCCTTTTTTGCTTTTATCTGTCCTTCCTTACTCCCTCTATGTTTAAATGCTTGTGATGTTTGATTTCTATATTTTTCTACTAAAATGCTATTAATAAGTCATAAGTTAGTGATAGTCATTTTTTTCTGTATCATCCTCCAAAATAGGTGACGCCATTTGCTATGCTCTCACGCTCTGCAGCGGGAATAAGAGAGTCAACATTGGTAAGGCGTGCTGCAATTTACTGTCGTTATCTTCCTAGACTGTAGTGTGATGCAAACTCATCATAACTTTTAATTTCTTTCTTGCAAAGCTATATATTTTCTCTATGATTGGTTATTTCTCATTATTATAATAATTAATCTTTCATTGTTTGGTAAATAATTATTCTGTTAAATATATGGAAGGTGAAATTTTAAGTTGTTGAATTATCAAAAAGAATAATTTTTTTTTAGTAAAACGAGACTGGCAAGTAGAAGGATAATTATGCCTGGAGAATTTTTTGCTATGCCTTAATTGTTAAGGAACAATGGCAACTTTTCTCTCCCCAAATATAGCTATATAATGCATGAGAAGATGTTTGGGCACAAATAGATTTCTAGTTTATTACCTTAACTCTTTAATGCTCTAAATTCAATTCTCTTTTTGATTTGGGAGGGAAATTGAGTAGTTAGAATTGGAATGACTAGAAAATTCTGTAGGAAGTTGTAAGCGCTCTTATTGATATTAAGCACTGAAGTTGATTATTATGTAAAATGTAAGGTACATGAGAGGACTAAATGAATTTCGAAGGCTGGTTTCATCGGCTAGTGATGGTTGGTTCTTGTTGACCTTTGGTTTGGTATATTAAGTATGTGCATAACCTGATATATTTGATTCGCTAGTACTTAGATCATTAACATGTTTTTCTTTGTGTATTAATATATTTTTCGTTTATTAACATGTACGAAGATTATCAACATGCCTGGGAACCCAAATGCAGTTGCTGAGTGCATGGAGGCATTACTGCCTGCTCTTAAGCATGCATTAAAGCAGATAAAGGGTGACAAGCGAGAGAAACATCCTCGCCATGTTCCTCATGCACAAGCGGCACCCGTGGATACATGGGATCACAGTTACAAGAATGCTTCTGGTAATGGCACAGAACCTCCATGTTCATGATCTCACTAGAATTTTCTTTGGAATAGAAATCATGTTATTCTGTGTAACACTGCTAAGCTTCCTGCATTTATTTCTGACATTTTGGTTATTTAGTCTATTCATAAATGTGCCAAAACTACTGTAATGTATAGTATAGGTATACACTGCTATAAAATTTTCAGTAAATAAGAGTGAAATAACTGTGCATAATTGTGAAAAGGGTTTAGCTACTTTACTGTCACAGTGCCACTAGTTGGATAAGATCATCCATCAATAATAACTCTTAGATAAATTATAATTTAATGGAAAGGAGACGGTGCTTAACCGTGTGTATAGACCATCTCAACCGTGTGTATGGAAGCAGTTATGATGAATTATGGAATGTTATTGGTTATTCTCCATACTCTTTCTCATGTCACTCAATTTGATTCCTATATTTTATTGATGTTTCTATTCAAACTCTCTTTTTCCATAAGACACGTTCATTCCATAGAATGTTCTTATTTGAATAGAATTCTTTTAGGCCTTATTTGTTATAAGGGATTGGATATTTTTCAATTTAATGTTTTGTTGTTGGTTGCATGAGAATAGATTTCTCCAATTCCATGCAACTATTGTATCCCACTTTGTTTGGTGGGTTGCGCATAAGATTTTGTTTTTTGTTATTTATTTATTTATTTTTAAACTTTTTCTAATATTATTTATATAAAACAATATATTTATTTTTAAATTTATTTTCATATACTTTACTAAAATATTTAGAAAATAAATATATTTCAATAATAGTTAGTTATAAAATAAATATTTAAAAAATAATAATTTTAAATAGTTAGATTTAATTTTTAAAAAATAATTCTAATTTTTTTTTGTTGGTTTATTAAATTGATAGCTTAAATATTACCGTCTAAAGTTATACTATTTATTTCAGGATTGAGATGCACATAATTTGCCTTGATGTAAAACAATATAGAATTTTACTACAATACTTAATGCACTACGTTCTTTATTGAAACAAAACTTATCACTTCCAGCTGAAACACAAAAGATCTACAACTTGCCAAAAAATGCAAAATCTACAACTTAGACAATATACGGTGTTCAACCATTATCTTAAGTTATGGATAAAATTTAGACTAAATTAAAATTCATATCTACCTCATATAAATATTATATGTGAATGATATCGTTATTCTTTTAGTCTTAGCAAGATAATTTTACATTACAATGCTATATGAAGTACCTTGTTTTAAATATGAACATAACATTAATTAAGGAATACATATATATATTGAAAATCATCATGTTTTCGACATATTTTCTAACAAAGTAACTGTAGGACTGTTTATACAGTATAACAAGCGCAGGAAGAATTTTATGTATAACCGTTAGGGAAAATTTATGTGGTTAGAATGTCTATATTAAAAAAAAAAAAGGAATTCGTCTGCTCAAAACCAGACTCAGGAACTTTTTTTTTTTTTTTCTCTTTTCTTTTCTTAAATAATATCTTTTTGGTTTTTGCCCCTTGAATAAGTAATGCGGCTAATGCCAACTCAAATAGAGTGCCAGCAGTGTTGAAGCCCTCAATTGTCAATATAATTTTTAAAGAAAACAAGGAGTGGCGAATAAAGATCTCGTAAAAGTCACTAATCACCAAATAATTTATATAAAGGGCAAATTGCAGAACCTCCCCTAAGGTTTAATAAAATTACATAAATATGATGATATTTTAGGAACTTGCACTCTTATTACTTAAGGTTCCAAAACCTCGACACTAATCTCTCCGACTATCAATCAATTACTGTTAAATTCTCACGGTCAATGGTCAAAGGTACAAAAAGATTAAAATACCTTTCAGCTCAAATTTAAAGTCAACATGTCATTTTTTATATCAATTTAAAATTAATATAATAAATAATAATATGTTTTTGTGAAAGAAAAACCATCTTCATCTTTTATCTCCATCATCTTCATCATCCTCACCTCTATTTCACTATCTTCATCATCCATCTATTGTTTTCATCGAAATCATCATCTTCATCATTTTTATTAACCAACATCACCCAAATCAATCATTATCATCAAACCAAACATCACACCTAAATCAAACAATAACATAATATTCAATGTTCATGAATTTTTTTTTTTTTTTTAAAAAAAGCAATGTTCATAACCTTGGTGCATCAAAGCATCCAAAACAACTCAAACATTACCCAAAACATTGAAAAAAGAAGCATGAAAATTAAAAATAAGCATCACTAGAAACTAAAAAATGAGCAGCCAAAATAAAACCCAAAACACAATCTTTATCATGTTTTGGCCTTCTAGAATCACACGTCTATCTTTGCTATGACTAACAACCTTGGTGCATCAAAGCATCCAAAAGAACTCAAATCAATCACTATCTTAAATGCCCAGAACACCAAAAATATATATATATATATACATTGAAAGACTCACTTGGTAATAATCAGTGTCCTAAAACTTGTTATTCAACCGGCGACCCAGCGAGTACCAAGTAATTGGTTACTTGATAAGTAATTAACGAGTACTTAGAAATCACTGTTTGGGGGGGAAGGGGGGAATTATAATTTTTGAAATTTAAAAGCATAAATTGAAATTTCTTTAAACGTCATAGGTCATGGAGAAATTATCCTCACCACATATATAAAACACACCACACTCAAAACCCATATATTCTCTCTCTCTCTCTCTCTCTCCCTTCTCCTCTCTCACCACTCTTCTCTCTCTAACATCATCGTCATCATTGTCGTTCCAGTGAATTGTCACCGTCGTCGCTGCTATTCTAGTCGCCATCGCTGAAGTCAAAGTCAATCCATCTTCATCGTTGTCGACCCTCTTTCTCTCTCCTCTGCATGTATATTCAAGTCTCCTTATCTGCTCTTTCGTTTTGTCGATGTTTTCTTAAAGTCGTAGTCGTCATTGTCGCCACTATCTCTTTCTTCAAGTCGTCACCATTGTCGAATTGTCTATGAGTCAGGGTTTCATTTGTTTGATTATACTTTAATTTCTGTGACTATGTGGTTTGTTTGTGGCTGTTGACTTGTTGTATATTTGTTATGAATAGATTTTCGCCCATTTTTTGCTGCTTTTTGGGAGGATTTCTGACCAATTTTGTGATGGATGAACTCATCAAGTTCAACCAAGTTTGATCAAGTTGGGGTCGAGTTTAGTTGAGTTAGGCCAAGTTAGGTTTATTACCCACCTTTGACGAGCTGCACCTTCGATCTGAGGATTCTCGGAAAAGTGGAGTACCGATCAGCGATAACCCAACGAGAACTCGACGAAATTCATTAAGTTTTTAAACCATGGTGATAATAGGCATTGGTTGAAGAAATACACGAATCCAAAGAGGTCTTAACTTCAAAACCTCACTTGTCTTAATTAAACTCCTTCCACTAATTCTTCTATAAGTGAGTCTCTCTCTCTCTTTTGACGGGTGGGAGAAGAACAAATGCAAAAAATGATTGTCGGGCATTTTTTTTGGTCTCCAGCTTTAAGCTAGAGACTATTTTTTCTTGTCTCCAATCGGAGACCAAATTGGTCTCTAACAATGGAGACCAGTTTTCTAGTCTTTATCTCTAGAGACCAAAATCTGGTCTTTATAGGAGACCAGGATCGGGTCTCCTATGGAGACCGGTTCCTCTTTATTTTTATTTTTATTTTTATTTTTTTTAATAAATAAAAAATATATTTAGTTAATTTTAAATTGACTTTATATTTAACATGGAGGGCATTTTTATCTTTTTGTACATTTGACAGTTGACCGTGAGAATTTAACAGTGATTCATTGATGGCAAAGGAGGTTTGTGCTGAGTTTTTGAAACCTCAAATAGTACAAGTGCGAGTTACCAAAACATCATCATATTTATACAATTTCGTTAAACCTTAGAGAAGGTTTATGTAATTTACCCAAATAAAAGTAGTGCAGGCCTTCATGATTTGCAACGGCTTTAATCATTTATCAAATTTTTTACTTCATGATTTGCAACAGATTTAATCATTTGTCAAATTTCTTAAACAAAACTTTGACCATATCCAATTTATGAGAAAATATTTCGTGAGGCACTTAGTTGGCATGTTATGCTAATATTGGTATATCCTTCAATAATAATGTGACATATAATATTTTTTTTTCCTAAAAAATAAATGTTAATATGTTTCATCTTTTATGAGGAAATTTTTATTTAAAAAACTATATCATGTGTCATGTTATTATTAGAAGATCATACCAATATTATTTTTTTTATGAAAAAGAAGTATTTCGTGTCATGTTGTTATTGGAAGGACACATTAACATCAGCATGACACATTAATTACATGACACACTAATTAAACACCCTAAGGAAGATTTTCTCCCAATTTAGAGATTAGATTTCCTCTTTTATTTTTTATTTTTTAAAATGATTGATCTCATCGTGCATTAGTTGATGGAGGATGGTGATCACATCTTTTATTATATTCTTTATAATTTTTTTTTTTAATTTCATTAGATTTTTTACTTAATTAATCTTTTAAATATTAAGGGTATTTTGGTTATTGTAGTGAAAATTAACAGTCAAACATGAATGTTGACTAACGGAACAGGGTAAAGTGTTATTAAAAGGAAAACTTTAATTCGTTTGTAAAAACGTAAACCTCAGGTAGGTATTTTGCAATTTGCTCTTTATAAAATTACACTACAATTTACCGATATTGATATTTTATGAAAATATCACGGATTTTTTTTGAAGATTTTCAAAATATTTTACGAAAATGCTATTACATCCTATATTGATATCGGTACCCTTGATTTACAGAAATATATATATCGGCAAAAATATGGTAGATATTATCTATTTTTCAATTAGTGCTTACTACATGCCTTTTGCTTGTACTTTTATTTTTGTCAGTGACCACTAAACTCAAAGCTTAAACTGAAAGAAAATGACTTAACAATGATATTTAAGACTTAGATCGACGGAATTTAAGATATAGTAACACGCCTCTTCATATGCAATGTGAACAGTTGGCAAATGTCAAATACATATTAGGCGCCTTTTACTGTATTGTTGGGAAATACCCTTAAGGCATGGTGTTTTCTAATAATCATTTGAATTCCCATTAAGTTATTTTGTTTAAATAAATTATATTATGTAGCGTAGTAATAAAAGATCATCTATGTCAAATGTGAACATTCTAAGGTTTCAAGGCTAAAAGAGTATAAAGAATATCATTCACATAATATGGTTATATGTGGTACACATAGTTCTTTATCTAGTCTAAAATGATTTACAACTTAATATAGAAGTTGAGCACCTTATCTTGATAAAGTTGTAGGTTGCTTTTGTTTCATTGGAAGTGATGAGTTTAAATTCACCAAAATGGAGATTTTGAATAAAAAAATCTAGTACATGTGATGTATTGAATTAGGATCACATGAATTGTAGAATTCCATAAGTCATTTATTAATATTACATTCACATCATAACAATTGGGATGTTTATCTTAATCCTAAAATAAATAATGTAACTTTTGTAAGTTATAATATTAGAGCTATCAATGAGCACGATTGTTATACTAATTTATTTTTTGATACTTTGGCATTATTGAATTATTAATCATAAAGAATATGTGTACACATGCATGCGTGCGTGTGTGCATGTGCGTGCGTGTCTATACATATATATATATATATATATCATGCATGGTTCTTATTCTAAACAATTAATAGTAAACGCCACCATATGGGTCTTATAGAGTCATGGATAATTAATCTCAAATATTTAATAAGAGTTATTGAATTATGATTTCTTGACAATCAAATCATCCGTTAGACGTAAGGACGGTCTTAAATATAATAATTGGAGAAGTGAAATGGTCCAAGCACATCCAAATTAATAATGATTTTCATTAGGATACATGTTCCTCAAAATTGTTAAGGGTATAAGTATTTAGTTAATTGATTAATTAATAACATATTCATTTTATATTTAAAAGTATAATTTTAGATTTTTAGTGGAATAAATTAGAATTAATAGAATGAGTTCAATTAATTAATAGCTAATTAGAATTTGACTTAATCTATTGTAGCTTGAGATAAAATGGCTTCTATCCTTAATTTACATGAATATGTATAAACTATCCAAGATTGAATTAACTGGGCTTAATAGTTAGGCCAATAAGAGTAAAAGAGAATGAGTGTCGATATTTACACCTCTTTAAAACTATTTATACATCCCTTTAGTATGTTCACCATATTCTATTAAGTGAGTCATAATTATAAGGGCCAATTACACAAGATCCTCAAGTTTAGGTGTAATTGCAGCTAGATAAGAATTTTGATTGTGATTGTACAAACATCCCTTACAGTCAGTTGACTTCCTTAAACTCAATATGTTGACTATTATTTTAATGTAAAATTACTACAATACCCTTATTAAGGGTAAAAATATCTTTTGAAGTGAAAAAAAAAATAGTAATTAATCAATTAAAAATAAAAATATTCTTTTCAATAAATTAAAAATATTTTAAAAAAAAACGAAAAAAGAAAAACCATCACCTATGGAGATATTCACTAGCAATGTATCAAATAACGCGACCCGACCCGGATACCTCTAACTCTGATCCGGTCGGTCACGCCGGGCACCCCAACGGATCCCTCTCAAACCCGACTCGTCGGGCTAAGCGAAACCCATGGAGCGAACCCTAAACTCTTTCATACTTTCTGAAACATCGTTGGGTTGAGTTTTCTTTAAAAAAAAAACTGAAAACGCATAGGAAAAATTTTAAAATTTTAAATTCATTTTTCTAACACTCATTTTTATAATAAAATTTCGGCAGCATAACAGCTGTATTTTTAACGTTCCCGAAAAACCTGTTCACAGAAAAACAACACTTCAACTAAAAACTTATCACCAACCCAACTTCTGGTTGCCCGTAGGCCTCAATCATGCATTTGATTTCCAAATCAATTCATTAAATCCAAACATAATTTAATAAAACACATTTAATCAAAAGCAATTTAAAAACATCCACAAGCGATTAATTATAAATAAATTATACACTTTTAAAATATATTTACATGAAAATAGAACTGCTGAAACAAAATGAGCTACTCAATGATGTCGTGTCGCGTTGGCTCGCCCGCTGGAGGTAATGCTACTTATTGGCTACCTGCTGAGAGTACCTGAGGAGGTTTTTATAGAAAACAGAAAAGAATGAGCTAGAAGCTCAGTGTGTGATAATTTATCTTTTCTTGAAAATCTGATTTTCGAAATGTCCTCCTCTGAAAACGTTTGAAAACTATTCTTTGTTTCTAAAACGTTTCACGCTTAAATCTCTTAAATATCAACTTAAACAAGAGCTTTCATATATAAACACAAGCACGTATTTAAATACAAAACTTGCAACTATAAATCATAAATAACTTCAATAATAATTATAAAATATCTTTTATCTCAAATCTGCTTTTCTTTTTAAAACCGTTTCCTGATATCTTTTAAAATTACCATAGTATCCCTAAATTTGGGGTCTCTCGAATCTAACAGCTATGTGCGGAATTTCTCATCGCTAACCATAGCTTGTCAACTCTTGAGACATCTCGCGGCTATGTGCGGAATTTCTCAGCGCTAACCATAGCTCGCCTAACCTGAGACATCTCGTGGTCATGTGCGGAATTTCTCAGCGCTAACCATAGCTCACGAAACACTACCCCACATCAGTAATGGCGACTCAACTGACAGACTCTGACACTTATCCCCCTGGTTAGTGACTTATCCCTCCCCAGGACTGTGCCAACTGAAATGGGATAGACCGATCGGGTCTAAACTACTCTGTAATCTCTGAAAATCCCTGAGGGGATACTTTCTGGTTTTGAAAACACTTTTCTCTTTTCTGCTTTAACTTTTTGGTGCAAAAGCACAATTCTCTTTTCTGAGTGCGTAAAGCACTAAATTCTGATTTCTGAGTGCCATAAGCACTAAAACTCATTTTCTGAGTGCATTAAGCACTAAAACTGATTTTCTCAATTCAAACTTGAAAACTTAGTTTCTGAAATTTCATTTCAACAACTTTATATATATGCATATAAAATCACATTCTCATTTCAAACTAATGCTCACGCATATATCAATGCATTTAAAATAAACTCAAGCAATTACTTATCAATTCAAATTTGATAATTTGAAATACTTTTAAAATCATTAAATAAAACTCACTCACAAAACTGATGACTGAAAATAGCGCGTGCGGAGCCCCTAATCCTCTCGCCTCGATCCTCGAGCTCCCTCGTCACCTACACAACATATTACGTTCGCATAAACCTCTGGAAACTGAAATTACACAATCGTCCCTAAATGACCCTTTTTACGCACAACTCTCCATTTTGATTTCTAATCTTAATCTTTCGCTTTTAATAGCTTCAATAATCTTAATTAAACTTATTAGAGTCGTCCGAACACTCAACGGATGTCATAAGGGTCAATTTACGAAATTGCCCTTTAAACTAGTTTATTGCGCAATTTGGATTCTCTTTGAATCTTTGGTTTTCTAAACTCCCAATAGGCTTAAATCCACTTATTTTTCAACTCGTTTTCACTCAAAAACAACCAACAAACAAATCAAATTAACATCCATTTCGAATCAACTTTAATCATCAATAAAATCATCAACATCAATAGTAAACAACTCACCCCTTATCTTCCTCGCGAAATCACTATTTCTCTTCGCTTTGACTTCGTTTAGGGACTGTTTTGGGGGTGGTTTTGGACTGGGTTTTCTTCTCCTTTTTCTCCTCTCTCTTTTCCTCTCGGTTCCGCCGTGGATCTGCTGTGGTTTCGCCGTCGATCGGCGCAGCTCGGACGGCAGTTCATCTCCGTTCTCTTCCACTCTCTACCTCGCGCGATCTGCTGCAGTTCTGGTGGAGCTCTGCTGGTCGGTCGGCGAGCTAGATCGACGTCGAGGTAGCTGGTTCTGCAGGTCGACGACGGGACAGCAACTTGGTGTCGTCTTTCTCGCGCGATCGGAGTTGTTCGCTGCAGTTCTGCTCCGTTTTTGGCGTCGCGCGGCAGCTCTAATTCGACCCGCTCGGTTCTGCGACGAGGTACGGCGACGGTGCTACGACGGCGAGCTTGGTCGACCGGTCCGCAGTCTTCTTCCTCCTCTCTTCTTCTTCTTCTCTTCTTCTCTTCTCTTCTCTTCTCTTCTCTTCTTATCTCGCGCGATGAACATTCTGGATTCTGCTCACTGTTCGAGCTTCACTTTTTGTGATTCAACTGACTTTTGGCTTCATGATTTCCTCCCCAAACAACTAAAAGAATGACGGTCACGTCCCTTAATAATTTCAGTCTCCTCCCTTGACTTTTAGCTTAATTCCACTTTAACCATAATTATTAAATCTTATCTTCAATTTAGTCCCTTATCACCTTAAAAATTTACTTGATTTCATTCACTATTTTATCATTTCGTTTAGTCTCCAATCGAGTCGAAATCGATTTCTATGGGTTCTCTATGACCTTAAGTATTTCCATAAACCAATTAGGGTCTCCAATAATTATTTAGGGACTATTCCTGGGAAATCTGAAAAATTACAATAGAGGGCTTACATCAAATCTACACTATGAGCTTTTCCATCAAAGGAGAAGCTCGTATGATCTCCTTTTTTGATGAAAGAGATTGTCTCAAGGTAGATCAAGTAGACGTTCTTGTCCATCATCAAATCAATTGTTAAAAATATCTTTTTTAATTTTTTATTAGGATTAGTTACACAAAAGTACCCTAACATATTTGCCGTAAATCCATGCATGATGTCAGTTTATCACTTATTGCACTCAAATACTCTTGATCAAGATTGACCAAAAGTTAACCTTATTAAAAAGTTAAATTTTAAGAGGTAAATTGGTCTTTTGACGTATAAAATTTTTTACATAAAACTTATTAAATATGTGACTGATCAATAGTAGCCACATCACCTAAAATCATTAAATTTAATAAAATAAAATTTTATTAATATTATTATTTTAATCATAAAAATATTTTTTTTTTAAAGAAAAATTAACATATACATAGGAAATAAATGAATACATTATAATTTTTCAAACATATCCTATGATCTCCATTGGAGATCTTATTCATATCTGGTAATTTTTTTTTCCTTTTATTAATTTCATCAAAATAAAAACCACACTCCCAACAAATCCTCAACATCACCCCACTACCTCCAAACCCCCATCATCTTATTGACTTCATCACTTCATTGCCTCTAGATCACTACTATCACCAACACCCACACTCATCCTGATACCATCCTTATCACCAACGTCGTTGCCTTTGAAACTCCGATCAACATCGTGTCGTCTCAAGGTCTAGTCACACCACTCTGTTTGAACGTCAAGCAATCATTGACTCGTTTGAAGCCCTAACTATCGCCATTGTTTTGAATCTCTAATTATAGCCACATCCCGTATCATGTTCGATGCAATCTTTGTGCAACAAGAGATCTGGGCAATATCTCTACCTAGGTCTTCTCATTTTTATTTTTTATATTTGTTTTTTATATGTTGTGTATTTTTGTTTTTTTTTTGTTTTTTCTTTTTGAGTTCATTGCAGTTTGATTTGGGTACTGTTGATGGAGAAGAAGATTATGATTTTGATGGATGATATTGATGGGGGGTTTTGGTTGTTGTAATGTTGCAAATCGTGGTTGAAGATTAATTGTTGTGTTTGAATCAAGTTAATTAAAGATGGATGTTGAATTTTTGTTAAGTTATTTTATTTTTTATTGTTTGGAATTGAACCACAAAAATATGATTGTTGAAAAATCTGGATTTGTGTTGATGAAGGATTTTTTAGTAGTGAAGAACAAGAAAGTTTTGCTTGTTTTATATATGATTTTTTTTTAAAGATTTTATTAAAAAAAATTGCTTTGTTTTTAAAAGATTAAAAAAATTACTTTATATAATTAATTATTTAAATTATTTATAAATATAATTATGATGTTGCTATTTTTGATTGGGATAAAGTAATTTTAATAAAAGGCTATTTTACTCTTAAAGCATTAATATTTCCATCAAATTTCCGTTAGTCAAACTTAGTCAAGAGTTTTTACATGCAATAAGTGACAAATTAACATTATGTATAGATTATGATAAATATCAGAATATAAAATAAAAGGTAAGGATATTATTATCATTTTACATTAAAATGGTGGTCAAATGGTTTAAGTTTACATAAGTCAACCGATGGTGAGGAATGTTTATGTAATTATTGCAATCAAAATTTCCATCTAACTGCAACGACACCTAAACTTGAGGGTGTTTCTGAAATTTATCTTTATAATTATGTCTCACTCAATAGAATTGGTTGAACTTACAAAATGGGTGTATAAACAATTTTAAAGGGGTGAAAATGTCAACACTCAAAGAGAAAAGGGTGTAGAACCATCCTATGGAAGGATGGGTCGAACCGGCACCTTGTAGGACAAGGTGGCCTAGGTCTGCTTAGGAGTTAGGAGTGGGTTAACCACCACCCCAAGATATCTTCCTGCCACTCCAAGACACCTTCCTGCCTATCCAAGTTTTCTTATTATATATGATTTTCTAATAAGCTTATAAATATTAAAGACTATAAGGAATTAGATTCCTTACTAGAAATAATCCCAAACAATTTATAAAAAGAAAACCAAAAGTTATGATAATATTATTTAAAGTGTTTAACTAAAGTAATATCATATAATTAATTAATTCTTTGTTGAATAAATTATTATTATACTCATAATTTAATTAGAGTTACAATAAGGAATCAAACTATTAATCTATTGGAAGCTATAATTAAGTAGTCTGCATTACAAGAAAGGAATCAAACTATTAATCTTAGTAGCTATAAGTAGTTAGCATTACAATAAAAATGTTGGATGTGGCTGCATGTGATCTAATATTCATAGAGGTTTAATAAATAAATTAATGAAGGAAGTCATTAAAATTAAATTAAGGAATTCAAATGGTCATTCACTTCAGAAGATTGAATTATTTCAATTTAATGGAAATTTATGTATATTGATGAATGTACATTAATTAAGTAAATAAATTCTTTGAAACTTGTCCTCTCTCTATCATATAAATGGTGGTAACAAATTATCAATTTATCATCAATCAAATGTGTATTTAAGAATGAAAGAGATCCAAAGAGAGAAACACGGTTTTTATTTTTTTAATATCTTTATCATTCTAAGTTTTTGCTTATGGATTTAGATATATAGTTAAATTATATTTTATTATTGTAAAAATCATGAAGTTCTAAAATCCTAAAGTATTATGTTAATCATTAAAAGCTTACAAAATAGAGTTACGCTTTTGAGTTTGTTCAAATTTATGGACACAAATTCTTTTCTTCTTTCTTTGGGATTTGATATTTCTTTCAAGTTTTGTGCGCATAAACCTAACACATCATAATTCAAGAAAAGGAGCCCACACTCGAAGAATAGTTCACACTTGGGATTTGATATTTCTTTTAAAACCCTTTAAATTCTATCAAAATGTTAAATTGAATACATCATAAAAGGCATAAAAAAGCAACCTCATTTGTGGTATGCCACCTTAGTTCACTTATATTATGTACAATTATTTATTTTTGTTTCCTGGTTTCCCAAGATCTAGATACATAAATGACAATCAATGGTCCCTAATAATGATTTTAAAGATGTTGATTAATATTCACGCAAGTGGAGCTATGTGGAAGGTGATCATGCTCATATGGAAAATGATAAGAAGGAGACGCATGCACTATGTATGGTAAAACGAATATATGCCCAACAACCACTCACTGGCACTGCCAGCACACTTACATCAAAATAAGAAAAGCCTATATATAATTATCACACTCTAACAGTACCGCTGCAGCACACTACTACCCGTTTTATTTCTTTTTATCTCGCTGAAAATAAATCTCATTCTGATTTCCTGTTCAATCTCATTGGCTTCATAAAAAATGGGTTGTCTAAGTCTAAGGCTAAGAAAAGTTGTTGTTTTCTGCATATTATTATTGTGTTCAATTCAAATATCATTCGGTTCAAAAACAAGACACTTCAAATGGGATGTGGAGTACATGTTCTGGTCAGCAGATTGCGAAGAGAACGTGGTGATGGGGATCCATGGCCAGTTTCCAGGGCCTACAATTCGAGCTACAGCGGGAGATACCATCTCTGTGCAACTCACTAATAAACTCCACACTGAGGGAGTTGTCATTCACTGGCATGGGATCAGACAGGTTATTAGTTGTTATCATTATATTATTTTTATTCTTTGTCATAATAATTTGCTACGACAATCAGCGTTGATTTTTTTTTTTTTACATTCTGCAGCTGGGAACTCCATGGGCAGATGGGACTGCATCCATCTCACAGTGTGCTATCAATCCTGGAGAAACCTTTGTTTACAGGTTCAAAGTTGACAAGGTAAATTATTTCTTCTTAATAATTTGTTACTCTTATAGGTATATATAGCTATATTGAAATTAATTAATTATATGCGTTACAGGCGGGAACCTACTTTTACCATGGACATTTTGGAATGCAAAGATCAGCAGGTCTATATGGATCTCTGATAGTGGAGGTGGCTCAAGGAGAGAAAGAACCATTCCACTATGATGGTGAGTTCAACGTATTATTGAGTGATTGGTGGCACCAAAGTGTCCATCATCAAGAGGTTGGCCTCTCCTCCAAGCCTTTTCGTTGGATTGGTGAACCCCAGGTGATCTATATTTTATTTCATCATATATGCCCTCATTTACATCTTTAATCTCTTTAAACAATGATTTTATGTGTAGGAGACTGTTGCATAAACCATATACAATATCAGAGGTCTTTTTTTCCTTTTCTTTTTTCCAGCATTTAAAAGAATGTAAATTTTGAAACCAGAAAAAGAAAACTGAATTTTTTTAAGGACTCAATAATTCATTAATAAATGACAAAACAGTTTGTGAAGACTCGATAATTTATTAATAAAAGACAAAACAATTTGTGGAGGAAAAAGTTGTTCGCATAATAAAAGATGTTGCTAAAAACTTAATTTTTTTTTTTTTACTTACTTTAGTTCCAGAATTTACCTTTTTTTTTTTTTGGTTATTTGATATAATATCTAATCGTATACTTGGGAAAATGGAAATTTGCTATTTAACAAATTAGCAATAAAATTAATTATTTGTTTGGGATGGTGACTTGGTGATGACAGACTCTATTGATCAACGGGAGGGGGCAATTCAACTGTTCTTTAGCGGCGCATTTTAGCAACGCCTCAACCAGTCAGTGCAACTTTAGAGGAAATGAACAATGCGCACCACAAATCCTGAAGGTCCTCCCTAACAAAACCTACAGGCTCAGGATTGCCAGTACAACTGCACTTGCTTCACTCAACTTGGCTGTCGGGGTAATATTTTATCATTCTTATTTGAAATTTATCATAATTTCACAATTTTTTTTTCACATGCAAGGTCGAATTATCACAGGTAATTATTGAAATTAATCTAATTATCATTATAATAATTGAACGTCCTACATGAAAAAATATATGAAACTTTTACGCCTATTAACACTTATACATGAATCTAACTAAATGCACTTATTGGTATAATTTTTACTCTCCTAATTGTTAGGGCGTGTGTGTTCTCCTCAAATGCTTGTTCTAAACACTTGGCTTTCTAATCTACAAAAACTTTATTCTTAAAACAAATAAAACTGATGATTGATGGTTCAAACAAATTATAGCAACACAAAACAAAAATTTTAAGCACATGTTATTAACAGTTGTTAAAAGATCTTCCAAAGATTCTAAATACCTATAAAAATTATGAAAATCGACAATTATACATTGGATTTGATCGTGCTTATAAATTTTGAGATAGAGGTGGGGCATGGAAAGATTTTTATTCCATTTATGATTTTTATCAAATATATAACTGTTGTTTTACATTCATTTTAGGCATGACCAGTGACTGTTGAGTAGAATACTATTTTATGAAATTGTTGTTTTTTTCCCTCTTAACATGTGGGTACACGTAAAAACAGTCGAGCACTCAATGAATCTCATCGTGTCTTTGCGTGTTTAAAGATTATGCTCACTCTTTCAAAGAACAGACGTTATACTCACGTTTTTTGATAAAATATTATTAGATTTTGAGATATTATAATACTACCAGGCAAAAGTTGACAGGTCCTGAAAAAGTTTCAACAAAGTTGTGGTACCCTTTTGGCAGTTGCAAATGAAAAGGAAATAAGAGACCACGGCGTGCATGATCACCAGCTATATCAAAAATTCAAAGCAAAAAAAAAAAAAAATTAGACGAGGTTGGTAACATGGGAATATAATAATAATAATAACGACACGACAAAGTAGAATGGAAACTAAGAAGTCAAAGAGGGCATAAATAAAAGACGACAAATCAAAATGGCTTCTTATAATTGAGGAAATAGAACAATACTGGGATATAAAGTGGCAGCAGAAAACTAGCTACCAATAATTCATGTCACGTTGTGTTTGGCTGATTCTTGGTTTCAAATGTCCAAATTAGCTGTTGAGCACTGACTTGATGCTACAGACAACTCTTTGATTGGTACGAGTTTTTAAGGATATGAAATTAAGAAAACAAACAATTAGTCTAGTTGAGTTTTATTCAAAATGATGCTAGCAATGGATAGTGGTTATGATATTCATAAATAGTTCATGGGTGAATGAAATAGAAAGAAAAGAAAAAGTCAGAAGAATTAATTCGATAATTGATTGGTAGTTTGTGGATCACTATCGCTTTTGAATTATGAATACATGTGTCGATTATTTTTTCTGGGACAGAATCATCTGAGGACAGATAATTGTATTTTTAGCTACTAATTATATTATAGATTTACAATATAAATGTGTTGTTTTTGATTTTATAAAAAATACTTTATTAAAATTACGGAATATTAGACAACCTATATACTAGCAGCATATAAAGATAGGGAACTTGTAGGATGTATGATTTATAATTTTTGAGGATAATTTTGAAAAAAAAGAGTTATAATTCAATAATTAGGAGTTAGGAGATAATTAAAAAGATTTAGTATCATTTTCTCTCTTGACGATTGATGAATCATAATTTTTCCTCTTGATGATTTTAAAATTGTCAAAAAAACTCTATGAAATAATATTAATTCAAGTTAAAATAATGAATAAAGTGATGTTTCCTAAATCAATAGGAAAAAAAAAATGACGATTCATTAATTATTAGAGGGAAAAATGATAATAATTTTAATTAAAATTTGTTATTTCATAGTTTAATTTTTTTAAAAATATTTTTAGTCATTCAACCACCAGAAATATAAACAAATAAAAAAAAAATATTTCCTTAGGGTCCATGTTGCATTTTGCCAAATAATTACATTGGGAAAGTAGAGAAAAAACAAATGTAGTCGGTCATATATATTTTATTTTAAATAATTATATTAAAAAAGAGAATATACATTTCTATTTATTTATATATATATATATTTTTTGGCCAAAGTGAATCCATATTAAAAGAATAAGTTGTTGATGTTTTAAAAATAGAAATTAAAAAAAAAAAGCATAATAGCACCGCCTATGTTTTAAGTTTTTCAAATATCAGTCTCTTGTAATTGCTACAATTCTCTCACAAACATGTTCTTAAAAAAAAAACCGAAATCTCTGACAAACATGTTTATAATCATTATGTTGTTCAGAATCACAAAATGGTGGTGGTGGAAGCTGATGGAAATTATGTGCAGCCATTTGAAGTGGAAGATATGGACATTTATTCAGGTGAGAGCTACTCAGTTTTATTGACCACAAATCAAGACCCTACAAAAAACTATTGGATATCAGTTGGGGTTAGAGGAAGAAAACCCCAAACCCCTCCAGCCCTAACCCTTTTAAGCTATTCTCCCACTTCTGCATCAAAGCTCCCCAAGTCACCACCCCCTGTTACTCCAACATGGAATGATTATGGTCATAGCAAATCATTCTCCAACAAAATATTTGCCCTAATGGGATCCCCAAAACCTCCAAAAAATCCTGACCGTCAGATGTTTCTTCTTAACACCCAAAACTTGATTGATGGATATACCAAGTGGGCTATCAACAACATTTCCTTGCAACTACCTTCAACTCCTTATTTGGGTTCCATTAAATATTCTCTGAAAAGCGCTTTTGATAACAAAGAACCACCAGAAAACTTTGGAAGTGATTATGACGTAATGAAACCTCCCGTGAACCCTAACTCAACTCTTGGAAATGGAGTTTACATGCTTGGTTTGAATACCACGGTTGATGTTGTGCTTCAAAATGCCAATGCATTGTCAGCAAATGTTAGTGAGATACATCCATGGCATTTGCATGGACATGATTTCTGGGTATTAGGGTATGGAGAAGGCAAGTTTACGGCGAAAGACATGAAGAAATTCAACCTGAAAAATCCTCCATTGAGAAACACTGCAGTCATTTTCCCTTATGGCTGGACTGCATTGAGATTTGTTGCTGATAATCCAGGAGTTTGGGCTTTTCATTGCCATATTGAGCCTCATTTGCATATGGGTATGGGTGTGGTTTTCGCTGAAGGTGTTGAAAAAGTTAATAATATACCTGATCAGGCACTTGCTTGTGGTTTGACTGGGGAGAGGTTCATGAAAACAAAACATAATTGAGGGCTTTCCTTTTAACTAATTTGAGATATGCATGCTTATTTTATTTATGAGTTTTAATGTATTAGAGTTTTATTTATGAGTTTTAATGTATTAGATTAATTATCTCTAATATAAGATTGTCGGACGGAATTGAATGTGCTTTTATAATGTATTTTTGATGTGTGTTTTGGTTTCCCAGAAGAGTTGGAATCATGTGTAATTCATTTGATGTTGAATAGAATTTATTTATACTGCAGCACATGCATGGTTGATTGATCAAAGACCAAAATATAAGGTAAACAAACACAACTAAACTACAATTAGAAAACGGATTTGAATTCCCTTCTATATTGATTTTTCTTTTTTTTTTTTTTTGTTTTTTTGATCTACATAGGTTTAGTGACTTATGTATTTAATGACTGATTTTTTTTTCCCCTCTTTTCATGCCTTATTTTAAATGTAGTGTATTGTCAATTAAGTAATTTAGGGGCAAGTAAAAAATTTAGTACAAGAGAATATCTCAATACTTTAGAACATCTCCAATGCTATTATACATTTATGAGTTTCTATTAGTGATACGTTAGCAATTATTTTTTATTTGGATCCATTTTGGTAATATATATATATATATATATATATATGTGTGTGTGTGTGTGTGTTTTTTTTTTTTTTTATAATCAAGACTCTAATTTTAAAAAATTAGGAAAAATCCATCAAATTATACATTTATGAGTTTCTATTAGTGATACTTTAGCAATTATTTTTTATTTGGATCCATTTTGGTAATTTATATATATATATATATATATAAGTGTTTTTATAATCAGGACTCTAATTTTAAAAAATTAGGAAAAATCCATCAAATTAATCAATTCCATTTAAATTAAATAGAAGAGAGGAGTTGTTTTTAGGAGAGAAAATATAATTGATGAATTTGATTCGTTTTTCCTAACTTTTTAAAGTTAGGGAGTCCTAATTACAAAAGCACTCATATATATATATATAGTATTTCTATGGTCAGTGTCACATAACTTTAAAAATTTATGACAAACTAATAAAATTCATCCATTGCATTTGAATTAAATAGGAAAGAGAATGTAATTGATGGATTTAATTAGGTCGTTCTAATTTTTTAATGTTATGAGGCACTAATCATAAAAGTTTTATATATATATATATATAGTTTTTATGATTAGTACTTCATAACAGTAAAAAGTTAGAATGAACTAATCAAATTCATCAATTGCATTTAAATTAAATAGGAGAAATAATGCAATATATGAATTTAATTAGTTTATTTTAACTTTTTTAAATTATGAGGTACTGACCATAAAAGTTATATATATGTACATATATATAGGGTTTTTATAATTAGGTATACCTAATTTTAAAAATTAAGGACCAACCAATCAAATTCATCTATTAGATTTGAATTAAATAGGAGAGAAAATGCAATAGATAAATTTAATTGATTTGTCCTTATTTTTTAAAATCAGGTATACTTGATTATAAAAGTCATAGATATCAAATTTATCCATTACAATGTCGGTTTGATTTCACAACAAAACATTCTTAGACTTAAGTGTGATTAGTTGCTTAGGTCCTAAGTGAAGGTGCCATGAATAAGATCTGAAAAGGATTGAGCAACAATGAAGAGCATGAAACAATCTTACCTTATGAGAATATATGTGTGTGCGTGTGTGTGTATAATGCTTTTATAATCAAGTATACTTGATTTTAAAAAGTATATATCAATCAATTAAATTCATTCATCGTATTTGCATTAAATAAGAAAGAGAATTTATTTTAAAAGAGAGAATGCAATAGATGAATTTAATTGATTGATTCTTACATATTTTTATAATCAGGTATACCTGATTTTAAAAACACTATATATAGAGTGATTTTATCATTAGTACCTTTTAACTTTAAAAGTTAGGACGAACCAATCAAATTTATCCATTAAATTTGAATTAAATAAGAGAGAGAATGCAATAAATGAATTTAATTGGTTAGTTCTTATTTTTTAAAATCAGGTATATATATGTATATATATAACTTCTATAGTCAATTGTATTCTCTCTCCTCAAATAAATTCTTTCTTCTTAAACAAATTCTCTCTTCTATTTAATTCAAATATAATTGATAAATTTCATTGGTTCGTCCTAACTTATATATATAATAATTTTACCATCAGTACCTTCTAACTTTAAATAGTTATAACGAACCAATCAAATTTATCCATTACATTCTCTTTCCTAAAATAAATTATCTCTCCTATTTAATTCAAATGCAATAAATAAATTTAATTAGTTCGTCCTAACTTTTTAAAGTTAGAAGGTACTAATGATAAAATTGCGTTATGAATAGTGTTTTTAAAATCAGGTATACTTGATTATAAAAATATATAAAAACCAATCAATTAAATTCATTCATTGCATTCTCTCTCTTAAAATAAATTCTCTTTCTTATTTAATTCAAATGCGATGGATGAATTTAATTGGTTGGTCCATACTTTTTAAAATCAAGTATATTTGATTATAAAAGCACTATACATACATACACACACACACATATTCTCATATGGTAAGATTGCTTCATGCTCTTCATTGTTGCTCAATCCTTTTCAAGTCTTATTCATGGCACTTTCACTTAGGACCTAAGCAACTAATCACACTTAAGTCTAAGAATGTTTTGTTGTGAAATCAAACCGATATTGTAAAAACTCTTATGAAAAATTGTTTTAATAAAATGATATTTAGTATAAGGAAATGATTTAATTATTATATCTATTTAGAAGTATGTGTAGGAAGTATTCTCCCATTAGGAATGACAAAAACACTCGATCTGACCTAAATCAATAGTGCTCTGATTTGTTAGGGGTAGGTTTGAAGCATTCAAATCGGCTTTGGGTCAAAAAAGTGTTTCATAGGTGTATTGTAAAATAATTCTAAATTGTTTTAAACATTGAAAATTTAACTTTGATGTTATTTAAATGGAACGTGTATCACCCTAAAATTTATCCTACCAAACTAAGAGCGATAAGCAAGGTCGGCTTGAGCACGTACTAGAGGTGCGACCACCTTAAGCCTCTAAATTTTAAAGCCCCAAATTTTATAAATTTTTAATTTTTTTCTATAATTAGTTTATAAAGTCAATATGTAATTAATATTTTGGTAAAAGGGTCTCATGTTGTTAGTTTGAACCCCCACATGGCCACACAATTTTTTTTTTCTTGTTTTTCTCTTTTTTTGAAACAACATAATAGTGGCCACCATTAGGTTTGAACATGGGTTAATGAGAAAGCTTTGGACACTTGGTAACCAATTGTACTACTTACTTTTATTGTTCTAATTTAATTCAAAAAATATTTTTAATATATGAAGGACCCTAAACTGACACATTTCACTCATATATAAACTCAATCTATCATTTTCAACCATAAATAACTTTTCTCTTTCACATTTTTGATAGTCAAACAAAAATATAACACCAATTTATTGGTTTTTTTTTATTCATTAAAAATTTCAAATTTCATCAACAATTCTCTAATTTAATTATCATTATACTTTTACTATTTTAATGTTTTCATAAAAATAGATATTTACTTTCTAATTATTAAAAATAAAAGTAAAATGAGGGAATATAAAAGTAACTGATAAGCAAAGAGGCAAAGATAAATGAGAAGAAACTGAAGCCCATATTAATGGGCCCAACCTAACCAATAAAAGAGAGAATAAAAACAAATGGATGGGAAGTCCCAAATCTCAATCTATTGAAGCCGAAAAAAACCTTAATAATCCAATCGCAAAGTTGAAGCAACCAAAAACCCTTAAAAAGCAGCACACCAGGTGGTGACATTGAAGGAAACCAAAGTAGAAGAAACCTAATTAGAAGAAGAAAATGAGGAAAGGTTAAATGCCAACGAGAATAAGAACCGGAATCAAGAGGAAGGAGACGAAGAAGTAGAAGATAAGGAAGAAGAAAGAGAAGAAGAAAAAGAATGAAGAGGAGAAAATGAAGAAAACGAAAAGGAAATTGAGGAGGACTTTTTGAGAAGCTTCTAGAACCATTCGAAAAAGAGCAACTAGCAAGTCTAATGAAAGAAAAAATGAAGATGTATCCTGATTTCATCACCAACATTTGGGAAATGATAGACCTCGACTTGACCCACCACAAGATCTTCAAGATATTTTACGAAAAGGATATTACACCCCATATCCATATCAATATCGTTGATTTGCAAAAATATCAACAAAAATATGGTAGATATTATCGATTTTTCAATCAATGCCTATAAAACATTCATTGACTACAAACGCCTTTTGCCTTGTACTTTTATCTTTGTTAATGATTACTAGACTCAAAGCTTAAGCTAGGGGTGGGCATTTTCGGGTTCGGGTTGGGTTGGGTTGAAAATCCCCCAACCCAACATGGGTTAAGTTGAAAAATTTCAACCCAACCCAACCCAACCCAATAATTGTCGAGTTGGGTTGGGTTAAGTCGATTGGGTTGACACCTCGTTGAAGTAGAAAACATTCCTATTAATCAACTAGTTCAATTACAAAATGTTTGCGTTGATTATATAACATGTTCAACACAAATAAAACTATAAAAGTTTAAGCCACTACATATTAAAAAATAAAAGTTCAATTCACCACAAAAAGTACAAAAAAATAAAAACTAAGACAATAATCCTACTAAATTCCATCAACACAACTTGTGTACTATCATTAAAGTCTTCATAAGCATAGAAAACTACAAAATATTATGTCCAATTGGTAGCTTCCAAAACATCGACTGCATGCACCACATCTAACATCAGATAAAACATGTAAGTCAACTTATAGTGTAACTAGCTAACATGTTTTTAAATTTTAACTTTTGCAAATCATAAAAGAACAAACATATGTAAGTAAAATATAAGCTTTTTATTTAAAGTAATTATCTTAATTGTATGAAAACATAATCAATTCATATTCTTTTTCATGGATCCATGGGTATGCTTACTCCAATCTCTACATAAATGGAAGAATAAAATATTAGTAATAAATAAAATTACACATTCAATATTATCATAATAAAACAAATCATTTTCCTTGTTCAATTGCTTCATACAACTTCGTCTCATCTGTGGATGGTGTAAGACCAAAGCAAATATTAGTAGATCGCAACCAATTTTGAAAGCAAACTAATATCTCCACCATCTTTGGAGTCAAGCTACTCCTAAATGGATCAAGAATACGACATTCCGTGCTAAATGCCGACTCGGAAGCCACTGTAGAAACCGGAATGGCAAAAACATCCCTTGCAATATGTGATAGAGTCTTGTACTTAGAAGAATTAACTTTCCACCAACCTAAAATATCAAAGTTCTTATCATCCAAATGTTCATCGGACTCTATCAAATACTTTTCAACCTCATTCTTTGAAACAACAAATTCATTCTTTTCTTTCATTTCCTTGAACTTTTTGAGTCTTTGCAAACGAAAATCATAACCTTCATTCGTCTTTCCCACATTATTCTCACTAAAAGAAAATTTGGAGCTAGAAACTTGTTGACCACTTGAAATATTATCATCACTTTTGTAAAACTCATAGAGTTTAATCAAAAGATCTTTAATGTCACTAGTTAACTCCAAAACCTTCCTTTCATCAAATATATCACTAAAGCAAAATTTGACATAATCCAACTTGTATCTTGGATCAAGAACAAGTGCAATTATCAACAATTTATTTATTTCTTCAATTTTCCCCCAATATTTGTCAAACTTCAATTTCATTCTCATTGCCATATCACACAACCAAAAATCATCACTCTTACCCAATGTAGTCAACTCATTTTCAATAGAACACAATTCATGAAAGAATATATTGGAAGTAACGGATGTAGAAGCACTAAACTTCAAAGTGATGTCATAAAAAACATGCAAAAATTTGACAAACACTCCAGCATTACTCCAATCTCTCTCTTTTAGCGGTCCAACCATTTTTTTTCCATTTTCATCTTCAACAAAGTACAACCGATAACATCCATCATCCTCCAATAATCTATCAAATGCTTTTTCAAATTTTAAAGCACTAGATAACATTAAATAGGTGGAGTTCCATCTAGTAGGCACATCTAATACCACAAAGTTTTTGCTCTCAATTGTTTCATGCTCAATACAAGTTTTAAACGTTTGAAGTCTTGAAAGTGAAGATCTAACATATTGTATTGCATTACAAATGCAAACAATTGAATCATTCAAATCTTTCAAACCATCAGACACAATTAAATTTATAATATGAGTGGAACATCTCACATGTAAAAAATTTCCACCTAACACAAGCTCAGATTCTTCCCAATTTTTCAACTTCTTTTTTAGATAATTTATAGCCACTTTATTGGCGGAGACATTATCTACAATAACTATAAACACTTTTTGAATACTTCAATCCTTCAAACATGACTCTAGAACTTTTTCAATTGTCTCCCCTCTATGGTCAGGAACAATACCAAAACTCAAAATTCGTTTATGCAATTTCCATTCATAATCAATGAAATGGGCAGTGATTACCATATAATTGAAATTTTGAATTAAAGTCCATATGTCGGTGGTTAAGCAAACTCTTGGTTTTTATTCAATGAAAAATTTTTAAGCTTACATTTTTCATCTAGGTAAAGTTAATAAACATCTCTAACAAGTGTTCTTTTAGATGGATGACAAAACCTTGGATTTAGAACACTACAAAAATTTTTAAACCCTTCTTTCTCTACAAAAGAGAAAGGTAATTCATCCACAATAATCATCCTAGTGCAAGCTTTTCTACACTCTTCTTTGTCAAAACCCACGGCCATAAGTTTTTTGTTATCACCAATAGACCCAAAGGTTAAGATTTTTTGTTTTTTATCCTCTTTAGCCTTTATAGAATAGTACACATTGTATTTGCAAATGATTCCATAAAGTTGTAGTGCCACAATGTTTAGTAAAACATGCATAATCTTTACCACAATAATTGCACTTACATCTAGACTCATCACCATACTTAGTAAAACATTTCCACACATCTGACTTTGATTGACCCTTTTTGGGTTTTCCCATGTCATTGACAACATCATCATCATACTCATCCATCTACAAAATAATTTTAGAGGATTCAATAACAAAAATTTTAGATGATTAAATGTTTGAATTTTAGTAAACTCTATGAAAAAGTGTTTGAATTTTACATTTATCATGGCAAATGTAACCTTCCTTTTCTTATCCATAATAGTCTTCCTCTTTTCAAATCTTAATAACCCAACGAATACTTAAATGGTAACCTAACCTATCACAACAAGAAAAAACCAGTAAAACCAAAAAAATAAAAAAAAAAAATTCAACAATACAAATAAATATCAAACCAATAAAAATACATACATAATTTATATTTTGTTTAATATGTTTGCTCCACTAATATCAATATCATATTATGTATGTTGTGTCATGTATGGTCAATTTGTTAAATAAATATTCCACAATTTATATTTGTAATATAAAGTCACAATTCACAACAATCCATACATTAAAAGACTCAAGATCAATATTATAAAATATTTCACAATTTATATTTGTAATATAAAGTCACAATTCACAACAATCCATACATTAAAAGACTCAAGATCAATATTATAAAATATTTCACAATTTATATTTGTAATATAAAATCACAATTCACAACAATCCATACATTAAAAGACTCAAGATCAATATTATAAAATATTTCACAATTTATATTTGTTACATTAAAAGACTCAAGATCAATATTATAGCACATTTAATTGTGAAATATTAAAATATTTCACAATTTATATTTGCAATATAAAATCATAATTCACAATAATCCATAAATTAGAAGACTAAAGATCAATATTATAGCACATTTAAGTGTCAATTAGTGACATTAAATTAAAAGTCATCCACTAAACATTAATACACAGTTAAGTCACAGTCCACTGACTCCACTCGCAGTCTCTCACTATCACTGACTCAACGACTTGTGACTTGGTTTGACTTTGGTCCACAAGATTCAAATTCTCTTTCAAACTATGGTCTCCTCACACACACATTGAAACACACACATACATCCATATAATCTAATTCCATTGCACAATTACAGTCCCACTCACACATGAATTAGGGGTGGTAATATGGGTCACAACATGACGGGTCAACACGAATTCGTGAAAAATAAATGGGTATGGGTTGGAGTTAAACGAATTCGTGTCGTAATCGTGTCGACCCGCTTAACCTGTTTATTAAACGAATCGAATTGGGTTTGATTAAACGAATCGCGGGTTGACACGATTAAATTATGGGTAAAATTATAATATTAAAAAATATTAGGGATTAATATGTAATTATACACACACATATATATATATATATATATATATATATAAACACTGACCACAGACTAAACCTAATCCATTCCTATCTCAAAATTTTGAAAATTACAGCAGCCGTCGCTCACTCCTTTTGTGACCACACAGCCACACCACACTCGCAGCTCCTCCCCTCCTCCCACCACACCCTACGGCAGCGGGAGCTCCTCCACAGCCGCACCGCAGCTCCCCCGCAGCTCTTCCACCGCACCCGCAGCTCCTCCACAGCCGTAGCGCACCCGCAGCTCTTCCACAGCTGTACCGCAGCTCCCCCGTAGCTCCTCCACCGCACCTGCAGCTCCTCCACAGCCGCACCGCACCCGCAGCTCCTCCACAGCCGCACCGCACCCGCAGCTCCTCCACAACCGCACCGCACCGCACCAGCACGGCAGCTCATTCTTCCCACTGTCACCGTCGGTCGCAGCAGCTCGTCCTCTTCTCCACGGCCGCACCACACCCGCCGGTCGCAGTAGTCTCATTTTTCTCATTTTTCTTATTTTTAAAAAATCGAAACCACAAAACGAAAACGAAATGAGCTTCTCCTTCTAAAACCCTGATCAATCGGACCCATTCTCTTTTCTGCAAAACCCTAATCAATCAAAATCCCAAAGATGCGACCACTCGACGAGGCCGAGACGACGGCGGTATTCGAGAAGCTCTTCAAGTTCACCGGCAACAACCTCAAGAACGTAGCCGAGAGCCCGTCCCACGAAGGACCCGACCCGAACCCGGGCCGCTACTGCTTCCGTCTCCATAAGAACAGGGTCTACTACGTGAGCGAGTCATTGGTGAAGCGCGCCACCAACATCGCCAGGCCCAACCTGGTGTCTCTCGGCGTCTGCATCGGCAAGTTCACGCACAGCGCCAAGTTCCACTTGACGATCCAGGCGCTGGGCCTCGTGGCCGCCAACGCCAGGCACAAGGTCTGGCTCAAACCCACCTCGGAGATGTCGTTTTTGTACGGAAACCATGTTTTGAAAGGTGGGTTGGGGAGGATTACTGATACTATTGCCCCTGGTGATGGGGTGGTCGTGTTTTCCATGTCGGATGTCCCGTTAGGGTTTGGTGTGGCGACCAAGAGCACCCAGGATTGTCGAAAGCTCGATCCTAATGGGATCGTGGTGCTGCACCAAGCCGATATTGGCGAGTATTTGAGGATGGAGGATGAGCTCTGATTGCCGGTTTTTTACATTAAATTTTGTGTCTTTACGTGGTTTAGTTATGCGTGACATGATATGGTTATTGTTATTGTTATTGGATTATAATCTACTTGGTTTTAGTATATGATTAATGTATGTTCAAATGCCTTACATGGTGATTGATTGCTTTATGTTTTAAATTTGTGGGTGTGTGCAATGTGCAATGTTGATTCTAGTGGTTTTCTTTTATTGGATGAATTTGCAGAAGGATCTTGTTTAATGTTAGTTGATGTTGATTGAGTTGTGTGAATGTTGGAGGTGTGTTTGTTGACATTTTTGAGGGTTTAAGAGCGCATAGGTTGGTGATAATTAAGGGAAATTTGTGTGGTCTTGGTTATTTTTTTTAGTCAAATTTGTGTCTGATTGTTTAGGTTTGCTTGTGAACTGTTATCTGTTATTTTGTCTAATGTTTTGAATGCAAATTCGTGATTGAACTACAAATGGTTATGTGATACTTGATATATAAATATAGTTGTATAAACGTTCTTTTATTATGAGAATAATCTGACTAATGTTGATAGTTGAGATAATGAGATATCACTTATGTTATGAGAAATAGGTTGTGCAGTGATATTATTTTCATCTAATTTGTTACTCCTTAACCTATTGAGAGGCCAATTTGAGGCCTTGTTTACACTTTGTTGTATGTGATTTCTATTGAAATTTTCTTTTAAATAATTTTACAATCTGCATAACAAATATGGTCATGCTAACCCAATCCTGTACTTCCATCTTTGAACAACCTTAGGTTTATGAATTTCGTTCCACTTTGCTAAATTCAACCTTTAGTGAAATTGATAAACGGAAAAAACAGCAAGATATTAAACCTGATATGCTACTGCTAGAGATCTTAATCCCCTTTCAGCAAATTTGTCTATAATAGAATGCACTCTTCGAGCAATCACTTCTTTTTCTTGACACATATGTAGGATCTGAAAGGTATATAGAAATATTCAAGCGAAATGTTTAAAAAATTGTGGAAATTGTCGCATGAATAAGTGTGAAATATGAATTTAGAATAACTATATAATAATTGTTATCAACAAACACAATCTTAAGTTTTCAGGGTTGGACTTCTTTGAGAATATGGATACCTGTTCAGGAGCACCTTCGCTTGCTCGATGCCAATTAACATCAGAATCAATGTATGTGATTGTTGTACGCTTGTCCACCAGGTTGAAGGGAAGAAAATGTACTTCTTTAATGTTTGCACGTGCCTGAAGTTAATAAGGTACTTTCATTGTTAAGCCAAGTATTCAACAGAGTTAAAGATTAGACATACAAAAGTTCAGTGCCAAAGACAAATGTTTTTAACATTTACCTCCTTAGGGTCACCGAGCATGTTAACAATTGCAACATCAATAGCATCTTGGTTCTCTTGTCTTGCTGCTCTGCCCACACGACCATGTCTTTGTTAAAAACCTGGGAAAACATTAATTTGACATTAAGCTGATCTGAACAAATGATTGAGGCACAAAAGTGAGAGAATCTGAGAATTTGAGAAGATTGCAAAGAAAATCAGGGAGGACAAACAATACATGTTATAATCAACAGAAAATTATATTGTGCATTTTACTAATGATAATTAGATTTAAATATGATAGTCTATAAAAGTTCATGGTTTGAAAATTAGAAAAAATTAAAAATTAAAAAAAATTAAAAACAAAAAAACTCCGTGTAACTATCCCTTTATTGATAAGGTTCTTGTATACTAGCATAACTTTTATATTTAGAGATGTAAATGGGTGTAAATGGAGATGCGGCTGGGTTCCGTTCCTCCACCTTTCTCCCATCCCCACTTAAATCACTAGTCAAGGGAAAATGGGGATGGGAGTATTTTGGGGTGGGTTCCCCATTTTCGTTCCTTTATAGTATTGTTTTATTGGTCTATCTCATAGTTGATAATTGTGAGATGTGCTCATAAAAGGTTTTTTCCCCCTTGTGCAATTTTAATTAGTCATATTTTATGTTATAGATATTTAATATTAAATTTTTGTGAATTTTTTAGGTGCTTTTGTGATTGGAAGAAAACACAAAAAATGTCGTGAATTTTTTAATATTAATGCTGGACGAAGAAATAGTACAAATTCTAGTTTCTTTTTTTTTTTTTCATTTTCTTTTAAATATACAAATTTTTTAAAAGTTCATTGATATAAATAAATTGTCAAATGTCTATGAAGACATGTCAAGTTCCTGTGAAATATAAATAAAAAGGGTGGTGTTTGAACAATTTGTCGTACTGAGTTTCTATGTATTGTTTGCTTTCTAGAAACAAGTTACTGTTATGAAAAATGGAACATCTCAGGTTTGCTATCCAACTAGCAACTGTTTACTAGTAATTGGTAAAAGTTTGCCCTGTATTCTTGAAATTTTGATAACTTATTGTAATGGGATTACGCTAGTTTACAAGAACTTTATCAATACAAGATGATAACAAGAAGGACTTTCTTTTTTTTTTAATTTTTCTGAAATTTTATGTTGAGTACCTAACTATAAATCGAACAACAAACCCTAATTGTCCTAACTCAGATATGATAAATAACAAACCAATTAGTCCACAGATTTGAATAAATTAATCTTTTAGAATTAGATCACAGAATTGAGCTAGAATTAAATCACAAAATTGAACTAAGTCTAACACAAGCAATTCCAAGTAAGAATGCCCAAAAAAGCTAAAAAAAAACATAAGATAGTTGCCTTATAAAGTTGTAAGATTTTATTAATATTTCTCAAAAACCAAAAGTATTCTAACAACTCTAAACTAATTTCCTATTTATAACTAATTAATTCTAATATTCCTAGAAAACATTACTTCTTTAGAAAATAGAAACCTAAAAGAAAAAATAATTCTAACTTTCCTAAAAAACAAATCTTCCTCAGGAAATATAAACCTAAAAGAAAATAAATAAAATAAGTCTTCATTAGGAAATAGAAACCTTAACTCTAAACTAGTCTCCTATTTATAATTCATTAATTCTAACTTTCCTATGAAACAAGTCTCACTTAGAAAATTGAGACCTAAAAGAAAATAAATTAAATAAGTCTTCCTTAGGAAATAGAAACCTAAACGAAACTAAATTAAATAAGTCTTCTTTAAAAAATAGAAACTTAAAAGAAAATAAATTAAATAAATTAAAGAAAATAAATCCAAAACTTAAAAGGAAAATAAATCTAACAAATAAAACAATACTATTAAAGTCAAAAATAAAGAAATAATGTTTTAAATAATAATAGAAATCCAAATAAATCCAGAACACAAACAAATAATATTTTAACTTAAATTAATATGGACGGATTTTTCTCATGTTCTCATCATTTTGCTATAATATTGATTTGTTCACTATATACAGATATTTATAAGAGTTAACAATGTTTTTTTCTTTTTTTTTTTGTCAATATGTGCTATGCCAAAGTGGTTGGCAGCACAGTCTAAGTTCTCTTTGAACTTGGGTTCGACACCCAGCAATGTGTAGCCACTAATATGGTTATCTTCTCTCACCTCTTGTGGCTCGTTTTCACTTATTCATGTGCACCAATCTCTCCCATATGAGAATTGTTATTCGAATCACACCACCAATTTTCCATCTCGCTTGGTACCAATAGTTTTCTGTGTTAGTCCCAATAAATAGGGGAAAAAAAAAAAAGCAATGATTTTACTTCTTTTTAAAATTTTAAAATTTATAATTTTATAAACCTTAGTTGAAATTTAAAAACTATTAACCACTCCAATAATTATTCAGAATTCTTATATCTAATAATCAATAATCATCCCATTAACTACACTAATCCTTTAAAAAAACCAAAACCCTTTTATCATTGATGCTTTGTTCTCCTTTACTAGCTGGTATGCACTATCCAATTGATTGGCTACAAATTCCAAATGAAAACACAAATCTCCCTACCATTTCTTTTCAAGAATGATCACAATTCACAACTTTGTCTTTATGTACTCAAACTACAGAAACAAAGGCAATGTGAAATGAATACTTGAATACACAGTTGGCGATAGAAATCTATAATAGTTGGGAGAATTTCAATCGTCATACAACTTTACATGCCATCTGCTTGGTGTTGTCTAGAATCCTAAGTTATTGAACGTACAAATGCTTGGTCTTTCTAAAAAGACAACTTCTTCGAATATTCCGATGATGAAGCGCCTTAAAAGTTAAGACTTCAAGATATAGATGTAAAGAAAATAACCTTAAAACACTACGCAAACACGGCCTGCCCTCCTCATAATTTCAAGTCAACTCTTCCGTGTAATAAGGGAATAATCTTCAGACTTCACTAAGCATGGTTAACCAAACCGCCATTCGCTTAACCATAGTTAGTTGTTTTTCATGTTCCGATAAAACCTTCCAACCCCTGGAAGTCACCAATTGTTGTTTGTCTCCGATCGCTTACTTTAAAGATTGAATCATTTCCAAAACCAACAACTTTTTCTTCAAATTCGCAAAATATTTCAGGTGGGTTGTAGAGCTTTGGACGTGAAGGTGGTGTCTGCAAAATATCTTAAAGATGTCAACTTTATCTCTAAAATGGACGTGTACGTCGTCGTTTCGATCTCCGGCGACTCCAAGAAGCAGAAAGTTAAGACCCCCGTCGACCACGACGGCGGCTCCAACCCCACCTGGAATTACTCTCTCAACTTCCCTGTCGACGAGTCTCTCGCCCGCCAGAACCGCCTCTCTCTCGTCTTCAAGCTCAAGAGCGAGCGCACCCTAGGCGACAGAGACATCGGCGACGTCGTCGTCCCCGTCAAGGAGCTCCTAGACGCGCCAGGAGGCGGCAAGTCACCGCAGTTCGTCAGCTACCAAGTCAGGACGCCGTCGGGGAAACCCAAAGGCGAGCTCCACTTCTCCTACAAGTTCGGCGACTTAGTCCCTGCCTCCGCCGCCGTCACCGCCGCGAACGGCGTCTCGGCCGTCAAGGCCAACGAGCCCGTCATGGCCTATCCCGTATCCGCCGCCGGAAAAGGTGGGACACGCGTACCCTCCGCCGCCTGCGGCGGGTTATGCGTATCCACCACCGCCTGCGGCGGGTTATGCATATCCACCACCGCCGCAGCCGGGTTATGGAGCGTACCCAGCCCAGGGAGGATACGGGTACCCTCCAATGATGCAACAACAACAACCGCCAAAGAAGAACAAATTTGGAATGGGCCTGGGGGCCGGGCTGCTGGGAGGAATGCTCGGTGGGCTTTTGATCGGAGACATCGTCTCCGACGTGGCCGATTACGACGCCGGCGACATGGATTTCGGTGGTGGTTTTGATTTCTAATTTTCTTGTTTTGAGTTTTTTTTTAAAATCGGGTCGGGTAGTTAGTCATGTTTGGTCGTTGATTTTGTTTTGTTTTGTTTTTTTTTTTTTTAATTTTTGTTTTTTTTTTTTTGAAACTTTATGTTTTTAATTTTTGGAAGTTGTGATATCAATCTTAAAACAGTGTATAGAATATTATTGTTCCACTTTCGATGGCTATGAATATGTAAGTAGATAAGTTTTTGGATTCTATCTAGTTTGACCAGTACACAAGTTGACTACTCTTTAATTTCTTGTTAGCGCATTTTTCCTATATACCCTTTTTTTTTTAATTTTTTTTAATACATACTTCTTTACAGATGGGACCTCAAAAATCAACTCTCTAATAAATAGTCTGGAAAACACCTACTATTACTAGTATTTACATGTATGAGAAAGATTATTGACAAACTAATGAATTCACCGTAGATTATCCATACTCATGGGATAATTTATAATTATTTACATGGTAGATGGATACTCAAAAGTCAAAACCGTAGGCTTTTAGAGAAGCGTTGGGCGTGCTTTTTTCCTCAGCTGAGATAAGCAACATGGTGAGTTTCCTATCTACTTTCATTATTAACAAGTTGAAATATAATACAATACAATACAGTAGTCTCATTTTTCTTATTTTTAGTCTGTTGTAAATAAGTTTAAATATGTTACATAGAGTTTACTAACCTAATTATTATTGAATCTTTATTAGTGGTTTTCTTTTCTCTTTTTTTTTTTTCATATTCATTCTTTCTTCATTTTTCTTTTTAATTTGACTATTAAAGGAGTTGAAACAAAACAAATAGAATTTACTAATCTTATGGGTGTATTTTTCATTTATATAAAATTGACTAATTTTCATCACATTTTAGCTGATTAAATAATAATTTTTTAGTTAGGAAGGTCCTGTACTTAAATGTTAGGATCATTAATTTTCACTATTTATTTCCGTGGCTTTCATCGCTACAATTAATGGTTTTGAAAAAAAAAATTAATTTCATCTCCGTCCATACTAATTTATTTTTGAATATATATATATATATATATACACACACACAAGCCCATACATACACACTTCGATCACATAAAAAGAAATCTGTTTGGTAGACTCAACGATTTGGCCTTTACCTGAGGACTATCTGTCTGAGAATTGTGATGTGGCGTGGGATCGTCCAATCTTCAATGCTACCAAAATCTGGTGTTTGAGAATTGATGTCTTGTAACTATTTGTTTAGGGTAAATAAAAACATATGATGTGGTGACGTGAAATTAAGATATAGTTGGCAGGTCTCTTTCTTCTTTTTTTGAAATTGGTGGTATGTAATTGATTGATTACAAATTTTAACTCAAACTCGAATCTGTCTGGCACCAGCGGATGATCATTGATCACAACAAGATCTAGTCTTTAGCTTAAGACTTGTAGAATATTACTCATATTAGCAATAAGTCAATAATAACTTATCTGGGGAGTGATTCGAACTAGTTGAAGTTCAATATGTTTACGAGAATCGATTAATCGAATCAAAGTACCTTGGTGGAGAGCGATTCACATCTTTAATCTGGCAAGACCGCCCCATGTTAGCACTTGGTGACAAAATATCATATGCGTAGACCAGCTTGCTGGCTGCAAGGGGTACAGATCATATTATTATGCGTCTGTATGGATTGATCTATCTTCTTCATTGATGCCCATCTACTTGTAATCTAAAACAAGCTTAAAGAGACCCAGACTAAGAATTTGTACTAGTTTCCCCACAATGCTTCAATGCAAGTATGAACTTTACAAACCATGTCCATAGACTCGATTATATATACATACAATTACATTGTAAAACACTTAATCACTACACAAGAGAATTCAAATTAACGTTAGAGAGAATATGAAAAATCAAAGAATTGAGAGGGAGTTAACTAAAGGATAGTAAAAAATTCGTTTATGTTGAATGAATAATGATAAGGTACGCACATGGTATTCTTTATTTATAGGAGTTTAGTGCAATATAATGAGTCATCATTTCTCATTTCTATTATGACTGTTAGTCACCACGGTGATCATTTGTCCACGTGGATTTTAACCTTGGCCCTTGGAGGGGCGTGATAGAGACGAGGTGCTGCTATGTTGTTTTTAAACCATAGGTCGAGGTGTGACGAAGGTTAGGAGTGGTCGAAGTCATCCTTAAACCATAGGCGTACCGTAAGATGTTGTTCTCATGATTTGAACCAGTAATCTTATAGGTATATTAATTGTAAACCTGATATTATTAAGACAAGTTTAAAATGCTGGCGTTTTATGTAGTAACCGTTAGTCATCACGTTAGTCATTTGTCTACGTGAGCTTTAGCCTTGCCCTCCGAGGGGTGTGGTGAAGGTGGTGCTATCATGTTTTTCTTGAACCACATGTCAGGATGTGGTAGGGGTGGCGTGCTATCACCTCCTCCTTGAATTGTATGTTTATAAGGTGACATCCTAAGAATTTGAATCAATATAACCTTATAGGTGTTCTGGTTGTAAACTTGGCACGTATCAAGATTGGGTTTGATACATTGGAATTTGAAGCATCTTACAATTTAATTGGGAGCCTTACTTTTCATTAATGAATTTTTTCATGCCTACAAGTCTCTTTTTCCTCTCTTCTAGGCTTTGCTTGGCACACACGAAATTTTATAGGATTGGATTAAAATTTTTCCATTTTGTTGACCTATGTTCGGAGAGGGTTGGTAGGGATTCAAAAATCAAAACCCTATCCCTGTGATATTTCACATCATACTGCCATGGGATTTAATATTCCTAGTTACCATGTTAGGATTTTACCGTTTAAGACATGTACTCCGTTAATTGCACTAACAACTTCTTTCTTTCAGTTTCTTTCTATTGTCCTTTTACTATTTTTTTTTTTTTCATTCTTTTCGGTTCAATATTTGCTAACTCAACTAAAAAAAATACTCTCTTTTCTCTCTAGTTTCTTAACATACCTACAAAAAATCAAAATCAGTATAACCTTTTATGAATTATAAAATAATTTAATAGGATTTATTTTATTTGAAATATTATTAATTTTATCTATATATAATGTGGGTTATATAACGAAACATTTAAATTAGGTTTATTCCAATCTTTCCAACTTATACCAAACAAATATAGGATAATTTTAATTCAATATCAATTTATACCAAACATGGAACAATAATTTTTTGTTCTAATCCAATCTCATCAAATCTCAATCCTTTTCAATTTGATTCTCATTTTCTATCTCATCATGTGTACCAAACGGGACCTTAGAGTTCGAGCAAGCTTTTGAACTCGTATAGTATTACATATTAAGGAGCATTGTAAGACTATTGAAGTGTTTGTCCTAGTCCTAGACTTATGTTTTGTGGATAATGGTTTTATGGTTTGATCAATAAATAACCGGTACACACTTTGGACAATTACAAACTATAAAAACACGGGTGATGCAAACAACATTGGCGTTTTTTCAACCAAGCGTCGCATTTTTCATAGCACAACTATTTACCTACAAACTCTTTATTATTATTGCATGTATGTAAGAATAATTGAAAAAAGAAAAATAATCGTCCTAATTGGGTTCGATTAAGTTTGCTAGCCAAAAAAAACCAATTTACATAGACTAAATTCAGTTTGTACCATCTTCGACAATGTTATAGACAAAATCTTATTCAAAAATCACAAAAACAGCATAGATGTAGCTTTTGATTACTTGGTTTTATCTAAAAAATACAAACAACCATAATGACTGTCTTGACCAAAATTAGGGATTGAGTACTTTGGTTAATACTCCAAATTAATATTTTTAACCTCTAAAGGATATATAATGGAATGACAAAACATAATTTGAGTCTATATTTATTGATTTATTGAAAGAATAAAAATAATTGACTAATTTGATTTAACCGACTTAGCTAATTTAACCCATCTAACTAAAATTAGATATTGATTACTTCAATTTACAACCCAATTTAGTAGTGTGATTGAATTATAATACATCATTTGTACCTTTATTCTCTTCTTTTTATTAAAAGACAAAAATTAATCAAAATAATCGATTCAACTTACTTAATTATTAAACTAAATTAGATTTCGGTTACTTCAATTCTCAATTCAATTTAGTATTTTTTTTAATGTCAAATGAGCATGTAATCGAACCATAAAACATAATTTGAGCCTTTGTTTTCTCACTTTAAATTAAAAGATAAAAAAAAAAAAAAAAACCAATAAAAACACCAACTTAGCCCACTTAATCAATTTTAACACAGTTTGAGCCTTTGCCAATAAATGTTAAAAGCCTAGCCTATACAACTCGGTTGAAGCCCATTTATTTCCTTTGGCCCATTTACGGATTTAGCTGGCCCAAAACGCCCAACAATAATCAAGAGATGGGCTTTTTTTTAAAACAACTGGGCCTGAAATTTTGTTTTCAAAAATCGAAACCACAAAACGAAAACGAAATGAGCTTCTCCTTCTAAAACCCTGATCAATCGGACCCATTCTCTTTTCTGCAAAACCCTAATCAATCAAAATCCCAAAGATGCGACCACTCAACGAGGCCGAGACGACGGCGGTATTCAAGAAGCTCTTCAAGTTCACCGGCAACAACCTCAAGAACGTAGTCGAGAGCCCGTCCCACGAAGGACCCAACCCGAACTGTAACACCCCCTACCCGAACTGTAACACCCCCTACCCGTCCTTTAACCAGACGACTCCAAGGGGCGCTACAGTCATATCTCTTTTTACAAAATCTTTAATTATAAAACCATATATTTATTTTATCACATCAAAATACGAATTTCAAAATCAATTTACAAAACAATACAAAATCATTTTATTTGAAACGGAAAACTGACAGAGTTTCCTCTGAAATTCGGACTTTCCAAACCTGTTACAAATCAAAATATGCATATTCAAAACATTTATTTCCACAAAAATATTCTATAACTGAAACCAAACTCCGTTTGGTTCATCATTTTCCATATCTATCACATATATCCACATTCATACCCAACTATACTTTTCTTTATCAAAAACACCATATTAAAATCAAAATACATATATATACATGCACACACTTACAACATTGTAACTTTTATATACAAAACCAAGAATAATATTTATATACCCAAAAATACGTATGGAAGGATAAATGTGACTGTCTCAGCTCACTGCAAATGCTTTCTCTTCAATCTTTGCCTTCCTTACGCAATCTACTACCTATGCGCGGAAAATCCAACGCGCTAAGCATTTTTGCTTAGTGGGTGTACACAAAATTCAATATTTATACTTTAACACAATCAATTTATATAATCAATAACAAATATATATATATATATATATAAACAATTATCACCATTTATCAATATCGCAATTCAATATTCAAAGGAAATTTAAAACGATTCATTGATTAAAATACTTCTCATAATAACTTTTCATGCCTCTAGTAAACATAAGCACGATACCATGGACTGGTAATCGGGTATTCCGGCATCGGACACTCGGGTGATGACCCGCCGGACTATATCATATAATCATGTATATTCGGGGCCGGACACTAGGTGCCTCTCAAAACCACCGAATTCACTGTAACTTTTCACTATAGTCGGTATGAAATCAAACGGCGCAGTACTGCTCTTGTGACCCATTAATGGCATGCTACTCTAATCCTCACCTATCTGTGTCAAAGCTTATTAAGGCTTGAATAACAATTCATTTTTAAAATTCATTGGGTTGGTTTCGTTTAAACTTTTCATTTCTAATCATTTTCAAATAAAATTCGGCAGCATAACGGCTGTATTTCAAAGGTTTCCAGAAAAACTGAACATATGAAAGAATACTTCTAACTATATTGTCAATCCAACCCAACTTCGTTTTCCCCAATCATATAAATCAATTCTCAAATTCATCATTTCATTTTTGTCATAATCATATAAATCTCATCAATTATCATATTTCAAAAGCATATATATAATCAAACATATATCAACATATTCGCAAATAATCTTTCAAAGCATCTAAATATTCAAAAATCAATAATATACTATTTATGAAAACAAATTGAATAAAGTGTATACCAACCTTATTTTCCTAAGGAAGCTCACACTTTCTCCTTTCCTTTTCTCTGGCTCCCGTGAGCTACTTCCTCTCCTGGATTTTCAAAACCCAAAATAATTACTCAATAAAAGCTCATTTCATAATCTTAAAATGCATGCTTTACTAATCCAACGGATCCAATTAATTTCCCAATCTCACCAACCAAAAATCATCAATCCCAAACCCCAAACAACTCACCCTTACTCCGTATCAAAACAACGTCATTTGGACTGGTCTTGGGGTGATTTTGGACTGATTTTTTGGGCTGTTTTGGTGACAAATCTAAGCTGGTTTGCTCTACTTTTCTTCCTCTTTCTTCTTCTCTCTTCCTCTCTCTCTCTCCCTCTCGACTTAGCCGCGGATGGTGGCTGTTTTGCCACTGTTCTGTCGCGGTTTCTCACGCGTGGAGGAGTTGTTTTGGTCAGTTTTCAACTTGGTTCTTGCGCGATTTCAGCTCATTTCAGCTCTTGTTCGGGTTGGGTTATGCAGGCTGGTCGATCGGCAACTCCATCTCCTTCGATCGGGGCTGTTTTGCACTGCGGTTCTGCTCGTTTGGCGTCGCGCGTTCTGCTCGTGTGCTACCGTCGCTCAGCTTGACTTCCAGCTGGTTCACAAGCTGCTTGGCGAGGTTGACGATGGCGCGGCGACAACGGTTGGTCGGCTCCGACGGAATCTTCTTCTTCCTTTTCTTCTTCTTCTTTCTTCTTTCTTCTTTCTTTTCTCTTTTCTTTTCTTTTCTCTTTTCTTTCTCTTCTGGTTCGAGACACTTCTTTGTTTCTTTTGACTTTTGTGAATCAATTTTGTTGGCTTCTATTTTCCTCCCCATCAAATCTTATAATATCACTTTCATCCCTTAACAATTTCATTCTCATACCTTAAATTTTAGCTATACTTTACTTTGACCACAAAATCAAATATTAACTTCAAGTTAATCCCTCATCTAATTAATCTTAATAATGATAATGATGATACTATTCATGCATGTGAAAAATAGGGATGTTACACGAACCCGGGCCGCTACTGCTTCCGTCTCCACAAGAACAGGGTCTACTACGTGAGCGAGTCATTGGTGAAGCGCGCCACCAACATCGCCAGGCCTAACCCGGTGTCTCTCGGCGTCTGCATCGGCAAGTTCACGCACAGCGCCAAGTTCCACTTGACGATCCAGGCGCTGGGCCTCGTGGCCGCCAACGCCAGGCACAAGGTCTGGCTCAAACCCACCTCGGAGATGTCGTTTTTGTACGGAAACCATGTTTTGAAAGGTGGGTTGGGGAGGATTACTGATACTATTGCCCCTGGTGATGGGGTGGTCGTGTTTTCCATGTCGGATGTCCCGTTAGGGTTTGGTGTGGAGGCCAAGAGCACCCAGGATTGTCGAAAGCTCGATCCTAATGGGATCGTGGTGCTGCACCAAGCCGATATTGGCGAGTATTTGAGGATGAAGGATGAGCTCTGATTGCCGGTTTTTGACACTAAATTTTGTGTCTTTACGTGGTTTACTTATACGTGACATGATATGGTTATTGTTATTGTTATTGGATTATAATCTACTTGGTTTTAGTATATGATTAATGTATGTTCAAATGCCTTACATGGTGATTGATTGCTTTATGTTTTAAATTTGTGGGTGTGTGCAATGTGCAATGTTGATTCTAGTGGTTTTCTTTTATTGGATGAATTTGCAGAAGGATCTTGTTTAATGTTAGTTGATGTTGATTGAGTTGTGTGAATGTTGGAGGTGTGTTTGTTGACATTTTTGAGGGTTTAAGAGCGCATAGGTTGGTGATGGTTAAGGGAAATTTGTGTGGTCTTGGTTATTTTTTTTAGTCAAATTTGTGTCTGATTGTTTAGGTTTGCTTGTGAACTGTTATCTGTTATTTTGTCTAATGTTTTGAATGCAAATTCGTGATTGAACTACAAATGGGGGTCGACGATTAAGCTTGTGTTTCCAGTTGGCTTGGCGGACTTAGTTGCTGTTAATATATGGAGTCATGCTGGGAGTGACTGGAAACCTCCGTTCTCTTGTTTCAAGATGTGGAAGCTGTTTAAGAAGTAATTTTCATATTGTTAGATTTCTTGATGCTTAATAGTTCCTTTGCCATATCTTTGTCAAAGAACAGAGATGGCTTTTCAATTATGTGGAAAATCTTCAGTTTTGTGATTCTATAAATGACTGTCACACTTGTACTTTTCATTCATATTTTGTTACTTCACTACAAATTGAAATGCATTTTTGAAAAAACTGGACAGGATTGAAATTAGTCTGTTTGATTATCTTACTTATTGCCTTAATTCTAGTTTACTGGAGTAACAAGAATTGGATGTGTGGTCTGGTCTGAATCTTGTGTCAGGGCATATCCTGTGGAAGCTATTTGTAGTCGCAAGCACAAAATTTCCATGACTCACTTTGATACCCAAACGAAAATGAATGGCCTCCCATCTCACCAAAGCACATTGTAGCTTTTTTATAGCCTTCTAGATTTCCGATTGATTGCACGAAAGTTTAAACTCTCTAGCTCGTTGAAAATAGGATCCAGTTGTGAATTTATCTTGATACCAAGTGGGGAAAATCAGATGCCTTTATAACAACGAACTCGCTGTTGAAAATGTCTATCAGTTTATGCTGACCACAGTCATGTATCTAATTGAAGGTGTTGGTTTGGAATAACAAAGCTCTGAAGTTGGTCAAGACAGTGGCTAAATGACTTCTGAATTGTCATATACGACTTGCCATACAAAAATTTGAACAAGCACATGATCATGTATCATACATTAGCATAGTTTGTAACTCTTGTCAAAGAGAAATGCCAAAAACGAAGACTTATAAAAGGAAAAGAAACACAAATGCGCATCCGGGGAATCGAGCCCGGGTCAGTACCGTGGGAGGGCACTATGATCACACTACACAAGATGGGCTGGACGGATGGAGGTTGACTTAACATTTTATAAATTTAAATGCAACAATGGTTTAAACGGATTTGACTTAACGACCACTCTCAACAAACCGATACAAGATGTAGAGCCACTAACTGAAAGACAGCAATTATCAATCAGGATGATGCTACCATTCTAATTTAATGACGTAGATGAACCCTTTAAAATTATTGGATTCAATTCAATTATTCAAATGAGTAGAAATATTTTAAAAGTCGGAAACGAGTCACAAAAGAGTTTTACAACTATATAATTCATGTACAACATAATTATAATCATAATTAAATTTAAATTTAGTCAAAAAAGAGACTTATAATAACACTTTTTTTTGTATACTTTCTTTTTTAACTATCATTTTCTTCAATATTCGGTTCTTATCTTAGCTAGCTAGCTTCGATACATCATTTTCAAAGCATGTCTCCCATTTCCACCCCCAAAGTGATAATATGACTTGTAAAACATTGAGTGATAGAACAAAGAAGCATATAAAAATTAACATGAGAAAGTATCCAAAAGGTTTAGTTAGAGTGGAAATATAATTTAATACTTTAAAAGCTTTGCAAAGTCATGCATGTTTTGCCAAACACACCACAAATTTTAAATAATTTTAACAGTCATGTTACTATTATTCAATATTCACCATCAACCTTCTTTATATAGACTACATGAATGCCTACAATTTGATTCTCATGAAATTAAGGTAGGCGCCCTGGAAAAATAAGCACTTCTAGAACCCTATGCATACATAGCTCTCTATCTAGCTATAGCTTTTTCTTACAGAGTTTGAAAAAGCAGAAACTAGATAGACAAAGCAGTAAGTACTTGTGTATCGCATTAGATGTTATTGATTTTACTATTTTTTTAAGTGGGAAACTAGCAAAACGTTTCAAAGACATGTAAATAGTAGTAGTAGCTAGCTAGCTAATTGCTGCTGCAAGAGTAAGTGATTGAAACTGCTTCTACTTTTCATTGTATAAGAGACATAATTGTTTTAATTAGATATAGAATTGTTGCATTAATTAATGTAATTACGAAAGTTATCTTTTGACTAATGAGGTGAAGGTTATTTAACATGTACTTTGACTTTATAAAACCGACCATCCAATTTGCACTTATCTTTCTAATAATTCTGCATTATGCATTTTGGATACACAATCTCACAAATTGGCTTTTAAACATTTTATAGTTTTAATATAGGTTAAGTTAGAAGAGATATTTCTGTAAGAAGAAATATTTCTATAACCATAAAAAATTAGAAAGACAGTCACATTAATAATATTTTCGATAATTTTAAATAAGAGACAAGGTAAAAAAATGCGCTTTACCATCAAACCATGTTGAAGGAAGAGACAACAAGGGATCTCTCTTGCCCACCCATTGTGGATAGGATAAAGTTGATAAACAAGAAGCAACAATAACATTGTCTTCTCCATTACCTTTCCTTTTTCAGATTTTTTTTTTTTTTTTTAATTCCCCACAGTCCCATAACGAGAATCAAAATTGACTACTCAATCCAAAAAGCAACAATATTGGAGTCCACCAAAGAGGAATGGGCTTGGACTGGCTAGGTACGCTTACAATCTAGCTCTAGATGGGCTCTCTCTCCCCGAAACTATTGGACATCCGTCGATAATGACACTTATCCACATCAAATTTTCTCATGGTGCTGCTCCTTGTCTCTACACGTGCAAGGTTCCAGCAAATTAGGGCTAAAACATGAGACAATTTTAGGTTTGACCCATTAGAAAACAAAAATATTGTTTTTAACAACCATTTTACAAAAATTCGTTTTTAGCCTCTCAAACAAACTAATTTCTTCCTATACCCAAGTTACCCAAATTGCCCCTTAGTCAAATATTCTTTCCAAACTCAGATGAAATGTCAACAATACCCTCAAGCCTCCATAACCACTACTCTTCTTCTTTTCCTACGGTTTTAGGCTTCTTCTTTTCCATCCCATTTTCGATTCTCTCATCATTATTGTTTGTGCACCCATTCAACATTTTTGAACCCAAAAAACACACATTCAATCAAGCTTCATTCTCTCTAACAACAACCCTCACATTCAACATTTTTCTCCAAGTTTAAAGGTATGTGATTATTGTTGGTTGTTTTTGAAATTTTTTGTTGATATTGCTTAGTTGAAAGCCTTAAAAGTGATTTATGGTTGTGATTTTATCATATATAAGTGTGATCTGCAAGAAACTAAAGGAAATCAAAGAGCCCGAAAGTTCTGGTATCGGAACCGGGTTTTATGGGGGTATAAAACCCGAAACCGGGTTTTATGCCACCATAAAACCCGGTTCCGGGTTGAACCGGGTTTTATGGGGGTATAAAACCCGGAACCGGGTTTTATGCCCCCATAAAACCCGGTTCGGGCATAAAACCTGAACCGGGTTTTATAATTTTTTTTTTCAATTTTTTTTTGTTGAGGAAGTTTGGCATTGATATAGTTAGAGTTATATACGATAAGATTTAATTAGATTTTAATGGATTTGGTTGGTTTTGGCTTGAAAACTCGGTTGCGGGTTTTATTGTATATTAAAACTCAATTTTGTTTATGATTTTATTTATTTAATTTAGCAAATAATATTTAGAAAATATTGAATTAACCTTAAGTAATACAATGTTTGATAATAATTTAATTACATTTGAAACGTTTAATAAATATAGTTTTTTTTTTTGTTTTTCGTACAAAACAATTGGTTATTGAATATTATGTGAGTATGGATGAGACTAATTTATTTCAATTTTACAGAAATGAGTGAAGTGACAATAATAATCAGATGCAACGGAGAGTGGAATGGTAATAATTATGTTGGGGGTGAGGCGTTCATGATGGGGGCCCCGACGAATGTCAGTTTATCTCGTTTGGTGGACTTTGTTTACATAGTGACTGGCATTGATAGAAGAATATGGGACATCCGTTTGTATTATTTACTCGGAGTTAGGGGAATGCCCGTAGTTAAGATACCTATCACGACCGATCTTAGTGTCCGGGGTGTAATTTCGGACAACAAAGCTGATTATAGAGAGATTTATGTTGATAAGAATATAAGAGATTCTGCAGTTATCAGTCCTACTGTCCCTCCACATACCACCACCCCAATACAAGACGTAGGGCGTGTAGAGAGAGATGACGATAGATTTGTAAGTCCAGCTACGGCTGAATATCAAAATTGTTTTGCTTCCTATAGCGGTAGTAATCAAGTTTCAGCTTCTGTCGCTGCATTTACATCCACAAAAAGTCCAATGTGCCACATTGATTGTGATAGAAATGATGGTGATGATGAAGATCGGGACACAGATAATGATCGTGATGAGACATCAGAAAATGGAGATGATGACGATGAAACTGCAGATGATGATGATGATGGAGAGAATGTGGAGTATCCAGAAGTTAGATTTTCTGGTTCACAATTTGAAACCAACCCTTCACAACCATACTGGATTGTTCCCGGTACAGAGGACTGCGAAATTGAGACTACTTCAACCGCTATGTCGACTTTCATCCAACGTGATACATTATATCAAGGTGCATTTTTTTATAGTAAACATGAATTGAATGTGGCTGTTGGAAAAAGTGTTCTTAATTCAAGATTTGAACATAAGATTAGACGTTCGTGCATGGTTCGATATGAGGCCGGATGCAAGGATTTAACCTGCAGCTTTGAGGTCCGTGCAAGATGCAGAAATGGTGGTTCGTTTTGGTATGTATACAAGTATATACCGGAACACACATGTTGTCAGGACGCTTTCGAGGCACATAGGCGAAGTGTGAAGACTGTTGTCATAGCAACATTGTATCAAAAAAAGGTGGGACTTGATAGTATTACCCCTCAGGTTTTGATTGCAGATATGTTGGAGCAATATGGTGTGCAGATTATGTACACTAAAGCTTGGAGGTCGTTACAATATGCAAAGAAACTATCATATGGGAAAGCGGATGAGTCATTTCAACAGCTTCCTCAGTACTTTCATATGTTAAAAGAAACAAATCCTGGTACAGTAACGTCAATTAGGACGGATGAAAACAACCGGTTCTTGTATTCATTCGTTGCACTTGGATCCTCAATTGAGAGTTTTCGATCTTACATCAGACCAGTTATTGTTGTTGATGCTACCCATTTGAAAGGTGAATATAAAGGGGTGATTTTTGTAGCTGCAGTTAAAGATGGGGAGGAGATGATTTATCCTATCGCTTTTGGATTTGGCGATGGAGAGTCGGACAGTTCATGGACTTGGTTCTTAAGTAAATTACGAAAGGTTATTGGTGGAACGCATCATTTGCCATCAGATTTGATTATCGTCTCCGATCGTTATAAAAGTATTGCGAATGCGATGAGCATCGTTTTTCCTGAAGTCCCACATGTGTTCTGTTTCTTCCATTTGAAGCAAAACCTAAAGCAACAATGTAGAAAACAAGTAGGTGTTTTGGATATGTTTTACGTTGCAGCATATGGTCATGATAGGGAAGAATGTGAAAGATATTTAGAACAAATTGGACGGGTATGTCCAAAATTGCATGAAAAATTGGTTAATATTGGGGTGACAAAGTGGTCACGTGCATATTCTCCAAAAAGAAGATATGGCATGATGACTACTAACATTGCAGAATCACTCAACAAATGCATGATGAAAGCACGTCGATTGCCAATAACAAGTGCACATGCATTTCTGAGACATATGTTACAGAGATGGTACAACGATAGACGTGTTCATGCTGAGAAACTCAGATCGTCAGTGACCAAAACTGTGGAGGATCATGTCAACTCGATGGCTTATCTGTCAACGAGTGGCACGGTATCTATCATTCAAGAACCAACCAATTTCGGAGTTGCACATGAATCAGGATATGGGTTTGTTCAGCCTTTTCAGCGGTCATGCAGTTGCAATCGTTGGGACCTAGATCAGTTGCCATGTCATCATGCAATTGCTGTTGCCAGGTATTGTTATTGTACTTTGTTATTTTTCATTATTTAATATAATATAGTAACACTCTGTCTTTGTCATACATATCAGGTTCACTGGTGTTCACTATTATACACTTTGTCATGATTATTATAGCAAAGAATGGCTTAAAGCAGCATATGCACGTCCGATCAATCCTGTCCCTGGGCCAAAAGATTGGCATGTTCCTACGGAAGTAAAAAATATGATTGTATTACCATCCGAAGGAAAACGACAAGCAGGTAGACCAAAAGAGGCACGAATTCCTTCAGCTGGAGAAAGTCGTAGGAAGAAAAAATGTGGAAAATGTGGTGAAATGGGACACAACCGGCTTCGTTGCCCTAACCCCCCTATGTCAGGCATCGGAGGGACGAGTGGAGAAGGTGCTGGGAGCAGCGCTGAAGCTACTGGAGGTGCTACGTCGTTTGCCGCTGTTATGGGACCTGTTAGGACCTCTCGAAAATGTGGTCTTTGTGGTGCGACTGGACACACGCGACGTCGATGTGATCAACGGTTTCCTATTCCACCCTCAGCGGATGATGAAAATGATGGTAATGATTTACAATGAATATATTGTTTCAAATGTTCATTTATTATTTTCTTCGCTTATTTTCTTCTTATATGTATTGTATTGGAGAACTTTGAACATGATGGTTGGTATGTAATGCAAATGTTATGAAACCCGGATAATCAAAAGAGGTATTTTTGTAAACAAAAGTTTTAGTTAAAAATTACTATAAGCACTTGCTGAGCTTTCATAGTTTATAGTTGACTTATTTTGTTTTAAAAACCGCCTCAGGTGTTGGCGTGGGTGATGGAGAAGGGATAGCTCCTCCAGAAGTATAGGTGGGCGTGACACAACAATGCTGCCATATAATTCATATTTTGCATATTTTGTAGCTTAAAGAAAAAGGATCGTAAATCGATTCTTTTGAGTTGTGACTGAGTGGTTCATGAAGTTAAAGTTTAGTTTTTAAACCATTGTGGAAGGTTGTGAATGAATTGCTTTTTAAATTCATGTTTTTGTTTTTGATGAAATAGATAAAAGATTGGAAATCTGATTTAATATGCTTGTTTGTGGTAAAGAAGTTGAGTGGTGATTGAGAAATATTTTAGAAGTGTGAATTTCTCTTTTACAGGTTTTAGAAATGTCAAAAATACAACTGTTATGCTGCTGGATTTTAGTTTGAAAAAAAGTGAGATTTGGATTTTAAAATGAAATTGAAATTTTAGTTTTAAAACGAAACTAATCCAACTAGTTTTGAAAAGTTTAAGGGTTCGCTCTGCAAATTCTTTTTAGCTCGCCTAGTAGAGAAATCCGAGGTTCCTCTACGAATCTCAGCTATAAGGTTTTGTATTTTTAAAGTTGAATATTATTTTGAAGTATTTTGGACATTAGAAAGGAAAAATTCAATTAAAAGTGTGGGATAAAATTCATTTAACAAAACTGAATTATAATGCCTATTATAACCCATTTGATATATCTTTTAGTATTTTTGGTGTTTTTGTTTTTTTTTTTTTGTGTGTTCAAAGGCTCCAAATTATGTTCAAATGTCTTTGATTTTATCAATTTAACTTAGTTGGACATATAACTTCTAAAATTTGGCGAAATCATCACATTCTAATATAATGTGGTTTAATGTTACTATATAAGGGATTGTACAATATTCCTTTGATTTCAATGAATACATTGTATTTTATGAAATATTAGTCTAAATTTGAATATTACCTTAAAGTATTTTTTGGAAGTTTTGGATATTAGAAGGGAAAAATTCAATTAAAATGGTGGGATAAAAATCATTTAACAAAATCGGGTTAAAATACCCCTCATAACCCGGAACCGGGTTAAATGGGGCATTATAACCCGAAACCGGGTTATAATGGCTCTTATAACCCGGTTCCGGGTTACATTGGGCATTATAACCCGAAACCGGGTTATAATGGCCCTTATAACCCGGAACCGGGTTATAAGGGCCATTATAACCCGGTTTCGGGTTATAATGCCCCATTTAACCCGGTTCCGGGTTAAATGGTCATTATAACCCGGTTTCGGGTTATAATGCTCATTATAACCCATTTGATATATCTTTTAGTATTTTTGGTGTTTCTGTTTTTTTTTTGTGTGTTCAAAGGCTCCAAATTATGTTCAAATGTCTTTGATTTCATCAATTTAACTTAATTGGACATATAACTTATAAAATTTGGTGAAATCATCACATTATAATATAATGTGGTTTAATGTTACTATATAAGGGATTGTACAATATTCCTTTGATTTCATTGAATATATTGTATTGTACGAAATGTTAGGCTAAATTTGAATATTATCTTAAAGTATTTTTGGGAAGTTTTGGATATTAGAAGGGAAAAATTCAATTAAAAGGGTGGGATAAAAATCATTTAACAAAACAGGGTTAAAATACCCCTCATAACCCGGAACCGGGTTAAATGGGGCATTATAACCCGGTTTCGGGTTATAATGCCCATTATAACCCATTTGATATATCTTTTAGTATTTTTGGTGTTTTTGTTTTTTTTTTTTTTTTGTGCGTTCAAAGGCTCCAAATTATGTTCAAATGTCTTTGATTTCATCAATTTAACTTAATTGGACATATAACTTATCAGAACTCGTACCGAGTTATAATGGGTATTATGTTTAATAATGCGGGTTATAATACCCATTATAACTCGGTTCGGGTTATAATGGGTATAACAACCCGAACCGGGTTATAATGGGTAAGATAACCCGAATCCGGGTTATATTACCCATTATAACCCAGTTCGGGTTATTATAGGTATTATGTTTAATAATTGATTTCAAACTAACCAAACAATCATTTTTTCCTTAAAAAACATGTAATCTTGAACTACTCCACAAGAGGAATCACTTAATAAATATCATTTCATTGATTAATTATCACTTAATTTTTTATTTTGAGTTTTTGAATTAATTGAAGCACTTAATAAAAAGTGAATAATAAAAATGATTGATTGAAATTTTTATTTGATTAATGGAATCACTTAATAATTATCATTTCATTGATTAATGGATTCGTAATTTTTAATTTTGAGTGTTTGAATTAATGGAAGCATTTAATACGAATGATTGATTGAAATTTTTATTTGATTAATGGAATCCCTTAATAATTATCATTTCATTGATTAATGGATTCGTAATTTTTAATTTTGAGTGTTTGAATTAATGGAAGCATTTAATACGAATGATTGATTGAAATTTTTATTTGATTAATGGAATCCCTTAATAATTATCATTTCATTGATTAATGGATTCGTAATTTTTAATTTTGAGTGTTTGAATTAATGGAAGCATTTAATACGAATGATTGATTGAAATTTTTATTTGATTAATGGAATCCCTTAATAATTATCATTTCATTGATTAATGGATTCGTAATTTTTACTTTTGAGTGTTTGAATTAATGGAAGCATTTAATACGAATGATTGATTGAAATTTTTATTTGATTAATGGAATCCCTTAATAATTATCATTTCATTGATTAATGGATTCGTAATTTTTAATTTTGAGTATTTGAATTAATGGAAGCATTTAATACGAATGACTGATTGAAATTTTTATTTGATTAATGGAATCCCTTAATAATTATCATTTCATTGATTAATTATCACTTAATTGTTATTAACTTGTTAAGTATTCTATTTTTGGTTTACAATGCATAATAATCTAAATGATTGATTGAAATTACATCAATTTATTTATATTTTATACAAATGATAATAATCATTCAAACACAACATTTCCCTTTTCATCTAATATCCACCGTCCATAATCGTCGATTACATATTGTGCTGTGGAATACGTATATATATCATGCGCCATATCCTTCCTTATTCTAATGGCATCCTCCTTTGTTTGGTGCGACTTCCATTCATGATCCAGAGACTTGATAAGATCGTGGATAAACATCGCACAATACGCTCCACAACTGTTGCTGCATAAATATGAAGACATGTTAGATGATTATTAAAAGTGAATAATATTCGGACTATGTTTTAAACAAAAGTGACATCTACCCGTCAACTTGCTGAGGCACATTTTCCATATTGACACGTGCCACGTCCCATCTATTTTCCACAGGTGGTGTAGGTCCTTCGCTTTGCTCATAAAATCCAAGCGACCGTAAGATGACCGGCATAAAAAATGCAAGCAGCTGCAAGACCTGCCTCCATTGCTCAAAGTTTACTGCTTGCATAGAATCATACACCACTATCTTCTCCTCCCTCAGGCACACCTTACAAAAGACCCAATGCATCTGAGATAAACAACAAGGGAGTAGCACCTACATTTTCAAAACGTTAATTGTATAAGACCCATGTGAAGGATAAATTAAATAAAAATTAATAATATACACATAATGCAAAAATTATTAATTCTCCAATCAAACTTACATTTTCTGCAGATTTTCAAGACATTTTACTGTCAGCCAGGCCGGTAGCACAATTCTGCCAGGAATTCGGGACAACAGCTGTCAACGGATCAAACTCTTTATTCAGTGCGGTGTATTCAGCATTGAAAACGCGTACTATATCCGCCTGTAATCATTAAAATTAAACATGTTATTTTCAAATAAATTAAATTAATTAAATAAACACGATCTCAACCTGTAACAATTAAAATGTAAATACTTACAAAAAAATTTGTCTCGTGGACTGCGTATCTACAATCAGTTGCCTCGTCCCACCACCCACAAACTTTTGCTTTTTTCCTAAGGCAACTCAAATACGCATCAATATGAATCCCCGTCAACCACTCATTCATATTTTCGATAGTACAAAGCATATCCGGGGTGCATGGCACCAGATATCCATCAATAGTGCGCCTGAAAAAAAAAAAGAATTAGACTATATTTTATTACATTAGTAATCAAATTAAGATAATATAATAATATTTTTTATTCATACCGGAGATTCAAAGAAGCAGCTTTGTACTCCGTGTAGACATCGGGTACAGTCTTCGCCACCTGCTCTGTCATATCCTCCATCACCCGCTCCACCACTTTCTTTGATTCTTTCTTTTTCTTTTTCGGGGGTATGGGATCCGTGTATGGCGTCCTACAAGATGCTGATGGCTTAATTTTTCGCTTACGTCGCTCATGGATAAGCCCTCCCTGTAATTTAAAGCAACTCACAATTGTAAATTAGATTTTTAAACTTAATACGTAAGATTATAACGTAAAATAAATACAAAATATACCTGAACATCACCGATGTCTATATCTCTCACCGAGTCATGGATGTGATGATCCCTCTCAGCTCCTGAGTCATGCATATGGATAGTCGGGTCCTGATCAGCAATGCTATGATCCCTCCCTAATCCAGAGTCATGGATAGGGTCAGCAATATGAGGATCCCTCACTGATCCTAAATCATGGACATGCAGGTCATGATCCTGGTCTTGAATAGAGCTCTCAGCAGCATCATCATCCATACGCCCACTAATCTGTAAGTGGTCTTCAACTCTTTGCAATCTCTTATCCAATTTTTCCAACATCCTGTTCTGTGATTGCTGCAACCCGACTATATGCTCCAATAGTTTCAGTATCTTGCCCACATTTGTCTGCTGAGGCACCTACATAAATAAAAAATATATAATTATATATAATTTAAACAAAATGTAAAATATAAATAAAATATAAATTATATGTTTTTATATAAATGATATAAATTATTATATACACCTAATGTAAAATATAAATCAAATAGGAATTATTTTTATATTTAATAAAAATTTATATCATTTATATATAAATATAAAAACTATATATTTATATATAAATGATATAAATTATTATATACACCTAATGTAAAATATAAATTATTTTTATATTTATATCATTTATATATAAATATAAAAACTATATATTTATATATAAATGATATAAATTATTATATACACCTAATGTAAAAAATAAATTATTTTTATAAATCAAATATAAATTATTTAAAATCAAATTCATACCCGAGGGTGAGATGGTCTAACGGGCGAACTGCTCCCCGGTCATACATCGTGCACACTTTTCGTTCTCGGCTCCCTCTCTTCATCCTTATCCTCTCCCTCCTCCTCCTCCTCCTTCTCTTTCTCCTCCTCCTCCCTATTTAACATATTCTCACTCACTGTCTGCTCATCATCATCATCACCCTCGTCATCTTCACCCCCTCCACCGCCACTTTTCCACACTTTCTCTCCAACCAAATGCTTGGCGTTGAAGGACCTCCAATAATCCATCTCTCTCTCATCATCAGTGGGCACAAGAATCTTCTTCGATGCAATACACTACAATACATGTATATAAATATAGTTAGTATATTAAACGCAAAGGTAGTAAACAAATTAAATTAAAAAAATTTAGATTAATGTAGACACTTACAAAGTGAAGCTCATTCCTCCAATTATTTGCATCCTTTCTAATCCGCTTATTACAATGCCAATTCCTAAACCTTGGCAAATCCACATCGCCTGGTATTCTGTTCCCTACTTTATTGTCTAAGTATGGGAACATTTCAACAAGTCACCACTGTAATGCATATTAAACAAAAACAAATATATATCATTACAATATAAAAATAAATATATATTTAAACAATTTTTTGTTAATTAAATTTGTGAAAGTTTAAAAAGCCAACAAACAAAAAAAAAGTGTTGCTTTGACATGGTGGGTAAGTTAAATTGAATGCCTAATTTTTTTTCCAACTTTTTAGTTAATTAATTTGTTTAACATGAATAATATTATTGATTTTTCTTGTTTAATATTTTAATTATAAAATACATTAAAGTTTGACATTGGTGTAATATTTTAACAATGTTTAAGAGTGATCTTTAATTAGCACTTCCTCTCACATAACAAAAGTGTTTGCACATTTTCATTCTCTTAATGGTGACTTTTTAAAAATTCTACTAAATACATTTTTTTAAACTTTATTTGAGTAATTCATTTCGAAATAAATAATTGAACTAATGTTTTAGTTATGCAAACAAATTAAGAACCATGAATAAATATATATTTAAACAATTTTCATTCATAATAATAATGAGCATATAGTAAGTGTTGTACCTGAAATGCCCAAACAAATCCGTATAGATTAACCGTCCATCCGTGGATAAAGCGTTCCTCAGTAATCACCTGTCTGAGGTGATGGAGAAGTATACTATATGCTAATGTACCCCACGGGAACGCATTCCACACTTCTACATCCTCTATCATGACCCACAACGCCTTATCCACCCCTTGACGCTCATCTAAACCATAAAATAACTAGAAAGCTATAACTAAATTAGCCAACTTCAAAGTGTCATCAACATCTAAATTCGCCCGTGACTTGATCATTAGTACAATAGCTTTCACTGATGGTGGACTTCCTTTGAACAATCTCCACAAAAGACTTTTTTTATCATTTTGTCGTGCCTTTATCGTATTTACATCGATTCGCCCGAATTGCAGCCCTGTTACCAATAAAAATTCCTGCTTTCCAAATCTATATGGTCGCCCTCCAATTTCAAACCACATCTCATCAGGGCTAGCACGAGGGATTTCTAACTCCCTAGCAAGAATAGTTGCAATCAAAGGGCAAACCAACAACTGATTATGAGATATTTCCATAAAATGTCTAAATGGAGTCATGCCCAAAAATTGCTTCAGGAGTTCTTTTTTTTCAAGAGCTGCTTTTAGACCAGCAATCTCTTTGAAGCTGCAATGTGTACTCAATGACATATCATCGGGAATAACCTGTGAACTCCATTTATAAAGGACCTGCATCTATACAAAACAAAAAAAAATAATTGTAATAATAACATTAATTAACTATTTACTTTAAAACAACACTTAATTATTATTTTTTGTCCTATTTTCATTAATTTATAAATCTATTTTTAATTAACAAATTAAATTAACATATTACAATTACATTAAATCAAATTTAAAATTTAATTAATTAATTCTTCTTATTTTTATTTTTGTTAATTTTAATTTTTATTAATCACATTTATTTCATATTTTTATTTTAATTATTGGAATAATAGATTACATTTCATTTATTTCTAACTTTATTAAATTTATTTCAAAAACCAATAATAATTATATATTTATTAAATAAAAAAAAAAACCTGAGTTTAATTGTGCATTAAACCCGGTTTTGCACAAAACCGGGTTTAATGGATCCATTAAACCCGGTTTTGTGCAAAACCGGGTTTAATGGATGCCTTAAACCCGGTTCCGGGTTTAAGGCACCAATTAAACCCGGTTTTGTGCAAAACCCAACCTCATTGTCTTCTTCACAAACCCAAACCTCCATTTTCATGTGTTATCCACCAAAATCCAACCAAAACTAATCTAATCTAATCATACTAAACTAATCCAACATCCATAACACAAACAAACTAAATCAACACTAAAAAATTTCACATATAGAACTCAAACTATCAAATGGAGTTTGTCACTTACCGTGGGTAATGGAGGAGGTCGGCGAAGGTCCGAAATGGTGAGACAAGGCTGCCGATGGGCGGTCAGGCGTGATGGTCGGGCGATCGGCAAGACGCTCGCGGTCGGGCGTGGGCGGTCGGGCGATCGACAAGGTTAGAGGAGATCCCAAGGCTTGAATGGGTGAAGACTCTCGCCGGCGGTTGGAGGACGTCGGCCAAGGTGCGAAACGGAGAGACAAGGCGGCTCGCGGTCGGGCTGTCGGCCGATCGGCAAGGTTGCAGATCGAGCGTGGGCGTGGGCGTGGGCTATCGGCCGATCGGCAAGGTTGCAAGTCGGGCGTCGGCGCTCGGCGGCGGTCGGCGATCGGCGGAAACCGGGTTGCGATGTTGATTTGAAACCGGTTGATTTTGCTTTGGATGATTTTGCTTTGGATTTGTTTGGTTGACCGGTTGTTGGAGATGTGCTTTGGATTTGTTGTTGTTGTGCCATTTCAATAGATGGGGGCAGTTTTGTAATTTCGTGTTGACTTTTTGTTTTGAATTTTAGAAAAACAAGGGTGGTGTATGGTTAGGGGTAAAATGGGTAACTTGGGTATAGGAAGATATTAGTTTGTTTGAGAGGTTAAAATTGAATTTTTATAATTTGGTGGGCATATATGAATTTTCAGTTTTCTGATTTGTTATTTTTGGTATTTTTCACCTAAAACATTCTAACTCTTCATGCATGCACTTGTTGCCTGAAACCAAAATTCTAGGGTTCATTCATGCATGGTGGCTGATTCAATATATCTTTGAATACATTTAAATAGACTATGTGTTAGACATGCATGCTTCACTTTGCCAAATCAAAGGCAAGTTGTCAACTATATGCTAGAAAGTGGAAACTTTAAGCTTTCTACTAGGCGCATAGTATTTAGAATGCTTTCTTCTTTTTTTTTTTTTTTTCTAATACCAACTTCTAAATTTTCGATTGTTGAATGTATTTAATGACTGAATTTTTCATAATATTATTGAGTATGCTAGGTATGATTTGACGACTTATAATTACATAATTTAATGAGCAGTATAGTTTGCCAACTTGTATATACAAGGCAGGTATATATATATATATATATCTCAGATCCTCTATGCTTGTATATTTTGGGAGAAAATTTTTTAGATGCTACAAGTGTTTAAAGTCCTGGCTTGGCCATGTGCGTGCCCTTTGTTACCAAAAATGGGTAGCTGGATACCCATAAAACAGTGGTCCCTTGTAAATATAATTAAGTATGAAGATTTGATTGGTTTCATTGTCATTTTAACTTCCAAAAATAAATGGACACTAAAATGTGACTGACTAAGACATTTATCAAATTTTGTAGTCATGTCTAAGATGTTTGAAGTATTAAATGTCGAGAAAAACAACTAGAGAGAACAAATAACTAACTAGTTTCTTGTATAATTGTTCTCCATAGAAGATTGCTCTAATGTCAAATTAATTTTGATTTTTTTTTCCCATATCTTTAAGCACAATCTTTGCAAAGTAATTTCATTTTGCATCTCATGGTTATTACTAGACCGACTAAATCAAACTTTGAATTGTCTCCAAAATCTTATCTTTCTCGACATAATCCTTCGTTTCATGCATAAAAACATCAAATTTATTAAGGGATTGATCGTTGAAACTCTTACGACACTACAAATTGAAATTAAGAGAGCATCATTATAAAACTTTAGTTTTATAACTTTATACATCTAATTTTTTTAAGAGGCTTTTTGGAGGTCACTATTATCAACTTATTTAATTTTGCTGAGGTGTTTTAGACAAAATTTCTGTGCAAATACAGGCATGGCTGGAAGCTGAGACCGGTACCACTAGTCTTATATAATGCTTATAGCAGCCAGAAGAGACTTTGCATATATAGTTGTCAAGAAGCTGGCTACAGTCCTATATGGTTAAAAAAAACACTTCTGTTTCGGGCATGGACTTAGCAGTTTTATCCCTTGTTAATTTCAAGAAAAATTTTCTGTTTTTGGGTGAAAGTCGTCCGTGGACCATGCATGGTGTATGTATTTATATTCACATAAATTGTATCGACTCCAAGACAAATCTATTTACCAATCTCTCTCAATTGCATGAAAATATCTATGCCTCCATCAAGTTTCAAGGGATTTATATGCAATATATTAGCATTAGAGAGAGAAGAGAGTTATATGTAGTGAGTAGTGACCACTACACGCAGAAAATTCGATAAAAAAAAACTATCCACTTGGATGCAAACACATGGCAGCATCGAACCATTTTGTGGGTAAACAAACCAGAAAATGTGGCTTCACGTGACCAAACCAAAAACCTTTTATATATATGGCAAAAGTATATAGCAAGTTACAAATTAATTGAAGTCATTATATTCTGCAAGATAACACACATATATATATGTATGTCACAATCGTTTCCAAATAACCAAATTTATATGGTGGATTGATGTGTTATTGGCCCTTAAACCTATTTCGTGACCTCATATGACAGCAAGTCATATCAACATATTACAGTGTTGATATTACATTTACCACATGATTAGCGAAATAAAAAATATAATAACAAAATATATATAACTTAGAATACAATTTATTAACATATAGAGAAAAACCCCACTAGATTATAGTAGTAGTAATACTTCACATTCCAGAATGGCAACAACAATATACAAAAAACCATGACCGACAACCCAATTCAAACCCTTAATTTATCTACATTAATTAGCTTCTCTAAACCTAGAAACTCAACTTAGAAACCATCAAATTTGACCCTTTAAACCAACAAAAAAGTAAAAAAAAAAAACGGTTAAAAAAGACTCTCAAGAAGACCATTAAGAAGAGTAGAACAAGAAATTGCAAACACACACACACACATAAACTCACTTACTCACACAAACATGGCACAGAGCGAACATTATCACATTATTTGCATCAGTTGTCTCTAACTTCGAAGACATTACGGTTCTTGACAACGATGTCAAACATGTGCACGGACTTGAACTTGTTGAAGTCTCTTGGGAGAGAGATTAGATGGGCAGTGGATCGTTTATGGAACTGAAGAAAATCCGGGTGCTCGTAGTACCTCTCCCATCCGAGAGACGACAGCTTCCGTTCAAGATCAGAGTAAGAATTTATCACCTCGTTTGTTGGAACATGCACCAGCACCTTATGTCTATATGGGTTCTCCAGTTGAACCACACCGTTGGTCTTGAATACCCAAACACCAGACATTTTTTAAGAGTACAACAAAGAGTACTATAAAGCTAGTTTGATGTAGCTTGAGAGAGTATGTTTGTATATGTGTGCGTGTATATAAGTTGTATATGTGTGCGTGAAGGTAAGTTGTGAGGTTGAAGATGGAGTTGGTCATGACATAGTCGGACACACATATATATAGAAGTGCTGTGTGATAAATTTAAGATATATGGGGATGTATGGATGTGCATGAGAATAGCTAAGATGGGAATAAGAGGATTAAAGAGAATCCATGTTTTTTTTTTTTTTTTCAATGTTTAATCCAACACCCCACTATGGGAATCTTTGGTTTTGTTTGTTTGAAGAGAAAAAAAAATTATTTAGATGGAGATGTACTCTAGAGAAGGCAAAAATGAAAATGACTTGTAAGAGTGTAGGTTATTGTTGTTGTATAGCCTGTGAAAAAAAATATACATAATACGGATAATCAACATTCAAATATTCGAATTTTATCTTTACATCATTAAAATAAAGATGGGATGTTGAAGTTTTTTATGTAAGTGTATACATAAATTAAGTTTTACATCATAGTTATCATTTTTTTTTTTTTTTAAAGGAACATTATAACTTTTTATCCATTAAAAAATACATGCGTATTAAAAATTCTATCGTTCAATATATTAAACAAATGCTCAAGAAATAATCGAACAAGGGGTTTCACACTAAAACTTTAAACAAAGAACTCCTGTTTGGATTTTCACTATCTAATTGGACATCCATATTACTGAATTTATACTTGTATTTTATATATGGAGACGGATATAGTTAGAAATATGTTGAATAATGAAACTTCCAATGGAGGAAAGTAAGGGTTCGTAGGGGGAGTAGAGTATTCAAGGGTAAAGTGTATACTTTTCCAAATTGTGTGAATGCATGGTTGAGAAACAAATATTAAAAAGAAAATTAATTAATTGAGGAAAAGAAAGGATGGTGAGGCCATGTATATAGAGTTATATTATACAATAAGGGTATAATGTCCTTTTCCGAAATGTGTGAATGGTTGGGGGAAAAAATTCTAAGTGTGGAGGGGGGTGGGGGTGGGACCAAAATGGAAGGGATTCTCAATTTTGGTTGTTGGTAGTCTCTCTCCCCCTATATATATAGGAACACACACATAATATTTGAATGTTTGAGTTTATTCAATCCCCATTTGTACGGTTTCCATTAAAATTTTAGGTGTATTTAATCCATATTTATACAAAATCTATTAAAATCTAGAAACATTTAATTTATATTTGTATGAAATCCATTAAAATCCATTATATCAATTCTAATTTGTATAGAAGTTAATGAAATTAAATATATTAAAAAAATCATTCACTTTACAACTTTTATTTAAGTAATAAATTTGGATATCATTTGATTTAATAAAAAGATATAATACAATTAATATAGAATCTACATAATATGTGATCTTGACTATTAAATTTTAATAAAATCTAAATTGAATATACTCAATTAATCTTGTTGCAAATGATATTCTCCATCACTTTGAAGCCTGTAATTGCTTACATATTATATTTTATCACTTTGGAATCAAAGAAATCTTTAAAATATAATTTATTTAGAATTATATATATTTTTTATTTTATTAATTTTATTTTAGGTTAAAATTATCATTTTAAAACAATAAAAATGGGAGTGTAGAATGATATTAGATAGATTTTTTTATTATTTATTTATTGTCATACTTAAATGACAAAATTACCCTTTTATAAAGTTAAATGATAGTTAATTAATGGTTTTGAGGGTTTGCTTAAGTACATCAGTACAAAAATTATGTGTACATGCAACATAATCAAAGTATGATAACATCAAACACATTTTACGATCTTTAAATAAGTATTTACTTTATCTATTATAAAAGTATTTTGGGATAATCCCAATTTCCCCCCTGTAGTTTGATGAAATAGCCAAAAGCCCCCCATCGCTTTAAAAAATTGCTAATATCCCCCCTTTTGATTTACAAAATGGATAAAAAAAACCCCTGTAGTTTATAAAAATATCCAAAAAACCCCTTACCGTCAATTTGGACGTTAAAAGTCAACAATTGACAGTTAAAATGGAAGGGCAAAACTGTCCAAGTGAAATAAAATATAAAAAATATAAATATTTAATAAAATAATAATTTACTATTAAAAAAATTGAAAAACATCTTTTAAAGATGGACGGTGGAGATAAAAAATATTTAAAAAAGTTCAAGATTTTTTTCTCACTCTCTCTTCACTTCTAACTCTCGCTCCCTCTCTTTCTTCTTTTTCTTCTTCTTCCTTTCTCTCTTTCTCTCTCTCTCTTCTTCTTCTTCTTCTTCTTCTTCTCTCTCAGCAGTACCCTCGGAAACCCATTCCGACGGAAACCCGATGGGTTTTCGACGGAAACCCAACTCTCTGGGTTTTTGACGTTGAAACCCAGATCGGATCTGGGTTTCCGTCGCGGAAGCGGAAACCCAGATCTGATCTGGGTTTCCACGACGATCTGGGTTTCCGCCGATCTGGGTTTCCTCCGAGGAAACCCAGATCCGATCTGGGTTTCCGCGTTGGAAACCCAGATCGATTTTCGGCGCCGGAAATTGTTGATGATGTTGTTTGTGTTGTTGCTGTTGCATTTGATGATGGATTGGTTGAGTAAAGATGAGGGAATGTGTCTGGGTTGATGTATTGGTTGAGTAGAGATGAGGAATGTGTGTGGGTTGGATGATGATGGATGGTGATAGTGTTCTGGACGGTCACAGTGTTGAGGGACAGTTTGGTCTTTTCACTCCCTATTATAGTTAGAAACCAATTTTCATTAACAGAGTTAACGGAATGAGAAAAATAAGATTTTCAGAAACTATAGAGGGGTAATTAGCGATTACGTTAAACTACAGGGGGAGAACTAGGATTATCCCAAGTATTTTTTTGTAAAGACAAAGTTGTTTGTTTTTTTCACTTATAATTTAATGGTGTGAAATTTCACTCATTAAATTATTTTTATTTGTTTTTGTTATTTCAATGGTTAAACAACTTAAAATTACTTAAAAATAATAAAAAAAAAAAGTTAATCATAATTAACTTAATAATATTTAAAATATTCTATTACAAGTTTATCATCCTAAAATAAAATACTTACAATTCTATTGTAATTTTATATTATAAATATATTTTTTAAATACTTATATGACAAATCTTTTTTTTAAAAAAAAAACCCTCTCATCCCAAAATTTTTTAAAATTGGATTTTTATATTTAATTTATAATTTAAACGCCTAATAAATTGAGTGACTAAGTGGAGGGGAAATTAATTTTGCACTTTTGGTTTTGGGGATGAAAGGTGAAGGCAAAGCGAATTGGTGAGCGGAAAACTCTCTCAATTAAAAAAATAAAAATAAAAATAAAATAAAATAAAAAGAGGCCATTTCTTCATTTGGTGGTAGTAGGCCAAGCCCTAGGGTTGGACCGTAAGCGAGTGATGGCTCAGGTCATTAACATGGCCGTCGATTCCCTCGACCGACGCCGTGACCGCAACGAGAAATCCGACGATAACGACGACAATCCTCCTCAATCGTCACCGCCTCCACCTGCAGCTCCTCCTGCTGCTTCTAGGAGGCGCGATAGAGACTCACGTGAAAGGCGTGAGGAGAGGGACCTCGACCGACCTCCCAACCGGCGAGGTCCTGATTATTATGAGCGGAATCGGTCTCCTCCGATGAGGCGGAGGCCGACGGTGAGTCCTCCACCTCCTGCTATGGCCTACCGCGATAGAAGGCACTCTCCTCCGCCTCCTCGTAGGTCCCCTCCCTATAAGCGTTCCAGGAGGGACGATGGAACCTACGAGCCTAGGAGAGGTGCTAGTCCGCGTCCTCCTTTTGGACCTCCCGATAGAAGGTCGGTCACTCCGTGTATTCAATTATCATTGCAATTGATGTACAATTATAGGGACTTGCAAGTTCTTGATGAGCTAGGGTTTGCTTCCTAATAGGCTAAAATTACTAGTCAAGAATATATGGTGCTGTTGACATGAGTGTAACTGATAGGGTTAAGTAGATGGGTTTGAAGATTTTAGGAATATGACTTAAGTTGTTAAGTGTTTGGAGCAGTTCACTGCAAGTAGAAGTACAATGCAAAGTTATATCGGTTTATGGTACAGAAAGTTGTTCACTCTCTTTGTGCTTAGCGTGTTTGCTCTTTTAGTTGTTAACTTGCTCACTTATTTTGTGTATAGCTAGCTCCTTGTTAGTTTTGGTTCTAGTATACATTATTTTCTGAGAAGAATAGTTCATGAAGTTCTGCAAATTTGTTATTTAAGAAAAAAGAAGTTTTTGTATGCACTGTATTTTTTCATAATGGCAAATTTTCCTGAAATACTATAGTGCCTTCCAAGTTCCAACATCTGGCTGTGGCTTTTTGTTATATATATATAAATTGTGTAATTTTGTTTGTAGAATCATATACTGTGTATTCACCTCCTGTTTTCCTATAAAACCGGTTAATTGACTTCTGCTGGTTACTTGAGTGTTTGATTTGGTCTTTTGGTGTTACAGGTTTGGTTATGATTATGCTGGTGGATATGAGCGTGAAATGGGGGGCAGACCTGGCTATGCTGAAGAAAGGCCTCATGGCCGGTACATTGGTCGCCCATCGGGTGGCTATCAGAGTGGTGCTTCTGGTATGGTTTGACTGTTCTTGGAACTGATTCATTTTTAAGGAGTATTACTTGTTAGGTGTATTGTACTCTGAAGGGTGGCAGCTTGGGTAGTTTCATCTTGTAATTTTGCCAACAGTTAGTAGAATATGTGATAAATGTGTGGTACAATGAGCCTCTAGTTTGATTTGCATTTTCAAATTTCTCAAATACACTGGTGACATTTCCTTACTGGATGAACTCCAGTAAGGAGGTTTCGTGCTGAAAATTTGCATTGTAACATCTTTAGGCTTACTAAATGATTGCTTTTTGTGTTATTTATGCATGCAAACTCAACGATTTAAAATTGTGTGGTGAAGCATGATAGTGAAAGAAGCATGTTGCTTTTTGCTTTATTGAATTTGTTTACAACGGCAATGGACATGGAAGGTGACTAGTTCTGAATGGTATGTTGCTTTTATACAGAAGCAACACATTTTCATCACTTATTTTATTGGTTTACCTTACCTTTTGTTTTTCCGTTTCACAACGAAGTTATAGCATCAAAGCAACCTGAATTTGCCTTAGCTTGATGTAGCAAGTTAGATAGCATTCTGTATTGATGCATGAGCCTTGATTGCATATTTCGCTTGGATGTTTTTCAGATGTAAGCATGGTGATTTGTACCTCTCATTTTTTGTTGCTTTTCTGTTCATGTTGAACTGCTTTAGTTTCTTGTCGATTGACTTTTTTCTTGTTATGGATTTGCAAGTTGTACTGGTGATAGTGCTTTGAACTTAAAAGGACCTTGCCCAACATAATTATTGGTTATGGCATTTAGAAATCTTATCCTTGACACGGTGCTTTACTTTCTTTATTTATCAATTTTCAAATCAAAGAACTTTACTATGTGGTGCAAAATTCACTGATAGTGAGTTCTAGTTGGAGGTTGTGCTGAAAATGATGGTTACATGTTTTAATTTGGTTGAAATTTTGATTTTTGAAGGATCATATAGATTTCTCTTATGATATATTCATATATTCTATTAATTTAAGACATTTTATCTTATTGAAAATTGTGTCTTGCAGTTGAATTGGCAGTTATTAGATAATGCACCTCACCTTACCTTAGGTGTTTTATAAATGTTTTACAGGTGTGACGACTATGATTTTGGGGCATAGGTTCTTAAAAGAACTTAAGTTTATCGTGTAATAAATGTTATGAGATACATGATTCTGACAGTTTCTTCTGTATATCGCATAGACATGCTCAAAACAATATTTGTACATGTTCTGAATTTCACATTTGATCATAACAATGACTGTTCTAAGTTTTCATGGAATTGCTTCTGTTTTATGTGTATATGTATCTAATAATCTTAATTGGTTAGTTTGTTATTGTGTGCACAAATTTGAGTTATGATTTTTAAGCTTTTGGGAGAGGAAATGAAGTTAAGATCGTGGAATTTTTGCTGATTTATCGGTTAATATTTTGGAATGTTTTATTGTCTGGTTCATTTTTGTTCTTTCTATCTTTCTCTGAGTAAAGTTTTCCATTTTCTTAGTTTAAAAAAAAAAAGTTTTCTGTTTTCTGTCCGCAAAAAGCAGGAAAAAAAGGAAAAAGAAAAATGTAGAACCAATTATATGTATGTATGCATGTTCAACTAATATGTTACATGCTTAAGTAGAACTGATTGTTTTATAACTTTTGTAGAATGGGATTCAGGCCGCGGTGGTTACGGTGATGCTTCTAACACAGGCAGTACTCAAAGGTTAGAATTCCATGATGTAACTGGACTCTAGGTTTTCATGAGGTTTGATTTATTCTTCATCTTGCATGATGTTTGTTCCGTTGCTATCATATAAATATACCTTAAAAATGGTTAGAATAGACAAATATATATGTGTGTGTGTGTGTGTGTGTGTGTGGATGGATGGATGGATGGATAAATATGACGTGGGGGTGCAGAATGGCTGTTGGATAATCTTGTTTATCTAACCATAGAGTTTATACAAGTGGGAGAGAGTTAATATAAGAAGTTAAGAACTTTAATATGGGATAGCTAGTATACTGAAAATGAAACAATTCTTTGGTGTGACACATGTGCAGTTGGACATGTGCTCATACAACCAGTTCCCCCATATAATTGACTATTCCATTGGGGGAAGAATAGCAGTTTTTCTGTCTCATAAAAAGTTGTTTCTTCGCTTCTGATTACTTACCTTTAATACATTTTTTTTATATATATTTATTTGATAGTTTAATTTCCCTTGCAACAATAATAAAATTTGATATTTGATTAATTTAGAAATTAAAATACTATTATGGGTTGACAGTTGTGAGTGTTCTAGTCAATAGACCTCCATATGCTACAAAGAGATGTTTTTTCTGTCATGTGACTTGTCTTTCTTTGAAATTAATTACTGTCATAATCACAATAGTGAGTCAGCAATCTAAAGAACAGTTATTGGAAATAATTGCATCGCAACTGAGATATCAAATGATTGCAGCCCCATATTTATACTTGTGTTTACTTTAACAGAAAGAGATTAGAAAAGGAGAAGCATTTTCCAAATTTGACTTATTTTGCTTTAATATTCATCTTGTTGTTCCTTCTGCTCTCTCTCTATCTCTCTCTCTCTCTCTCTCCCCAACTTTTTTTTCTTCCTTCCAATTTTCATAAAGATGGCATTCTACTGGACCATTGGAGCTTTATCAACTTCATTAAATGATATAACATGTTAAGTAAAATCTTTCAGGGAAGGCTTGATGTCATACAAGCAATTTATTCAGGAGCTTGAGGATGATATACTACCGGCTGAAGCTGAACGCAGGTACACAATGGGAACAATTTTACTGTTGAGTTTGATTGTGTATCATACTTGTGATCTTTACAAAGGAAAAATAAATCGATAAATGAAGTGACTGTGGCCTTTGTAGATATCAAGAATACAAGTCAGAGTATATTTCAACTCAGAAGAGAGTGTTTTTTGATGCTCATAAAGATGAGGAATGGTACTTCTCGTCTTTTATCTATTCTAGCTTTCCTTATTCACTTCATTGCTTTAATTGAATGTGCTTGTGTACGTAGGTTGAGAGATAAATATCATCCGACAAACTTGCTTGCTGTAATTGAAAGGTGAGAGATACACAACTTATTTGTCAGATGGATGGAATTTCTTAAGTTCAAATAGTTTGTAAATATTCAGGCTTCATATTTTCGTGTCTGTTAATGCCAGTGTGGGTTTACATTCTGTGATAAGCTCATCTCTAGTTTTTATCTTGATGATGTTGAATTAATTGATAATACTGGATATTTCTGTTTAGGAGGAATGAACTTGCACGAAAGGTTGCTAAGGACTTTTTGCTAGATTTGCAGAGTGGGACATTGGACTTGTAAGGCTCTTCTGCTCTGTAATGCCATCATTTTTGAGCCTGGCATCAACTTAATATCTCTAACAGTAGATCTTGTTTTAGAAGAAATAACAGTAAACTAATTGATATAATTGTATAATGCAGAGGTCCTAATGTCAATTCCTCATCTTCAAATAAATCTGGACAGACTAGTGACCCAAATTCCGATGAAGAAGTAGACGCCAGTGGCAAGAGAAGAAGGCATGGTCGAGGACCTGCTAAAGAAACTGATCTTATTGCAGCTGCTCCTAAGGCGCATCCAATCAGTTCGGAACCCAGAAGAATCCAAATTGATGTTGAGCATGCACAGGCCCTTGTACGTAAACTTGATTCTGAAAAGGGAATAGAAGACAATATATTGTGCGGATCTGATAGTGATAAAATGAATCGGGAGAAATCCCATGGTGGTTCTAGTGGCCCAGTTATTATCATAAGAGGTTTGACCTCTGTCAAGGGCCTGGAGGGAGTTGAGCTGTTGGATACGCTTATCACTTATCTGTGGCGCATCCATGGAGTGGATTATTATGGGATGATTGAAACAAGTGAGGCCAAGGGTCTCAGGCATGTCAGAGCAGAGGGAAAGAGTTCTGACATGGCCAGTAACGGCGTTGAGTGGGAAAAGAAACTTGACTCCCGTTGGCAAGAAAGATTGAAGAGTCAAGATCCATTGGAAATTATGACTGCTAAAGAGAAGATTGATGCGACTGCTGTTGATGCCTTGGATCCCTATGTCCGGAAGATAAGGGATGAAAAATATGGGTGGAAATATGGTTGTGGAGCCAAAGGTTGCACGAAGCTTTTTCATGCTGCCGAGTTTGTGCACAAGCATCTTAAACTGAAACACCCAGAACTCGTGATGGAACTGACTTCAAAATTGCGTGAAGAGCTGTATTACCAAAACTACATGAAGTAAGTATTTTCATTGTTGGCAGCATTTGGTTTCACTTGTAATTTTTCTGCCAAAAATGTTATAGCAAATACTTTAATGTCATTTACAGTGATGAAGATGCGCCTGGTGGGACTCCTGTGATGCAGCAACCATTACTGGTATGATTTATCCTACCATTATCAGTCAATTGTCATATGGCACATTCACACTATATATGCTAATATTAATTTGACATGATACATCTCTTGAGGAAAAATTGATAACAGCATGATCAAGTTTTATTTACGTCTTAGAGACTGTTTGTAACTGAAGTGGGCCAGTTGATAATCAGTTTACTCTGAGCTGAAATAGGAATAGAATGATATTGAGAAAAGCTGAATAAGTTTAATATGTACAGAAATGGCCTAGAACTATCTCAAATCTTGCCCAGTTTGTTGGTTTCATGGCGCTTGCTTAGTGAGCTTGGGCAACCTATTAAAATTATCTGTGGCGATCAATCGATCTGTCCATTACTACGGTGTCTAATGATGTTAGTATTTAGGGAGATTTCCAAAATCACTTTTTGCATTTTGATCTTTCGCAAAAATAGCTCTCTTGTTACAAATTTAGATGGAATACCCCTAATTCATTAATGGGTTTTTTTGACTAAAGTTCGAAAGTGCAAGGTGTTACTTCAGTATACAATAAGGGAGTTTTCATTTATATTGAAAAGTAGAGGGGGTTTTTAAAAATGGTCAAACCTGTGTGTGAATTATGTTTTGGCTAGTCATTTTAGTGCAGCATTTACCTTAACATTTGAAACAATAGCTTTATCGTGCAAACTTAGTTCTTTTCGGTTGTCTTAATGGAAAAAGGGGAAATAAAAATAACTGAGCATTGTACCTTATAGTTCTGGAGAACTAATGTTGTGAATTAAAATTTTAAGAGATAAATTAATGAATTTCAAGACATGGGTCCATCCTTTGCAGCTTTTCAAGACTTTGAACCAGGGTTTTCTGTATTCTTTTTGCCATTTGTTTGATAACTAATTGAGAACAGTTGAATTTCATTTTTAAAACTGTAGCAGGTAGAGAAGATTTTCCATACAAAGCAAATGATTTTTCGTATAGTACCACTTAAAATTTTCTATGTATGATTCTACATGTTCGCAGTTGAGACTCAAGTAATCTTACATGTCTTCCCAAATCGAAGTCTTAGCTTTGGTAATTAAATAATTAAAGCTGGTGGTGTGTCTAAACAAGGGAGTTATAATTAATTTTTATATGCTTGATCTATGTTTTCTTTTCTCTAAAATTGTTTTCGATTATTTATTTTTTTGTTCACTCATTCCAAGTTCCATGTATAATCAGTATATGTATGCCAAAGGTCATGCGCATTTGTTTTCATTCTCTTTGCTGTAATCCACACTCACTCTAGGTGTGTATTGATAATGATGGTGATAACTTTGTAACTTAATAATATTTCAATGTAGACTCAAGAAAATCTATTTCTTAATTCCAATCTCTGTTTTCTGAATGCCCTCTGTGTTCTTTGTGATGATGATGTTGATGATCAGTATCATTGTATAGCATTGCTAGTACCAGTGGCTTTATTTTATTTTATTTTTTGTTGTCGGTGGTTATTATTGTTATTATTATTATTGCAGAGGGACAAGCCATTGAGACGCCGGCTTGGGTCAGAAAACCGATTGAAAGATGAACGCGGGAACCGTAGAGAACGTGACTATCGTCCTAATGGTGGTGATAGATATGATAGGTCTGACAATGCACAATCAAGTGATTTTCCATCGAATAATGATGGTCCTGAGGGGGTAAATCGTGATGATCCGATGTTTGATGCTTTTGGTGGACAAGGCATACCTGTTGGTCCTCCTTTTCCCTCAGATATACCTCCTCCACCTGTATTGATGCCTGTTCCTGGCGCTGGGTAGGTCAACAATTAGTGCAGCATACTTGTGTTTATTTTAATGCAATTGGCATTTGATTTTGCTACTTTTCTAGAGAGCTTACGTATTGTTGTAACTGCAGTCCATTGGGGCCCTTTGTTCCAGCACCACCTGAAGTTGCTATGCGGATGTTCAGGGAGCAAGGTGGGCCTCCCCCTTTCGAAGGTGGTGGTCGAAATGGGCGTTCTGGGCCCCAGCTAAGTGGAGCAGGCCCAATTTTATTATCTCCAGCCTTTAGACAGGATCCTCGACGAATAAGAAGGTAGGACTTGTTGGGGTTGCGGCTGCTTCTAGCGTTTAAACTTTATTGTTTGGCTGAAATCATCAGTAACGTCTGAAGTCCACTTCCAGTCAAACTCGTAAATTTTAGAATGTTGATACATCAAGAATAATCACCAAGTTTGGATGAAAAATCTGATAGCATAATCATTGTCTTCGACTCCCTTGTTTCTCAATGGCTTTCCTTAGGCATTTGTTTTCACCACCTTAATTTTGACATTCTCATGAGGCTAGTATCTCATTTGTTTTATTTTATTTCAAGAGTGACTGTTATGCTGATATACCCTAGTTCTCAGCTGCATGAGGGAAAATGATTTTGAATTTATGTTTGATGAACTTACCATGAATTGGGTTTATTTTATTTTGATTGCTCCTACCATGAATAACATTACAAGCTTGGAATTGATCTTATGCAGTTATCAAGATCTAGATGCACCAGAAGATGAAGTCACTGTTATAGACTACAGGAGTTTGTAGAAATCGAGAGCAGCGGGATGGTAAGAGAATTGAAGATGCATGTTTTGGAGAGAGAGGCGGTTCCTGTAGTAGTCCATTGCAGATTTGGGTTGGGGCAACTACAATGGGATGTGAATTTCCCTGTCTGCGCCACTGTGCTGCTAATGGTGGTTCATTTTGATTTTGCAATGGTGGTGAGCAACTAGTGTCAGTAGTCAAAACTCTGTATTCTTTTGTTTGCCCCCACTCTCTTCGCTGCCATTAAAAGAGATGATGTTTATGAATTTGGGGTGGATTTATATTACTATGGTTAAGTAGATTTTCTTTGTCTTTGTTGTCTTTTTTTTTTTTTTTTTTCTTTTTTGATAATTGCTTATTTCTTTTCATCCAATCTTGGTGTAGTAGAGGTAAACTGATTATCTTGTTTTGACAATAAGATTAGAAAAGTGAAACCCTTGTGAATGCTGGGTGTTGTTTTTTATTTTATTTTTTCTCTTTGACTTGGGTGAGGGGAATTTAAACTCAGGATTCATTCTTAGAGGAGAGGTATGGTTACTACCATGTAGGAAGATGACAATGGGTGATACAAGTACATGACGCAGTGGATTATGGTGTTATTGCTGGTCAAAAATCACAAGGTGATGGGAATGTGGTGTTGAGAGGAATTGCTTTGCCCGTTTTGCCCTCTTGCAGCATTTAGGCTTCCCTTTTGGACTAAAGGCCTCTCGGATTTAATCCACTATTTAAATGTAATTTCTCGAAAATTAAAGTTCCTTATTTTTTTAGCATTTTAAAATTTGTAATGGGGTTGCGCTACCGTATGTATGTAATAGAGAAATTGTCTATATTTATGAGTTTTCAAGTGAGCAAAATAAAAAATAGAATAAACAGAGAGAAGGAAGAAATCATGCATAAGGATTTTAAGCGAAGAAAACGTGGGGCTGGAATTATCTTTAATCATTTTTGAATGAAACTCCATTAATAATAGATGAATTACGAACAACATTTGCAAAAACTCTTTAGCTAGCCTAGTTATCTAATTCCTCTCCATTTACTTGTTTCAATTTCGTCCTTCACAAACTAAGACGATAATTCCCTCTATTTCCTAGCCTGTTACAACCTTGAATCACTTTCCTTTTGACTCGCGCCCAACCAATAACAAATTCAACAAAAGAGAATAATGAACGCCACTAAATGAAGCCTCCTTCAATCGTTGAGGCAACTCGTCCCAAATGGGATTATCTGTAACAACTTTAACCCTTCAACAAGTACACCCGACACAAGAAGGAAGATACTGAGGCTTATTACAGAGAAGACATCAGCTTTTGGTCCCCGAGGGCAGATTTATCCACTCTTCCAACATTGGTAGAAAGTGAGAGCCTCACAAAACCATTGAAAAGTATACTTCCTATATATCGCTCGAGGATGACGTTGGTTAAATAAAAAGAGGCATAAACCTATTTGAACATTTAAATGGGACAAGTCATAATTTACACCGATCCATTTACCAAATTATACTTCATCAAATTAGGATTCTTTAACATTATTGAAAACTGTAATAAAATGATGGTAACAATAGACCTTCACAAAATAGAATAGTTTCCTCATCACCCTTTAAAATCAACATGCAACCAACTTCTCACATATTGATTGATTATGAAATAATTAATTATTCCTACAACTACAACTGAATCCTGACTATAGTTTCTCTTCGCAAAACAACTATAATTAGTCGCAACAAAATCCATGGGTAGGAATTGCATTTAAAACGAAACAAGACTACGAACGAATTCTGTATAAACACCATGATCCACAAAAACGTATATGAATCATTTCCATCTCAAGCAAATACCAAGTTCCGCCAAAAGTTCAGGGATGGGACCAACTGAAACACAATTCGAAGCATCTACTTTAGCAACTCCTTTGTTCTAAACCCATGTGAGAAATACATGCAGGATAGTGAATGACTGGTCAGTAACAAGCAACCATCAAATCTGCAAGATTGTTAGTTCAGTAGCAGTAAAATGTAAGCAGCCCAACTCATTTTGACCTTGAAAATTCGACAAACTCCTAATTGGCTTGCCATTGCCAACTTTTAACGCACTTTAAGGTCTGCCAGAAGCTAAAATCCTCAAAACCAAATCACCTTAATGCCACAGTAATAGAGAAAAAGCTAGAACAATTATACGGGTTCATAATTCAGCCAAAACCAATGTAATACCAAAATAATTAGGGTACTGAACAAACCCCACTGAGTCAAAGAAAACCTCAGGAAACAAATTTTGGTTAACCTGACGGGGCTTTCCAAATCAAATGAAACACCTACATTTACTAATACTACATCCCAGCATTTCTAATCTTAAATTGGTAAGGTGTGGGGGAGTCTCCAATTTGGTGAAATCCAAGGGTGTTCTCAATTCCAACAGCTACTTCAAAGGCACTGCCTCATATTCATATGCCGAGGAACTCCAATTTCAGAAAATAACACCCTTGAGTTTTGCCCAGAGGATGGTGACCAGCTGCTTACCTTGAAGGAAGAAACAACTAGTCGTCTGGCATAGAAGTAGAGGCAGATACTGAAACTGTGAAGAGTCAACTCTGGCATCACAATCTTGCCAGGAGCCAAGGCTCCCTTCCTCATGAAAACAGATCAAGGGAATACAATATTCACAAATGTTATGCATGTATTATGATGGTGTAGCTAACTGGGTTTTGAACATATATGTTACAGAAAACAATTGCATTTTTCAACAGACAAAAACATCCATGACAACAAGTTTGGGTTAAGGAAACAAACTAGACAAGGAAAACTTGGTTTCCACAATAAACTTTGAAGTTATCATATAAAAAAAGATTTGGTCCCTAAATTCAAGGCTATAGAATTTGCAAGCACCAAGAGCTGGAAGAACTGTACAGTGAAATTTTTGGAATATCTAACAACGAAAAGTAAAAATTCCTTTAAAAGTCATTGATGGCATTTGGAATCCAAGTTACTGAACAACAGTAACCCCACAAGTATCTTTTCTTTAGATCATCTTAGCCCATCCTAAGAAGAATGGGGACAAAAAAGTCCAAAAGTGGACTTTTTTATGTAAACATGGTTGTAAAATGTATACATGTATATATGTGAAAATGCTTTATCATGTAAATGTCGTTGGCTGCACCACAGAAATTCTTACCTGCAACTGCAATTAGTAATCCCATAGTATATGCATTACCCAACACAAAATTCAATTGCTAGAAAAGAATTCATTTTTTAAAACTTTAATCTACACACAGAGGCATTAAATTAGTAAAAACAAAATACCGATTTGCAAATAAATTAAATTGCATAAGTTAACAGCAAACGTTAGTCAAGCAATTCATGAGACACCTTGAAGGAATAACAGTTTATAGAATTAAAAATGAAGAAAATTTATTAATGGAAAAATAAATGAGCAAAATGATCATCATGTGAAGCAGCAAGTAACCATTAAAAGAGTCTATCCGTTAATCTAAGGAAAATGTATAAAAAAAGGCATTGTTTAAATAACACACTTAAAATCCTTCAGAGACATAGTGTTCTCTGCCTGAAAATTAATACCTGTTCCCCAACAGTTTTCAAGAAACAAAAGATTGAAACCAAAGTACTACATTGTTTTTAAAAACATGTGAAAGGGGAAAAGGTAATAGAATAGAAACAAAATACAGATTTAAGAATCTGGTCCTTTTAGTAGGCAAACAGTAACATTTTCACTAGAAATTTAAAGACGGCGTTTGCAAGAGTGCTGGAACTTCAGAAGAATCACCAGAGTCCAAGACTAAATGATTGATGCATTTATGAGGAATCTGCACAACCAATACATAAGGCATAAAAACTGATTTCTATAACAAAAGATTTATTATTAAGCCATATACAGCAACCAAAAGATAAAGAGTCATACCTTAAGCAATTTAATAAGTTTTTGTGTCAACCTCATCTTACATCAATCAACTAAGGTATAATATAATTAGGGAAAATTATCAAAACCAAGCGAAGAAATTACAATGACACAACCATACGGTTTAATAAATGGGCCATTAAACATAAAAAATTTAGATGCAGGATAAGAATGTTTTGCAACAATACAAAAGAATCAACAAGAATTAGGATAATACTAGGGCCTGTTTACAATGTTACATTGTACTAGTTTTTACTCAAACTCAGATTAGAGAAATCAAACTGTCGTTCAAATATTATAAACTATAAAATCTATAAGTTTTGCAATCAATATAACAAAAAACAAAATTGACTCCAATGAAGAGATTCTGAATCTAACCATATCTTTTAATATCATGGTTGTTTCAGTCATGGTTGTTTGATACACCAATCAATCAAACATGGCAGTTTCAGCCCATCAAGGTTTTCTACTAAATGCATGAAAAAAGACACAGACAGCTTCTTGCCTAGGAATCGAAAAAAATCCTACTCCACATAGAGACCACAAAACAACCAAGACAGATTCCGTAAAGAAGATGGCCTAGTGTCAAGGACATGAAGGCATAATGATTCAATCTATAACCATGCATATATAGCTACTTTAAAATATAGTGTCAGCCTCAAATCTAAATTGCCTTATTCTACTCCATAACTTTCCCAAAATCAGAACAAATAACAACTTAGGAATTCTTTAAAATTCTAAATCCTCATATTCAATAACAGCCAGCAGAATCAATCAGTATTCAAAAGTCGTGAAAAATTTCAGAATGCAAAGAATCAAAGAAGCTTGAATAAGTGATTGTAACACTTTTAATAGTCACACAAGTGCCTTTCATAGAAATACTAGATGACAATCTTGAGTTTAAATACATATTCCGCAATGTCAATAAACCACTGTTAATTCAAGCACTTAGAATTTGTTCATTTATTCTTTTACCCTTGTCTATTCTTAAACACTAAATAAAAAACATGATTTAGATGCGTCGACTAAATGACAAGCCAAATAAACCAGAATCCAAAAAGATAGCAGAGAGTTGATAATTTCAATTATACCTGACAGTAAACTAATGTCCCATATAGGGTGCACCGCTACCTTGCTGAGGTCTAACACCACTACTCTGGCCCATCTGAGGGTTCTGGTATCCACCCGGCATGGGTGGCTGCGCGCCATATCCTCCAGCAGCCTGATTACCATAGGCAGCAGCAGGAGGGGCCCCAGCCGGTGCAAGCAAATTACCAAGACCCAATCCAGGGGAGGCAAGTAAAGCAGTCAATGCTTGGCCAAGGGCAGGGTTCAATGCCTGAGCAGCAACTCCAGGGTTGTATCCCACTGGTGGTCCTGATGGAGCCATCAGGTGTCCAGGCCCAGACGCAGCTGCCGCCGATGAATACTTCCCCTTCTTAGAATGATGATACTGACCAGCACCATGCTGTTGCTGCTGCTGTTGGTGATACTGCTGGGATGACGCTCCACCAAAACCTTGCTTACCAGGTTTCGGTCCATCAATGGCCTTCTGGCAATGCAAAGTGTGGCCTTGAAAATTCTTATGAGGTTCCTCCAAGGCCCGTTTGGAACTCTCGATTGATTTATACACAAAGAGCGCGAATCCTTTCGGCTTCCCAGTCTGCTTATCAAGTCCTAAAGGACCCTCCTCGATCTCTCCAAACTGTCTAAAGAATTCCAACAGCTTCTGAGGGTCCAAATCAGCTGACACATTGCTGACGAATATCTTCCTCTGAGTGTACTCGGAAACCGGAGGAGCAGTGGGTGGCGGGGCGGGTACAGGCCCGGTCGATGCCAGCTGGCATGACGTCATCCTGTTACCAATCTTCTTCTGGGGTTGTCTTAGGGCCTTGCGAGCTCCACTCCTCTTTTTGAATAGAATAAAAGCGTATCCTTTCGATTTACCAGACAAGCGGTCCATCACAGCCTTGCAATCCTCGATCTCCCCGTATTTGCTGAACTCCGATTTGAGTGTCTCGGCGGTGGTGTCCCAGCCCAGCCCATGCACGAAGATCTTGCGGTGGGCCGGGTCGAGGTCCGCCATTTCCCAAACGTTGGTCATGAAATCGGGATACATCTTCACCGCGTCTTTCACTAGACTCGCCAACTGCTCTTTTCCGAATGGTTCTAGAAGCTGCTCGAGGGGCTCCTCGTCAACTTCCTCCTCTTCTTCGTCTTCGTTTTCTTCTTCTTCTCCTTCTTCGCCTTCTTCTTCTTCTTCTTCTTCTTCATCCTCTTCCTCTTCTTCTACGCCTTCTTCTTCTCCTTCCTCTTGATTCCCGTTCTCGGTGCCATTTAGGGTTTCCTCGTTTTCTTCTTCCAGTTGTTCGGTTTCTTCTTCTACTTTCAACGCCACCACCTGCTGTGCTGCTTCTTCTTCAGGGTTTTTGGTGGCTTCGGCTTCTGAAGGTCGAGTCTTTCGCTTTTTCGCCATTGGATAGCAAGAGAGAAGAGATTATTAGGGTTTTTTCGGCTTCAATAAATGGAAGATTTGGGATTTCACATCCACTTGTTTTCATTCTCGCTTTTATTTGTTGTGTTGGGTTGGGCCCATCAATTTGGGCTTCACGTTTCCTCATTTATCGTGCGTCTCTGCTTATTGGTTGCGTTTATATTCCCTCGTTTTACTTTTTTTTTTTTTTGAAAAAATAAAATGAATATAATAAAAGTATTTTTAATTTTGTTTTCGAATTTTAAAAACACGTTTAATAATATATTAGAAGCAGTGTAGTATAAGTGAAAACTAAAAAACACACTTGATAGCAATAAATAAAAGATAAAAAAAAATTATAGTAAATATATATTATTATATTAATAATATATAATATTTAGGATTTAAAATATATAAAATAAGTGATTATTAATTTTATTAAATATATTTATAAATTAAAAAATTTAACAAAGTAAAACTAGTAAGGAAAAATAAAACAAAATCAAGAAGTGATGGGTCTCGATGAAGCAAGAAGAAGATTTTTTTTTTTCTTACTTTAAAAAGAAAATGGAAAACGTCTTTTTATTTTTTATTTTTTTATTTTCTATATTTCTATCTTTAACACTAACACTGTTTTTTTTTGTTTTTTGTTTTTTTTTTGTTTTTATAACATTATTTTTCTTTTAATATTTTTCAAAGACAACTCAAACAAGGATTACCAAATATGTTTTATATGTTTTAGAGAACAAAATGAAAAAATAAAAACAAAAACACAAATGAAAAATAATGCGCCCTCAAAAAAGCACTTTTGGGAGAAATATTCAATGTTATCAAATGCTTTCAATTGAAATTTAAATATATTTAATCTAAAAAAATTTAAAGTCCATTAAAATCTAAGTGTATTCAATTCAGATTTATATGAAATTCAATAAAATCTAAGTATATTAAAAAGATCATTGACTTCATAAATTTTATTTAAATGATGGATTTAAATGAAGTTTAAAAATGATTTTTATGAAGAAAAAAGTTTATAACAAATTTTACCACCCACTTCAAGATTTCATTGGATTTTTAAAGAATTATAACAAAATTAATAATTTAAATTTTAATATCATATAAAATTTTAATTTTATCATTATTAATCAACCTTTGTGTATCAATTACCGCTCAATCTTCTGCACCATTGCAAATGGAAACCATTCTCCGAGTGTGGGCTTCATTTCTTGAATTATGCTGCGTTAGTTTTCTGCATACAAAACTTAAAGGAAATATCAAGTCACAAAGAAAGAATAAAATAATTACTTTTAATCTTGTGTAATGTCGATAAAATTGAGCAAACTCAAAAGCGTAACTCTTTTTATTGTAATGCTAACTACTTATAGCTTCCAAGATTAATAGTTTGATTCCTTATTGTATTACACCATCATAGTCAAACCATGATTTTTTAATTTTAATCATGTTAAAAATTAAGTAATTCTAATAAAAATTTGAGGTAATAATAGTTGATTCAACAAAGAATTAATTAATTATATGATATTACTTTACTTAAACACATTAAATAATATTATCATAATTTTACTTTATTTTATTTTTTTATAAATTGTTTGGGATTATTTCTACTAAAGAATCTAATTCCTTAGAGTCTTCAAGATTTCTAATTTTATTAGGAATCATAATATGAAAACTTAGAGAGTTAGGAAGGTGTCTTGGATTGGTGGTTAATCCAATCCTAAGCAAACCGTAGGCCAACCTTGTCCTACAAGGTGTTGGTTCGACCCATCCTTCCATAGGATGGTTGTACACCCTTTTCTCTTTTCCTCTCGTTGACCTAACTATTAAGCCTAATTATTTCAATCTTGGATAGTTTATACATATTCATGTAAATTAAGAATTGGGTGAGTCATTTTATCTCAAGCTCCATAGATTAAGTCAAATTCTAAGTAAATATTTAGGAGTAGGCAAGTGGGTGTTCGGTTCGATTCCCTGACTAATGTTCGGTTCTTAACATGGAGAACCGAACATGGAGAATTTAGAGGGTAGAACTGATCAGAACCAAACACCCTCGGTTTAGTTTGGTTCGAGTCAGTTCCTTTGGTTCTGGGTCCAAATTTGGTCAATAAACTAGTGTCATTTTCTCATAGAACAAATGAGTAAACTGGTGTTGAAAGAATATAACACTGAAAGTATATGATCTTGATTACCATTGAAAAACACCAATGACCTATAAACTGGTGTCATTTTATCGTAGAACAAAGACACATATAGTTCTATTATAACCTTATACAACATATCATAAGAAAGAAACATGATTTCAAAGCACTAATTCATGTGCGTTTAGGACTCAAATGCCCCACATCAAATGCATTTGATTAGCTAAACAAATATTAAACAGACAACTAATTTCCAGTAGTAAACAAACATACAAAATAAAATACAGCAAAATAAACCCAAAGCAAACATACAATATCCGTAGAAAACTGATTTGGATACTTGAAAAAAAGGGGATGAGCGTATGGAGTCCAAAGAGAGAACTACAAAGCACTCTAGTTTGGTTGTGATGTCGGACAAAGGTGGTAGGGTTAGCGGAGGAGGGTGGTCGGGCAGGGGTTGTGAACTGAGAATTATAAATTGGCTACCCCGCTTGTCAATAATTTCAAACCAGGCAATTAATTTACAATTTGCTCTATATATAAAAGACCCCCACTAGCATCTTTGTCATGCCCAAAGAAGGAAACCCTCAACCAACGGTAAAGCGACTCGCCATAGGTGATTTTTTTTTTTTTTTCTACTTTCAAATTTTATTTTGGGTTTTGTTATTGAAATTTTTTGTTTTGTTTTGGGTTCTTATATTTTTTGAAAACTACATTTGGAAATATTTTTAAAATGATCTTTTTAAAAACTATTTTTAAAAATGAAAAATATATTTTTAAAATAATGTTTTTGAAAACATAATGTATTTAGTAAGAATTTTTTAAAATAATTTTCAAAAATAGAAAATGATACAAATATGTTTGCTATTGTTTTTGAAAATTAGTAAAATTATCGTTTGGATGAAAACGTAATGATTTATTTTGAAAACATGTTATGAAAATAATAAAAAATATTATAAAAAAAATATTTTTCACTTTTTAGTTATAATTTTTAAAAAATTGTTTTCCATTTTCAAAAACACATTTTTAAAAACATCTCACCAAACATTTCAAAAAAAAAAAATCTCACCAAACATCTTTCTCCTATTTTTTGTTTTTGAAAATGAAAATTTATTTTAAAAAATCCATCCAAACACCACCATTTTTTAATTGTAAATTTGTTTATGACTTTCTTAATTCTTCATGTTTCGAACATACATTGTTTCAATCCTTCTAACTAGAATTTTAACGTCAAAACTAACAAAAAAACACAATAAACTGTAATTACCATGTTATACTCTATAGAAAATAATAAAATAAGGAAAAAAAAAAACTTTAAATCTTCACCATATATCAAATTGTGATGGATGATATAGATTTAATTACAATTATAAATTTAATTTTAAAAAATATTTAAAAATTAGAGAATTAAATTTAAAAACAAATAAAAAAATAAAAAATTGAAACATTTACCAAAAATTTAAAAAAATTATAAGTACGAACGATAGAGATTTTTTTTGTTAAAAAATTAAAATAAAAAATAAGAAAGAGTTAAACATTTTTTTTTTTGAAATTAAGAAAAAGTTAAACTTATTAACAAAAGGAAAACAAAATTTCAAAAACATTTTATTCCAAAGCTTGATGATTTGCGTTGGTCATCTGGTTATCTAGGTTTGAGATTCAAAATTGTGAAAATTACGAAAAATACCCAATTGAAAATGATGATTTTTGTTTTTACCCAATATTTTTAAATAAATTGAATTTAACCCCTCAAACAAATAAATTTCATTATATACCCAAAATACTCATAATGCCCTTACATATATTTACCTATAAGCCCTTAATTTTCAAAAAAATTAAAAAAATCAAAATATGTAATTACAAAACAACACCTCCTTATATATTTGTAAGAAATCGATGGAAAGTCATTTTCATCACCGATTTCCCATTTAAAAACTCGACCCATACTGTGCGACCCGTACCCGGTCGCCCCATTGCACGACCCGACTAGCCGTTCGACAAGTTCCGGCCATTCTCTCGTCGTTTTCGACATTTGCAGAGCATCTCCGACCGCCGGCGACCCTCTCAAGTTTGGCAAGGTACGCGAATCTACCATGTTAGGGATTTTTTAATTTCATTTTGTAAAATTGAGATGTTTTATGTGTTATGATGATTAAATTTTGTTGAATTTGTGTTAGGTTATGATGATTATATTAGAATAGGTTAGATTTGGTTGTATTTGTGTTGAAAATGGGCGATTGTGTTTGTTTTTGTGTTGAAAACGATGATCGTGTCGTCGGCCTGATGTTCTTGAAATCGGTTTTTCACAATCAGTTTTTGAAATTGGTTGTTGACAATCGGTTTTTCACAATCGGTTTTTGAAATCGGTTGTTGACAATCAGTTTTTCAAATCGGTTTTTGAAATCGGTTGTTGACAATCGATTTTTCAAATCGGTTTTTCACAATCGGTTGTTCACTTCGGTTTTCGACTTCGGGGGTTTTGCACTTCGGTTTTTCACTTCGGTTTGAACAGGTTGATCTGTTTTCTCTTCTGTACTGTGAAAAACCGAAATGAATAACCGATCACTATCATTGATCGGTTTGTCACCATGGCTGCAAAACCGAGGACGAGGGGGTCCATCAGTCACCTGACCATATCTATAGCCCACCACCACCACCATCACATGAGGACGAGGGGGTCCATCAGTCACCTGACCATGATGATGAGGTAGTCCATCAGTCGTCTATCCATACAGACCAGACAGCTATCCATCAGGAGGAGCAGGAGGTCCATCAGGAGGATGAACGTGGTGATGACCAAGTACGTGTAGTATTTCAATTGTGTTACAGTTTGATTTATAATTCTAAATGTTTATTTTAATTGATAGTTTTGATTTCCTTACAGTTGCGTGATGAGGTCATCCAAGAGCGGGGCAAACGAAAGACAAAGCCAGCGGCATCTCTGCGGACACCATACACTGATCCTGGACCGTCAAAAAAGAAAAAAAAAAGTGCCCCAAATGCAGGTTGAGGAGGTGGCAGAGTTTGTAGACCCCGTAGAGGTTGTCTACAATGAATACGAAGCTTCTTCCACGTCGTTGGATCTCAGGTTTTGATAATAAACAGTTTTATACCTTTATGTTGGTTACCATTAATAAAAATTTTACCTTTTTTTTTTTTCTTTTATTTTAGGCGTGCAATTGATCGTTGTCAATGGTGCGTAATACCAGACACATTACGAACCATTGAGGATGAGAACATATGGTTGACTTCTAAGCACATCGATTCTTATTTGATGTGTTTACGAAAGAAGTGGAATGAGGTTGAAAACATTAGATATGCGGTTCATGGGAGCTCTTTATTTGTGAGTGTTTACATTTTAATCAGTTATGTCGTTACAATTTATCGTCATATGTCCCTTAAGTGTGATAACATGTTTAATTTTTTATCTTGCAGGCATTGATGACATTATACTATAGAGAGCAATACGTCCTCAAAGGAAAAACATTTGATCCAGTTACAGCTGATGTACCCTCAGAGTTGCTAGCATTCGGTTCTGGCAAGTTAGACTCATTAGTACCGTGGTGGGAAGTTGAAAATGTGAGTGTTGTACGAAAAATTATGAGTTATTATTTGATCATTTAAATATTTAAATTAGTCTTATATCACTGACGTCTTCAAATTATAGGTGTTGCTGCCATGTAGCTTAGATCAAAATCACTGGGTCCTTTGTCAGGTGTGCCTGAGACAACAGAAGATATTAATATATGATTCTCTTGCACATACTGACTTAGCTGTCCGCATTGAGCCACTTGAGCCGCTGGTGTGTTTGATGTCCATTTTATTGCGGTTTGTGGGATGAGAGGACCCAGATAGAGATACCACCTGTGAATGAGCGATGGACACTTGAACGTCTTGATAGATCGGTTGTGCCCCAGCAACCCGATGGGTGAGTAAATTTGTAAAAGAATGAAAATTTAATATTTATATATATAATACATATATTTTTTATTTTATATTATATATATTTAATGATATGATAACATCATTTAATTAATTTGTTATTAATATAGGACGAGCTGTGGAGCATATATGGCCATGTACATACGTGATTTGTTACAATCAAACGAGACTACATGGAAATCAAGACGACCGGATCAGGTTGCAGATGTCATTGCATTGAGGGCAGAGATTGCAAGGGATCTGTATACCTTTTCGACACCATTGTATAAAGTAAATAAATTTGGAAAATGGATAGTTGACTCTGATGGAGAGGTTATATATAAGTAATTGTATTTATTTTTATTAATTATTCATTCATTTATATAAGTAATTGTATTTATTTTTATTAATGAACTCCAAATACTCAAAATAAATGGTTTGATCTTATTAGGTGCCGGATCGCCTACAATTTCCTAATACTCCCAAGTGAAAAATCATGTCGGATTCTGCATCTATAATATTTTATATTTATATTATTATATATTCATCAATGCCTTCATCATCAATGCCAAATTTATAGTAAAATTGTTTGTTTATATGATTTTATAAGATGTACTTTATAAAATCAGCCTAATATCCGGTAGAACAAATTAGACCAAGTTTGCTCCAACTTCTCCTACCCATTTCACCTATAAAATAGTCACTTTGTTTCCACTTTCAAGTATGAATATGAATATAAACAAGTGTGCAAAAAAAGATATCTCCAAATAAGTAATTGTATATAAAATAATCGATTGATCTTAATATAAGTAATTATATATACACATTTTACCTTTTCTTTGTGTTAATATCAATGAACTCCAAATAAAATACGTAACGATCTGTAATCAATGAAATCACGTTATAATTTTTTTTTAATTGTTTTCAAGCTACGATGTGATTGTATTTCATAATTACATATCTAAATTTGATAGTAACTCAAAATTTCAGGTTTTGGTATAATTGAGATTAGAATTCTATAATTGAGATTGAGATTAATGTGTGATTATATGGAAAACTATATAAAATTTAATTTATGTCATTCTATCAATATTATATAAATAAAAATGGAAGCCACATATATGTTTGGATCATCTAAGATATCGATATTTTCATTCTTGATTATAGGTTATCGATTACTATATAATGAATGAATATATTACTCAATAATATCCAAAAAGGAGAAATAATCGTCTGATCGGTTTTTTAGTGGTGTGTAAAAACCGAAATCGGTTTCTCAGACGCCTGAAAACTGATCAGACGAAAAAGGTGGGATAAATTATTGTTCGGTTTTTAAGGTTAATGGAAAACTGATTGCGGTTTCTTAACCAATATGGAAAACCGATCATGGCATTTTGAGAGATTTTGACCCTTTTTCCCTTCAACTGTTAGGTTTCCAGTGATCAAAATACACAAAAAACCATAGAATTAATGTTGCATTTCAGTATGGACTAATATAACAATAAAACATGGTTAGATGAATCTACATTAAGATTTGTACAATGTGAAAATGTTATCACTTAATACCAGGTGTAACTTCAACTTTACCATACATAGTCATTACATAAGTTATTTACCCAATTTTACTTTAATTGTTTAAATTTAAGTAAGTCGGAGTCATTTGTTGCCCACAAAGAGTCATCAGAAGGGGATGAACTCAAGAAAGACGAAGATCGGTTTTTTAAGTGGGCTTAAAAACCGAAATCGGTTTCTCCTTTAACTGAAAAACCGATCAGACGTGCATATGGACAGATGAAGCAATGTCCATTTCATGAGATCTTAAAAACCGATTTCCGTTTTTTATCAATCCTGAAAAACCGATCAACTTGAATAACGAAATCAGTTTCTCTTACCAATTTAGACCTGGTGTATATTATTGCAATCTTATGCTAAATAATGTGTCATATAACTGAGGAAACCTGTGTCATTATAAAAGTTTGAGTTCCCAAAATTTAAACATATGCTAAATAAATAAATGCACATTTACATGCTAATTATAATAAAATACTTGCAAGACGTCATTAAACAAAAAATAATATAAGTTTCATTGTACTCTGATGAAGATTAAATCAACATAAACAAGTAAGCGTGAAATAACATAATACATATTATTAAAATAAAAGCTTCAATTAATCTATGTGTCTAATCATCAATGTTTGGATCATTACCCATCATTTGACTAGGAGGAGGAAATCGTTGCGGGCATCGATGTTGGTTATGTCCAGTCTCATGACAGAGGCGGCATCTTCGTGAGGGCGCAGTATTTGGATGAGCATTTGCACTTATTCCAACTTTTGCAGTAGCGGCTTCGCTATTTTGCGCTTCTGCACTTGTGGCTCCGCTCGTCCCTCCACTGAAGGATGTTAGGGGGTTAGGGCAACGAAAACGGTTATGTCCCCTCTGACCACATTTTCCACATTTCTTAGTTCGACGAGCTTCCCCAACGGAAGGAATCCGAACCTTTTTCGGTCTATCTGCTTGTCTTTTTCCTATGGGTGGTAATACAATCATGCTTCTAACTTCCACGGAAACATTCCAATCAGATAATTTAGGAACGGGATTGATCGGACGTGCATATGTAGCTTTCAGCCACTCTGTGCTATAATAATGACTGCAAAGGGTATCACAACTTACGCCCTTAAACCTGACATGTATCATAAATATTTATTTAAAAGTAAAAATATGATATGACATTAAATATAGAAATTAACAACGTACAATTATGATACCTGGCTACAGCACATGCATGAATACATGGTAATTGATCTAAGTTCCACTGCAAGCAAGTGCATGTGCACGTTTCAATATTAACCACCGCATCGCCTTTACTAGGATGTAGAACACTGTATGTGATCGATTCTGTAATAAGATGTACGGTACCTTCCGTTGATAAATTTTTGGCCAACATGATTCGATCGTACGCAGCAGTGGTAACAAAAGTCATGAGTTTTTCAGCAACACCACATCTATTATTAAACCATCTTTATAACACATTTCTCACATATTCATGTGCAGTAGTTATTGGCAAACGACGTGCTTGCATCATGCAATTGTTGAGTGATTCTGCAATGTTAGTGCTCATCATGTCATATCTTCTGTTTGGACAATATGCCCGTGACCACCTGCTTACCTCAACCTTAACCAAAGTTTCATGTGATTTCAGATGCAACGCCCAAATTTCTTCTAACATTCTATCGCAGTCATGTGGCACATGACTGTATGCTACACTGTAAAATGCTTTTTCCACTACATTCGAATACTTTTTACAGTGTTGCTTAAGGTTTTGCCACAGGTGGAAAAAACACAATATGTGAGGGACTTCGGGAAAAGCTACACTCATCCCATTTGCTATGCTTTTGTGACGATCGGATACGATAAGCAAATCGTTTGACACACCGATCGCCTCTCGTAATCTGCTTAAAAACCAAGTCCATGAACGGTCTGACTCTCCATCAGCAAATCCAAAAGCGATGGGATAAATCATCTCCGACCCATCTTTGCAGGCAGCAAAAAAAATCACCCCTTTGTATTCACCTTTCAAATGGGTGGCATCAATAGCAACAACCGATCTCATGTAAAATCGAAAACCATCAATACAATCTCCAAGTGCAACGAACGAATACAAGAACCGGTTGTTTTCATCCCTCTCAATTACCGTCATGGTGCCGGGGTTTGATACTTTTAACATTTCAAAGTAAGACGGAAGCTGTTGATATAACTCGTCCGCTTGTCCATATGCTAGTTTCTTTGCATATTGTAAAGTCTTCCAAGCTTTACTGTACAAAATCTGCACACCATATTGCTCTAGTATTTCTCCAATCAAACGATTAGGTGTATAAATATCCCTCCCTACCTTTCCTGCATATAATTTTTCGATAACAATAGCCTTCACACTTTTCATATGTGATTCCATGGCTATCTGACGGGCACATGTGTTCCGCCACATACTTCAACACAAACCACATCGAACAACCCTTTCTGCATCTTGCACGAACTATAAAGCTACAACTCTTATCCTTGCAACCAGCTTCAAATCGTTCCGCGTCTGAGCGTCTAACACGATATTCAAACTTGGATTTCAGAGCATATTCTCCAATAACTGTACACATTTCTTGTTTACTATCAAAGAATGCACCTTTATACAAAGTACCACGTTGATAGACAGTTGACATAGCGCTTGAAGTAGCCTCAATGTCGCCCAGTTCTACACCGGGAACAATCAGTATGGTTGTGAAGGATTGTTCTGAAATTGTAAACCCGAAAATCTTATTTTTGGAAACCCTTCATCCTCGACGACATCATTAATTACAGCTTCCTCTTCATCACTATCTCTAGTTTCCTCTTCATCACTATCCCCTGTCCCATCACCATTATCATTTGTGTCTTGCTATTCATCATCACTAACATCATTCATATAATCATTATTAATGTCATGAATGAGACCTTCCATAGATGTAAATGGGGTGACCGAAGCATCAACCTGATTGCTATCAACACCTGAAGTCAGATAAAATTGACTTTGAACCATATACGGATCTACAGGTCTATTACTATTTGGCATCTCATGTCTTGTGTCTGGTATTGAGTCGGTGACATTTGGACGAACGATATATCTACTAACTCCAGCTCCAAAATCTCTTACAACCTTATCAATGTAAATCTCTCTAACATTAACATTTCTCACCGTCATCAAACCAACCACACCAAGATCGGACATGATACGTATTTTTTTCACTTGACCATTTGTCATGCTTTGTAGTAAATAATATATACGAATATCCCACTTTCTTCTATCAATGCTAGTCTCTCTATACACAACATCCACCAACGATGAAAAACTACTATCTTTGGAGACCCCACACATGATCGACTCACTCTCAACGTAGTTAGATCCATTCCACTCTCCATCAAAGTTGATGACAATCGTTTCGTGAGCCATTCCTATAACATTCAAATAATGTTTAATTAATCTCACTATATAACAAAATTTAACACAATAAATCAATGTCCATCATTAAAAACACAAGATATATCACAATTATGCTAACACTGCCTATGATCAGATCTAACCATATATAACACTAAAATTTAATACACGGCATCCAAAACACAACAAATATCGAAAACATCAAAAATTGCTCAAATCGATTTTTCATATACATGAAAAACCGATTTCGGTTTTTGAGTGGCATGAAAAATCGATCATACTAGAGAATCGGTTTTACACCTCTGTAAAAACCGAAATCAGTTTTTTAGTTAATGTAAAAACCGATTTCGTCGCAGATTTCGCAGAAACTGTAAATCTACAAATTTATCTTTCTGATGGCATTTATCACAACCAAATCACTCTTAAAGCTTTTACCTTACAATTTGAACAAAATAACCTAAAAACCAACCAACAAAAACACATACATTACCTTCGAAACTCAAATCACTTGAAATGAAAGAAGAAGCTTCAAAACGGATCACACTTGAATGGATCAAAAACCTTCAATGGACAAAGAAACTCAAATGAAGAATCCCTTACTAGGAGGTTTGACTTTCGGCTATAATGGTGAATGGAAGAGAACAAAAACCATGAATAGAGTAAAGAGAAAGAGAAGAGAGGTTTGGATGCTAGGAGGAAGTAGGAGGAAGAAGAAGGCTATTTTAGTAATTTTGCTTAGGGCAATTGGGTGATTTTAATTTGAAGGGTAATTTAGTAATCTTGGGTATAGAATGGAAATAATTTGTTTGAGGGGCTAAAAACAAATTTGTATAGAATATTGAGTAAAAACAAAAATTCTCTTTTTATTTGGCTGAAAATGATAAATCTCCCTTGAAAATTTAGATTCAAATTCATATCTTCAAAATCCAGATCTTTACCAGATCTTCATCTTGAAGATCTAAATTCTTCAAGGTTTGAACCTAAATCTTCATCAAAGATCTGGGTAACCTAAATTTAAATTAAACCAAATTTGGGTGTAAACTCAAGTGGAACTAGATTTGGGAACGAAATTGTTTCCAATTTGAGCCATAGTTGGGAATGATTCTAGTTTTTTTTTTTTTTTTAAATGTGTTTGCAGATGAGGAAAGATGATTGGATGTTAGATTGTTAGTTATTTTATGAATTATATAGTATCTTATTATTTATAGCTTTTACATTTACGGTTGGACCCAAATTTCAGGTACTTGATTTTTAACCATTTTAGAAAAATAAGTTTAAAAGACAAGTCCTAAAAACGTCATGCGTTAACTATAAACACAAAATTTATGATTTTACAAAAATTTTGATAGAATTTCTCATATTTTTGGACCTTTCCAAAATTCAAATTACATACATTTATACACTACAAAATAATTCACAACTAAATCCAATACAAATAGAGACTCTATCTCTCCAAATAATATTCACATAGTTTTAACCACCATCTATAAGTCACACGGTATATAAATACTCCATATTTTACAACATTAACTCATAAAGTCTGAATAAATACATATGCAATTATAATCCTAGCACCACAATACAAGGGTGCTACCTCATCCTAGCTGACATGAGGAGTGTTGCAACTCTCTCTTTTGAGATCGTTTCCAAGGGCACTAAGAATAAAACCTAATCACGATACTATGTGTTACAACTCCCTCTTTCGAGATTATTCCTTGGGACACTAGGGGTAAAACCTTGACCACAATACTATAACAACAACAGACCCATAACTATCTCCATTAATAATATTATCACAATTCTTTTATTCCACAAATTCCATATATTTTACATTTCTCAAAATGCAACACACTGAATCATAATTTCAAGATTTTTTTCATTCATTAAATAAGTGATTCCATAAAAAGAAATACACAACATAAGTATAATAACAATCAACCATTTAAGTAAATTCATATAATTCACCATAGTTTAGAATTGTCCTTACTTGGATCACTCAGCATTGAGATTTCGTATCTGTTCTATCATATCCACTCCCCATATGGCCTATTTTATGTTCTTACGCCTTGACTCATGGTGAAAACGTGAGAGCTTTATTATTTATTTCTATTTCTTTTTCCCATTTTTTTCTTCTTTATTTTTTTCCAGTACGATAAGAAAAAAAACAAAACTAACTTAAGGCGATTTCAAGTACTAATCTCCAAAGGAACAAAGGATAAGATGAATGTGAGGGTCTCAATGCTATTCTCGTTTTGACCAATTAAATGTAATACAATTCAATTATTCACTAAGCTCTTAGTTAGTGGGTTCTCTGTGTCACTCAAAGTTCTAACTCTAATTACTGCATCATACGATCACTCCATGCTTGACTAGACTCCAACTAATAATTTAGTTACTGCTTATTTAATAGTACAAACTGCATTAGTCACGCACGTACAATTAAATTTCCAAAAATACATTGACCAACTAGGAATGGTCATGCTAAGCCTAGCCAATGTATTTAACTAAAAAACCTATTAGAGAAACATTATCTCAACTGTCAATGATCATACACAATCAAGAAAGTGTAATGCAACCAAATTATCATCGGTTGTGCAAAATCTAGCCAAATCTATTTATTTATGGCCTAGTCAATAATCTCATAATGAATCCTAAAATTATTAACCATCTAAATATTCATAATCAATGTTAGAGCCAAAACAACATATCATAATAATAAATAATAAATCATACTCCAAATAAACAGTAACGGAATTCTATAAAAAAAGAATGTCAGAACATTTATAACATTAGTTTCCTAAGCATTGGATTAGTTACACAACAGATATTAAAAAGAAACAACACATAAATATGAATAAACCAAATGTCGCCATAAAACCTATCTCCTATGTTGTGCCTTGCTGCTGCTCCAATCCTTGATATAAATTTTCAGATTCCAATGTAAATAGATGAAGTTTCTTAGAGAGAATTGTATGAGAAATTAAGGTTGCAAGAGGTTGCTAAAAGCTCTCTAATCTCAACTTTAAACAAGGTATTTGTAGCACTCAAATCCTAGAGGATGTTAAGACTTTTTTGCCCCGGAAAAATCTCAAATTTCGAAATTAAGATGAACGATGCGACCACAATACGGCCAAGGATGTAGTTGGGGGCATTGGTCGCGCCCACCTGATAGTGTGCTTCCAATATACGACGTGGCCACGGTGCAACTCTTCTTTCGCTACGCCAATACGATAGCTCTAAAAACCTTCAGAACTCACTTAGATTGAACCATAGTAAGCTAATGCCATTGCACATTACTCCAAAACATCTTAAAATACAAATTCTCCTGAAACACTCCACAAAACTTATTGAACATAACAAAACACTCGAGAATACATAACAAAAGTATAAGAATTAAGGGTCTAAAATTTGTTCATAAATGTGTCCATCACGTTCTTGATGGCATCAAGAATAGAACCTGACCACAACACTATGTGTTGTAACTCTCTCTTTTGAGGTTATTTCCTAGGGCACCAAGGGTAAAACCCTAACCATAACACTATAACAATGGAATCATAATTTTAGGAATTTATCACTAGAACCTAACCATAACTACCTTCATTATTAATATTATCACATTTCTTTTATTAAACAAATTTCATATATTTTACATTTCCCAAAATGCAGCGCATGAAATCATAATTTTAGGAATTTTTTTTCTAATTTATTAAATCAATGATTCCATAAGAAGAAATACATAATATAAATATAATAACCATTTAATTAAATTCATATATTCCACTAGAGTTTAGAATCCCCCTTACCTGGATCACTCAATGCTAGGATTTCATGCCTGTCTAGTCAGATTCACTACCCCTATACTCTACTATGTTCTCACTTTGACTTATGGTGGAAAAGTGAGAGTTTAGTAATTTATTTCTATTTCTTTTTCCATTTATTTCTTTTTTTTCTTTTTAATTGTTTTCTTGTTTTCTTCGTTTCTTCCTACCTAGTTCGTCCCTCTGAGACTCTTTCTTTGCCTCTCCCTACTTCTCTCACTTGCTCATTATTTTAATATATGGTGGAATCGATGGCCACCACATATATTATGAATTTTTTTTTTCCCAAAAATAAAAGAGTGTATTTAACAAAGCCAATTGGTGTATTTAAAGCCCACTCTAAAAAAAAAAAAAAAATCAAACCTTTTGGACTCGTAAATTAATAGCTTTGATTTCAAAATCGGCTTAATTCCAACTATTTATATCTTAATTATTTGGATTTTATTGGACCAAATTCAAGGATATTACATTTACCTTGTGGTTATTTTAGGAATTAGTCTTGATACAATATTTAGGGATTTTTCAAAAAAAGTCCATCTTGCCTAAAAAATATGTCTTACGCCTCAGGCTCTAGGGCATTTTTATGCCTTGGTACGCCTTTTGCAATTAGACCAACCGAGCTAACCATTGAGCTCAGAATTAAATCTCTCTATATGAACAAGTTTTCAGTCGATGACACTAAACTCCAATTCTTTAACTCATATTACTTATGAGATGTAAATAAAATGAAACATCTTAGATTTGTAATTCAATTACTTGAAGTAGAATCCTAGGAATAATTACAAAGATATGAATAAAAGCACTTATCTCATTCAAGTGATTCAATGAATTTTTTCACGATATAGTAGTCCTACATCTTCATTCATGTTGTCTTTACTTTCGTCGCATTTTGGAATGTCAAGCCTAGCACTAAGTCACTACAAAATTGGGAATGTTTTAGTCTTTTGATTTTGTATATGCCACCATCCTCAAGGCAACAGCAAACTATTCACTCACGTACCATACAACTATTAACAATTTGACATGTCTTAGTATAATATAACTTGATAATAGACAAACTTACAAAATGAACATACATAACTTCCTTTTTTACTCTTACTCTTCGGTTTTTTATCACTTTTCATTTCATTCTTTGCTTTCAAAGACATATATAGTTATAAAATCTTATTTTCCATCTATAAATATTAGATTCATGCCCTCTAAACCGAATCTAACAAGATCTATCAAAGTATCTAATAAAATCCAACACTATTTAGACTAGCCTAACAAGATCTAATGTTGCACCTAATGTTTGTGTAAGAATTTTCTTTAAAATTTAAATTAGTACTTTCAACATTGTATATTTATGTATGGTTGGACAAAATTACTTTAATGGAGGATTTTCTTGCATGAGTGGAAGCCTCCTCCATTGTCATAGAGAGGGAGGATGGTGTTGCCTCCTTTATAACACACAATAATAAAGAGGCATGTGCATCCACTGTGCATGATGGTGGAAAAGGTCATCCACCTTCAAGTACTACAATTCTCCATTATCATTAGCCTTCACGGTGGTGGTTTTGTTTTTTATTTTTTTTTTAAGGAATTGTTTTTACATAAGGGAATTTTGGATCATTGAAAGATCAAATTCATGAATCAAATGTAATAGTCAACTACTGTTAAATGTAAGGATGTTAATATAGAATAAACAAACTTTTTCATTTAGGTGCCATGACCCTGACCCTTAAGGAGGAGTGTGTAATTTATCCAAAATTAAATTAAATTGAATCTTCAAAATTCAAATTTAATTTGACAGGTCAAAAATTTAAATCTTAAAAATGCAGTTTCTTTAAAAAAAGTGTAGAATTAAAATGCCAATTCTAATAATAATAATAATTTTTAAATTAGAAATGATGATAAAATAAAGGGATAATCTTAGTTTTCCCCTGTTATTGGACATAATTGTTAATTATCCCATATAATTTGTTGGAATCTTATTTTACACCTTGATATGCAAGATGATGAAAAAAATTAAGAGATTTTCTAGATGTTTTCTTAAATTATAAAGGATTTTTTGGAATTTTTTTAAACTATAAGAGGTATTTTATCTATTTAATTAAATAATAGAAGTCTTAACGATTTTTGAAATTAATGGTAAATTTTGACTATTATACCAAAATATAGGGGTACAAATCGGATCATCCCTTGAACAAATGCTAATGTTAAAAAGTCCATGAACCACAGGTCAAGGTTAAGGATATACTTGGCAGAAATATAGAATCCCTAAACGGGTAGTAAAGTAGCGTATCCGTGTATCCAAACAGGCAGAAAACAGTGCCAAAACCCTAATCGAGAAGCCCTATATAAATGAGTTTGTGGTGGGCGTGTTAGGGTTTCTTGGCTGTGGTTGTCGCTCATCTTGTGAAGAAGCTAGTTTCCAACGCAACCAGCAACAATGGTGGCCGCCAAAAAAACCGTAATCTCTCTCACTCGCTCTCTCTATCTATATTACTGTGAAGAAAATGAACTTGAAAGTTGATTTGAACATGTTATATTGATTATGTTTTGCAGAAGAAGACTCATGAGAGCATCAACAATAGGTTGGCTCTTGTGATGAAAAGTGGCAAGTACACTCTCGGTTACAAAACTGTCCTTAAATCCCTAAGAAACTCCAAAGGTATCATCTTTTTCTTTCTTGATGTCTCATAGATCTTGATCTGACTCACTTTGCATTTTTTTAATTGAAATAAAGCTTCAGTTTGTTATTCGTATGTGTTGTTTGCAATTGATTTGATTCATTTTTAGTCAAGTTGAGGGTTCAAACGTGACATATGCCTGTTTTTGATTGAATGTTTTTCTTAGACATTTTATGTGATTGATGTATTTATTAGGTTGTTGAGATTAGTTCAACTGTTAAACAATTGCATTTCAAAATGGTTGTGTTTTCGTTTTGCAGGGAAATTGGTTATCATAGCTAACAACTGTCCTCCTCTCCGCAAGTCTGAGATAGAGTACTATGCAATGTTGGCAAAGGTTGGAGTTCACCACTACAATGGGAGTAAGTTTCTTGCTCTTTAGATTTTTATATGCTGCTGCGTAATGTTATGCAAAATGCATTTATTTGTTGGCTCTCTCTTTTTCCACTATGTTGATGGATTATGTTCATCTGTTCATCCTCTTTTATTGGAAACGTATATTATTTTTTTAAGTTGGTATGGCATGTAACATTGTGCACAATGGTGATTAAAAATTGGGTATGCTATATTTTAGATGTGTATAGGATTGTTAGGTGACTTGATAATCATTGCAAGACAGTGGAATGAATGCTCTTTTTGATGTAATCCAACTTTAGAATCACACAGGAAGCAAATGGGGTATGGGTTTGTTTTGACTGTATATTGTCCTCATTATTCAACATATCTCTGGTGCTCAAGTATGTCAGTCACTTGAGCAAGATTGGGATACTGATTTGGGGTGGCTAACTAGTGTAGTGATAGTTTTAAGTCAAGAGCTGACATAGCAGAATATTTAGTGTTATCGACTTTCTGTGTGTCCAGAAGATTGTCTGAATGAATCCTACTGAGTTATTTTTGTTGGATTTGCTTTGGTTCTGGTTGAAATTTTTAATAGTCTGACAAACTGAATTCTAGTACAACGTAGTTCTTGGTGCGATTGGTTTTATTAGCTTAATGCACAATATTTTTGACTAGCATTATAGCATGACAAACCACACCATAATTACGGCGAACTAACAATCTTAAGTCCTTTATTAGCACTAACAAACTCCCATCACCTGTTTTGTGGTAGGAATGAAATGATAAACTAGTACAATTCTATGAAACAGATTCAATTTTGGTCGGATAATATAGACTGAGGTTAGATTTGATTGGCATCAGTTTCAGATTATTTATCAGTAACTCTTATGTGTTGTAATTTGGTCTTACTTCAAAGTTGATCTGCTGCTGAGTGCTTAATTTATTGTGAAGTAATGCAATAGTAGACTTGATCATGTCAGATATACTGATGATTTTACGGCTTTTTCATAATTTGGCTGCCTAATGTCATTTGATTTACATTATTGTTTATGAAGAAAAGTTTTTGTTAAAACTGTCTGTGTTGTAATGTCAGACAATGTAGACTTGGGGACTGCTTGTGGGAAATATTACAGAGTCTGCTGCCTCAGTATTATTGATGCTGGTACGTTAAAAGAGAAGGGTCTTGTTTTTTATTTTTTAAACAAATTCTCAGAAACTTAGCAGTTTCTAATATCTTATTGCGGCAATCTTGTGTTTTATTTAGGTGACTCGGATATCATTAAGAGCATGCCTGGTGATCACTGATGAGGGACCGCAGAATTATTTCCATCACTCTAGGAATTTCTCATTTTTCTTAAAGTCAACTATTTTAGGTTTCAAGCTTTTGATGTTGTTAACTTGAATATTTTGTGGAAGTGGAAAGTGCTTTGGAGACCGTATTGATATGCCATGTACGAGAATGTTTGAGAGTTTTGTTGAAGACCTGATTATAATATTTTTTGGCAGTTGCTTTTAAAGATTTGGTATCTGGGTGTTTCCTTCTTTCATCATTTGTTGGTCACACACCACAGTAGTTGTAGACTTAACGAGACAGGAAGCCGAAAGTGTCAAATTCATCAATGCCGTTAAAGTTTGACATAATTTTAGCTGGATGGTAGGGTTTTATAATCTCAAAATCTTGCCTACCATGAAAGTGATGATGATTCAATAAAATAATTTGGACATTTTTTGGGCCCGTTGGGTAATAATATGGACGCTGAACTTATATCGACATTTAAGGCCCGCTTGGATAGCCGGATTCAATGTTGAATTGGATAGAAGGCTGGATTGTTTTTCTAAACCGCGTTTGCCGGTCGACTGCATTGGCTATGAGCTTACTCTGCAGTCTCTTACTTCGGCACACCCATTGCCATTTTAATAAGATCACTATACAGTGATTTCACATACTACAATGATGGTGTATGTGAATTCACCAAATTCAATGATAGTGGATACATATTGTATGCAATATTATTGGACACTTTTTTTTTAATTACTTTTGTTCAAATTATTTTATTTTTTAATTATTATATTCAACAAAATTGGAAATAACTAAAATTTGCAAATATGAATCATGTTAATTTTATGTTAATATAAAATATTATATTAATTTTAGCTAATTAATATTTGGGAACAGATTCACTTTTATCCAAAAACAAAAGTAAAAAACAAAAGAAAAAATCCGTTTTTATCCATTTTTATGAAAATTTGTTTTTTAACCCTTTAAACAAACTATTTTTATTCTATATCCAAGGTTACCAAACTAAACTTAAGTCAAAATTTAAAAAACATGGAATTAAAACCTGGTTTCGAATTTTAATGGGCAATAAAATATGGTATCGAATTTTATTGCTCATTAAAATTCGGTGAATTTTATGGGGTCATAAAATCCAATCAACTTTTACTGGATTTTATGGCCCCATAAAATCTAGTACTGGATTTTTATGGCCCATTAAAATTCGATCATCGTCTTCAATGCTGCATCTCATTGGAAATCTTAAATTTCAAGTTAAATCCAATCAAATTTAATCAAATCTAATCTTAAACATCAATATCCAACATCCAAAACATAAAAAACCACAAAAATCACAAAAAACACAAAAAAAAAATCGCAACAAAACTTAGACAATTAACAAAGGAAGTCACAAATCTCATACCATGAGCAATAAAGGAGAAGAACAAGGTAAGTAGGGGCAATTTAGATAAAGTGGATATACGATGCAATTAATTTGTTTGAGGGGTTAAAAATGAATATTTTTAAAAATGTGGTTAAAAACAAAATTTGACATTCTTATTTTTTTTTTTGTATTTTTCACTAACATTAATATTAATATTATTTAACTCAAATCATTTTAATTTTAGTTTTAATTTAAAAATTAGTTTTAAATTATTTCAATACACTACTTTTGCCCAATCGAAAGCAAATCCGATCCAACAGTGCTCCAATGAAAGGATTTATTGTATTTTAGTCCAGTTTAATCCAATCCAATACAATTTTAATGTAATTCGATACAATCAACTCTAATTCAATGTGCTATTTCAAACAAGGCGATCGTGGTATCTTGTCAATTGTTAAGTTTAATAGCTTTAGGCTAGGGCTATATAGAATCATGCTACCAACTGTTGCATCGTAGGATCATAGTCATATTTTGATAGAGAAAATGATGTGTTATAATTTCTAGTACCCAACAATTGATCCAAAACTAAAAATATAAATTTAATATATTTTAAAATTCTTCTCATCATCCCTTAATAGGAGTGATTAAACATTTACCTTGATGTTAAAAGGTTAATGGTTCAAGTCTCACTTTTATCCTAAAACACAATGTGTAAATAGTTTTTCATAAAATTAATCCCCCCTCCCCACCATAAAAAAAAAAAAAAAAAAAAGTTCTCACCAACCTAGATTAATTACTAAATTCACAATAATAGAAAACACCTATCCATATAAACTATAATATGTATTTGGTGGGAGTTGAACTCCAACCATTTGGAGGATAAAATAATACACAACTATCTCCCACTTTTCCACTTATAATTTCTCAAAACTAATGATTCAAAATAGAAAATACAAGTTTGTTATGTTAGAGAACAAAATCAAGTCAGTCAAGAGACTCAGGCTGCCAGCAACATAATAGTTCTTCAACCTTGTGCAGATATACAGCCTGTAGTCTGCAGAACAGCCAAGTTAAATACTAGCTCAACAAAGTCAGTCACAATGCTCACTCAACTTACCTAGTTAGCCACTCTTCTAGCTTAGCTGATGAGGTGTACAATTAGTTACATTCTGTTAGATTTGGAGGGAAAATTGCCAGTGTATAAAAAGCCTCTTTTGGGGTTTCTTGTTTTTCTAAGAAAGCAATACAATACAATTCAAGAACCATCTCTCTGGTTCTCTCTAGTAGCTTTATTAATCTTTTGTTCATCATTTTAATATGGTATCAGAGCTGCGAGACTAGCGTCAATGGCGTCTGATTCCAACTCTGCGTCGTCACACAGTGAGGATGATCTCTCTCCTACTCGATCTCCAACTTGCTCACCAACTCGGCCTTTGAGTGCTCGTTCACTGGCCAAAACTCTCAATTTCTCTCTGCCGATCAAGCTTGAAAGAGACAATTATATTGCATGGAAAACTCAGGTAATTCCTGCCATTCGAGCTTTGGATCTTGAAGATTTTATTTTTGGTACAACAATTTGCCCTCCTAAGTTTGTTAAAGTGAGATCTGACAAAAATAGGGTCAAAGAAGTATCTGACAAAAATAGGGTCAAAGAAGTATCTGACAAAAATAGGGTCAAAGAAGTAATGAATAAGGAGTTTGTTGCTTGGAAAAAGACTGATCAAATGTTACTTTGTTGGTTACTATCAACAATCAGTCAAGGGATAATAGGTCAAGTCACTGAGTGTGTAACTTCATGTGAGGTCTGGAAGCTTTTAGAAAAGCTATACACACAGCAATCTATGGCCAAAATCCTTCAAATTAGGCATGAACTTCAGACCATCAAGAAAGGGTCTAGCACGATTTCTGATTTCATTCTCAAAATTAAGATGCTAGGTGATAGTTTAAGGGCAGCTGGTGAAAAAGTAAGTGATCATGACTTGATCTTGAGTGTTTTAGGAGGTCTTGGTCACGATTATGACCCTGTAGTGGTTCTGATCTCTTCTCAAAAACACACCATGTGTTTGCAAGATGTTTAATATCTCTTATTAATGCATGAACAGAGGATTGAACAACTTAATGAAAGGTCACACTCTGAGCTAGGTGGAACAAGTGCTCATTTTGTGTCAGGAGGACCGCAAGATAGAAGGAATCAAAGAGGAGGTTTTAATGGAAGGAATAATGGAAATAGAAGTAGAGGAAGAGGAAGGAATGGTGGTAGATGGAACTCAAATGGAAGACCCTCATGTCAGTTGTGTGGTAGAGTTGGTCACACTGTCACACAATGTTATTTCAGATTTGATAGATCCTTTCAGGGGGTGAGTCATACTGCAGGGAACTCTCAAAGTAGTAATGGTTACTCACAAAATGGGAATGGATATTCTGCACCAGGTTTTCATTCAGATAGGAATCAGTTTCAAGGCAATTTTTCCCAAGCTAATCTACTTCAATCAGCTACTCATTTTGCTACTCCTAGTACAGTCAATGATAGTGCTTGGTATGCCGATACGGGAGCAACTGATCATGTCACTTCAGATTTGAACAATCTCTCAATTTCATCAGAATTTCAAGGTAATGAGAAACTTTCAGTTGGAAATGGACAACAACTGCACATTTCACACATAGGTGATTCTTCTGTTATGTCACCAACTTCAAATAAAAAGGCATTAGTTTTGAAAAGAATACTTTGTGTACCTGACATAACAAAAAATCTCATAAGTATCTCAAAACTAACATATGACAATAATGCATATGCTGAGTTTGATTGTGATACTTGTGTGATTAAGGACAAGGATACACACCAAGAGCTGCTTCGAGGGATTCTTAAGAATGGGCTGTATCAACTGCAATTGGTGAGAGCTCAACAGACAAAAGCAAGGCAAAAAGGAAGTCAAAGGATTGGTGATATACCTTCAACATCTTCTTTTTCTAATTCAGCTCATGATACTGGTAATAGAACCTTTTATTCCTCAATTGATAAGACTAGAGATATTGACTTGGATGTTGGGAACAGTTTGTTAAGTGCTGCTAAAATGAATGTTGTGACAAACATGTGTGATACTGCTTGCAATAATGATATGGATGTGTTGAATTCTACTAGTGATATGGATATGTTGAATTCTACTAGTCTGAATGGAATTGCTTTAATGGATTCTGCTAGCATGAATGAGAAAATATGGCACTTAAAGTTAGGCCATCCTGCTCCTTTGGTTCTTAGAACTGTCCTGAAACATCTACATCTCAAACACCATTCAAGTAGACAACTTCAGTGTGATGCCTGTAGAATGGGAAAACTACATCAATTACCTTTTCAGCAGTCCACATTTAAGGCCAAAGCACCTTTAGAACTAGTCTTTACTGATTTGTGGGGGCCTTCTCCAATGCTATCAATAGAAGGGTATAGGTATTATGTAATCTTCGTAGACTCTTACTCTAGATACACTTGGCTGTACCCTCTCAAACTCAAGTCTGATGTTACACAAGTTTTCCTCACTTTTAAGAAAACTGCAGAGTTACAGTTCAATTGCAAACTCAAGTGTTTGCAAGCAGATATGGGAGCTAAATACAAACCAATAGCCAATTTCTTACAGGAATGTGGAGTGCATTTTAGGATGTCATGTGCTTATACACATCAACAAAATGGTATTCCAGAACGTAAGCATAGACATGTGGTAGAAATGGGACTCACTTTGCTAGCACAAGCAGGTATGCCTCTAGTTTTCTGGGTTGAAGCTTTCCAAGCTGCAGTGCTATTGATTAATAATTTGCCAACTCCAGTTCTTCAGCTTAAGTCACCCTTTGAAGTCCTATTTCATAGAAAACCAAACTATAGCTACTTTAAAGTCTTTGGTTGTAGCTGTTTTCCCTATCTAAGACCTTATTCCTCACAAAAATTTAATTTTCATACATCAAAATGCATCTTTATAGGGTATAGCCTACAACATAAAGGGTACAAATGTTTACACCCATCTGGAAAAGTATATGTGTCCAGAAATGTAGTTTTTCATGAATGTGATTTTCCCTACCAACAATTTTTTTCCTCCAAAATCAGAAACCAAACCATCTTCCTCTAGTTTGCCAGTATCTACCCTGTTTCCAAATCCAATTATAAATCCTTCAAAAGTCAGTTTCTTGCCTATTACCATACCTATCAACAACACTTCTACACTTCCACCTTCCAAACTAAACACCTCATGTCATCCAATGATCACAAGAAGCAAAACTGGTTCTTTAAAACCAAGAACCTATTCTGCCATTTGCAAAGCTCCTACTGATTTGGTGACTGAAGCTGAACCTAGAACTGTTAGAGAGGCATTATTAGACACTAGATGGCATAAAGCAATGCAAGAAGAATATGAAGCCTTGCTGAAAAATCATACATGGACTCTAGTTCCATTCGACAAGTCTATGAGTGTAGTGGGTAGTAAATGGGTTTATAGAATCAAATATAAACCTGATGGCTCTGTGTTGAAGTATAAGGCAAGGTTGGTAGCCAAGGGATTCCATCAAGTTTCCGGTATTGATTATTTTGATACCTTTAGTCCAGTCATCAAACCTGCTACAATTAGAGTGCTTTTACCTTAGCTGTTACATATGGCTGGGAAATACATCAAGTTGATGTAAACAATGCATTTTTACATGGTGACCTGCAAGAAACAGTCTTTATGGAGCAACCTCAAGGATTTGTCAATTCTCAATATCCTGGTTTTGTTTGTAAGTTGAATAAGGCTCTTTATGGGTTAAAGCAAGCGCCTAGGGCCTGGTTTTTCAAACTCAAAACAGCTCTCTGTCAGCTTGGTTTTATAGCCTCCACATCAGATGCTTCACTCTTTATAAAACGGACAGGAGATCAGGTTCTGTTCTTGTTAGTATATGTCGATGATATTCTCCTAACTGGAACGAATAAGCTACTTATTGATCAAGTAATATGTGAGCTTAACTCTAAGTTTTCTTTAAAGACTCTTGGACAGGTTAGCTATTTCCTTGGATTTGAAGCTACTAGAACAGCTCAAGGGCTTTATCTTACTCAAACAAAATACATACTTGACTTACTTCACAAGACCAACATGTCATGTTCTAAGCCTTGTCCTACCCCCATGTCAGCTGGAGTTAAGCTATCAAAGACCTCAGGTTCACCATTCTCTGATCCTTTTCTATATCGAAGCACTATCGGAGCACTTCAATATGTTACATATACTAGGCCTGACATTTCATATGCAGTCAACAAACTAAGTCAATTCTTATCCTCACCTATGGATAAGCATTGGTCAGCTTGCAAACGTATTCTTCGTTACTTAAAAGGCACATCTTCTCTTGGATTATTTTTTAAGCCTGCAGCTCAACTTCATCTCGAAGTTTTTAGTGATGCGGATTGGGCATCTAACATTGATGACAGAAGATCAACAAGTGGTTGTCTTGTTTTTCTTGGAGAAAATCTTCTCACTTGGAGCTCTAGGAAGCAACATGTTGTTGCTCGATCTAGTGCTGAAGCTGAGTATCGTGCCCTATCTCAAGCTTCAGCAGAAATTCTTTGGTTAACCTCATTGTTTCAAGAGCTTGGTCTCAAATTATCACAGGTGCCTATCCTCTGGTGTGACAGTTTGAGTGCGAGTTCTCTTGCTCAGAATCCTATTATGCATGCTAGGACTAAACACATAGAGATAGATGTTCACTTTGTGAGAGAAAAGATAGCTGCAGGTCATCTTCTAGTCCAATATGTTCCTACAGAATATCAAAAAGCTGATCTTCTTACTAAGCCATTATCAAGTCAGTCAAGAGACTCAGGCTGCCAGCAACATAATAGTTCTTCAACCTTGTGCAGATATACAGCCTGTAGTCTGCAGAACAGCCAAGTTAAATACTGGCTCAACAAAGTCAGTCACAATGCTCACTCAACTTACCTAGTTAGCCACTCTTCTAGCTTAGCTGATGAGGTGTACAATTAGTTACATTCTGTTAGATTTGGAGGGAAAATTGCCAGTGTATAAAAAGCCTCTTTTGGGGTTTCTTGTTTTTCTAAGAAAGCAATACAATACAATTCAAGAACCATCTCTCTGGTTCTCTCTAGTAGCTTTATTAATCTTTTGTTCATCATTTTAATATGTTAAACCCTAAAGAAATTTGATTAAAATAGAAAAAGTTGTGGGACGAAAATCTCACTTGCAAACCAATGAACCTGTGGATTTCCACTCGCAATGGTTAGACGTAAATTTTTGTAAATGGATTTATGAACGGATACAAATATGAAGTTCCACGTCCAATATGAGTTTCAGTGCGGGAGCGAAAAAACAAATCCTGTATCTACGAACTCACAAAATAAGATTAGAGTTAAAATAACAAATAAATAATTAAAGGAAGGAGGCCACTAAGTTCCTTCCTCTGTGGTTTGTCGAGAGGAATGGTCTCCTCTAGCGGTGGCCGGCCACATCCCCCGTGGAAGGTGGCAGCCTCCTCCAATTAAATTTATTAAAACAACTTTTATTCTTTTTTTTTTTTTTAATTCAAATCAAATACCTTTTATTTTTAAAACTTGTACACAACTTTTCTATTATTATACACAATTTGGAGTAAATAAATAATTAACTATACATAATATATTGTTTTATTGAAAATATTGTTGGTTGTAAAACATGATCAATTATGAAAATAAAACATGTTAATCAATTTTTTATCTTTGATTATAAATTACTTTAGAGTTAAAATCGAGCTTTTAGTAAATACGTCCCTGAGTGTGCTTACCATCCCCGTTACGAGTAGATATGTATAAGATTTTCTTCACATAAAGAAAAAAAAAAAATTCTAGAATAAATTTGAACAGATGTAAAAAGATAAAAGGATGGAATAATAATTATGTTATTGGTGTCACTAACCAATATCTGAGTATGCACCAATAATTAAATTTAACTAATGGAGAACTTGAAAAATGAAATATAATATGAAATTAACCAAAGGAAGTTAGTTAAATCAGAAGAATGATGGAAGAAAAGCAAATGCCAAGCCAGCAAGAATCGTCAGAACGGATCTTGGACTGCTGGAAGCTCCCTTATTGTTTCCTGTTGAAGGGCTGGCAGCTAATCCTCCCGGTGCCTCACCGCCTGCAATATTTCAACATTTTTTTTTTTTTAGATAATATGTCATCAAAGCACTAATAATAATTTTTTTTTTTAAATCATTTGACATTGTATTAATTTTTCATATCTATAAAATTTGTAAACTAAGTACCTGGTGATGTGGAAGGCCCTTCATTTGGTGCTGGACTTCCTATCGGTATTCCAATAGCTGCTTACAAAGTTCAACACAACATAAATTAATAAGAAAGAAATCTTACTTTATCAAAAAAAAAAAAAAAGAAAGAAAAAAAGAAATATTACAATTTCAGAAGTATTTTAATTTAATTAAAAGTCTTCCTATATGGGGGGTTTTTAGTACCCACTTAGAAAGTTTTTCTACACAACTTTTAAAGTGTAAGTTACTTTAACTATATGGTAAACAAAATTTTATCTAAATTTAAAATTTAAAATTTATTTTTAAAAAATAATCAAATTTTAGGAAAATTTTTGAAAATCACCTGTAAACCACTGCTAATGTCTATTTGACCTAAAAGTGTAAATACAGATCCAAATTTTCTACTTCCATATTGTATTTTAATGTTACTTATAAACTTAATGTATATATTTGTTTCAAAGAAAAAAATAATGTATATATGTACACAAAAACTTAGGGGTGTGAGTAAATAAATAAATAAATATATATATATATATAGGCGTAATTACACTCACACGACACCCCTAAGGTTTTGTTTAGAAACTCTCAAACGAAAAGATTTTATTATTTTACACTGGCATCCCTATATTTAATGGTTGATTCCAATTAAATTAACTTGACATAAAATGTCAAGAATACTCTTGAACTATACCAAAATCAAAATCTGATGAATTAAATGAACACGAATAAACATAAATATATTTGTCAAAAACAAAACCAAAAAGCATTAAACATAATAAAAAATAAATTAAAGGAAAATGAATAAACAATAAATAGAATTAAAGGCCTCAACTTTCATTTTTCTTTTCTTTAATTTTGGTTTTTAAATTATGTTCATTTTATTCTTTTATCATATTATGTAGATCAAAATCTATTTTCTTTATTTTTACTTTTTATTTTTATATAAGTATATTTTGTAGATGCTTTTGGTGGTGTCCATCTTCTAATTTTTTTTAATTATTCTTGTACTAATAATTCGTTCTTTTTTATTTAATTTAATTTTTTATTTGTAAATGTAATGGTGTTTTGAACCTTACAAAGGTTAATTAAATTAGGTCAAGTAAAAAAAAAATTTAGATTAGAATAAGGAGACACTTCATGTAAATGTGTCAACCCCAAAAGCTTAGGGGTGTCAGCGTAATTTCCCCTTATAACATAAGAAGTGACGTGCTAAAGCCAGTGCATGTGATTTGGTGAGACAAAATCAACAATCTTTGGTTTCCCAAAAAATCTACAATCTTTAATCACCTTAAATTGCGTGCATAGAGATAACCAAAAGCTGTCATCTGACTTTCCAGTGCCGAATGACACACAATGTTTTTTATTCCATTTCAAAGCTAGTTTCAAAATTTTGTTCAATAAAATTGTTTTAAACACAATTTTGTATGACACATTTAGAAGAACATGGTAACCAAACCACATACACATGTATAGTAGACGTACCATAAAATTTGTACAATTACAATCCCACAAAGATTTACGATTAAAGCTTACTGATGAAAAATAATTGTGGTCGTAAAAATAATAATAATAGTTAATAATACTAACAACAAGTGTGTGAATGATAATTATGTATCTTATTGCTGTTTGAGAATTGATCATTAGCTTTAAGAGAATCATTGACAAGTTGTCTTTTATTTTGTGATCAAATTTCCATCAAACAAAACTGAAATTGATGTGCCAACATCCATAAATATCTTTATTTTTGTGAGAGATAATTAATTATATATAAAGAAAAGAGATAGTACTTTTAACAAATCAAATCAAACTTGATGAACTACCTATTATATCATCAACAGAAGAGGGACACATCAACCGACAATGTTTTCGTATGGGAAACTAGATCACTTAAGACTTATGTGCCTGCTGTAATAATCCACCAACTTGCATTCCATCTATAAGCATTTTCTTTGAAGGGCCTTCTAACCACGAACGATTTTTTTAAAATACGTTAGATAATTAAAAACTACTTATTAAATATAGTTTAATGTCATTTATAATATAATGACACGTTATAAATATTGTTAAACTAAATAAATGATTATCAAATCACAGTTAGTGATTTTTTTTTTTTTTTCCAGATATAGTCATTGAATGAAAGGGGTGAATGGTATACTAGACCCTAATATTTACAAATGATTAAAAAGGAAGGTGCAAATTTTTAGTGTGGTGATTAAGATGAATAGCTTCAAAGTAAAGGGTGTGGTCCCAAGCGTTAAATGTGATGAGTTAAGGGTTGGGAGTGTTATGTTGCTTGTGCATTTACAAATTACACAGCATTCAATCGTCAACATTCCACCACCACCAACCCAACCAACCAATTAACCATCTAACATCTTTCCCTATGAAGATGAACCAAGCTAATTAAACTATATAAACAATCAATCCAAATAAATTTCAAAGAAAACAGTTCTTTGATTTCAAAATTCTTAAAGATAGAAGTTCTTTATTAGATTTACGAGTGAATAACTTCGGATCTATTAAAAAATGTAGAGGACAAGCTAGAAATAAGAAAAATCAATGCATGAATTTATTTATGAACATATTTCGTTTATACTTTATATGACTAATATATTTTTACCATAACATTATCAAATTGAATTAATGTGTATTCTTTAATATTTCTTTTGTATGACTAATTTTTTTTACTATAATATTATCAAATTAAATGAGTATCGCAGATAAGTGACCGATTAATTAAATATCAAGCGAGAAAAATAGAGAAAACGAAGAAGTAAAGAGGAAGAACCTGAGCAGGTCTCAACAGGAGGAGTAGTAACACCACAAATAGAAGGAAGCTTGAGAGCTCTAGTCAGATTAATCTTGATTCCATAATCATCGCTCTTGCCAAGCAGCTCACACAAACATATGGGGTTGCTCTCCACCAACCCCGCCAGCTCCGGGCAGCAGGGCTTGTCGGGCACCGTCACGTTGCTGCCTTGCGTCACATACGACAAGCAGTCCGACATGTTCAGTACTTTCGTCAAACAATCATCTGAAACCGGTGAAGGCGCTTCCGGTGGCGCCGCCGATGGCTCCGGTGCCATTCCCTGCCCCGAAACTACACTAGTACACAAACACAACCCCATCAACAAGGCCGCAGCTATCATCATGCTTTTGTTGTTTCTTGCTGTGGCCATTTTTTTGAGAGGATTGATTATGGAGAGTTGCTAAGTTTGTGAAGACAGGTAGATGTGTTGTGTGTTGTTATATGGAGGCTATACAGTGGGAAACTCAACACAAGCCTAACGTTTTGCAATCCGTTTTTAATAAATACGGACAACCACCAGTCTACCACCAGCTTGTATAGGTTTTTGTTTAATAAAGGAGGATAGCATAGTATTTCATTTCGACTTTGAATACTCTACAAGCTTTTTACTGATTCAGTCTACTCTTATATCATATTAGTATTATAATAATGAATAGGTAAAATATAATTATCATTTTAAATTTACTTTTTCAACCATCAATCATATATTTAAAAAAAAAAAATCATATAACGAGAGGATCTGAATTCATTTTAAAATACCTACACCAACATTAGACATCTCAACCAAATATATGTTTTTATAGAATATACATAATAAAACATTGTTATTAATATTTATTTCTTTATCAATTACCATTTTATAGATTATGATATAATTATTATAGAGATCCGACTATTAGTAATTCAAATTTAGTAGCTTTATTCCAAATTTTGTTTCCTGCTAATCGAATTTGGGTAACTGAGATAAAGAGTAAAAGAGCTTTGAAATTTGTAATATTTTCTTTCGAAAAAAATGGAATGTATTTGGAACTTTTTTCTAATTAAAATTATATATATTACTCGAATAGAAAATTTTCAAGCTGAATGTTTGATTGAATATTTATTATATGTCTTTTTATAGTTTATGTTATCTTATTTTGTACTATTATTGGTGGTTATAGATTATGATGTTAGAATTTTCAAAAAAATAAAAAATAAAATTATGATGCTAGAGAAACACATGTTCAAGTTAAGAAACTTTCCTTCAACTATTTAATGTAAGTGATGATGGCCATCAAAAATCAAGGGGCCAAAGGGAACAAATATTTCATCGCATTTTAATGCTTCAAGTAGTTCTATTGCAAATTCTCAATATAAAAAAAATGAAGTATATACTATCTTCTTTATTTAAAATTTGATTTTTAACCTTATCAAATATAATATTAGTTTAATTATTTACAAATTTTATGTGAGATAGGTTTCTCTTCCTATTATGACAATATATTTATAAAAAAATAAAATAAAATTGAAGGTCATGTATAAATCCGAGAGAATGTTAACCTAAATTGTTTAATATCTAGATGCCCATTAAATCTTGATAAGGGAAATAAAATTTATAATTTCAAAACTCTTTCATTTCTTTTTTTTGGGGTTATCTTCATATTAATGAAATTTGTTTGGTCTTAATTAGTTGATTATAAGATAAATGATTAATACTCAGTATTTAATTAGCTCTCTATTATTATACAAACAAAAAACCAGTAACATTTTAATGGGTGGTTTGTCATGATTGATGACATGATCAGTAACATTTAAAGTAACCTAACATGGGTGTCTTGTCTAAAATTGAAGTGTAACCGACTATCATAAAATAAGTTTCCATAAATGATACTACAAAAACAAATAATTCAACTTCCTTGATGCATAGGAATTATTCCCTCATCAGGCTCTTTCGGAGTCCGGATAATGAAAATGGATGAAGTTTTCTTTCAAAAAAAGAAAGTAAAAAATAGACGAAGTTTGGACTAGTAAAAGATAAGCATTTCACACCGAAATTATTGAAAGTGTAGTTTTTAGTACTACCCTCCTTTAACTATCAAATTATAGTAGTTAAAAATAAACAACGAAATTAAAAAAGATATTTAAGAAAAAATAGTTGGATTAGAGCTTTCAAATTTTGTTTTTGTTAGTCAGAAATTTGTTTAAACTTTGACTTATAACGCCACTAAGGAAAGCATTTGGCAATCACATGCATCAAAATCATAACACAATCATATGCTTAGAATGGTTAATTTTCCCCAGAGAGTCAGGAACCAAGTGCTTATATAGACAAGTAGATGTTACGGTTTGACAAATTTAATTAGGTTCATGACACCAGGTTGTACACCCATCAAGCCAGTACACATACATGTGCCTATAGCCCCCTCTCTCTCTTTCTATATTTATGGACATTTAATTTTTAAGTCCAATAAATGTATGTTTTTTTTTTTAAGTTAATGTTTTTTTAAACCCATATCGGGACGATAGATAGAAAGGTACACAAAGTGATTTTGTCAGTTAAGAGGGGATCAGCCCTTTTAAACTTAATGTTGACCATTATTCATAATTTAATATATTACAATCGAAGCTGAATCAATATGATATTATTTTATTCAAATCTGATACTTGTGAGAATTCATTATAATATGATATCAAACTTTAATTGATAAATATTTTCTAACGTCTGGTTAACAAGATAGCAGCAAATTATACATTTCCTCAAAAAAAGATAGCAGCAGCAAATTAAATAGTGATTATAATAAGTTAAAATATACATTTCTGATTAAGAAGATAACTTGTTGGTGCTGCGTGGAAGAGTACAAGCAATAGTTTACAACCTGGCAAAGCCAAACACAAGCATGATAAATATGCTAGTAATATTACTATTCAGATTTATTATCTAAATGATATAATAATTTATATATAATTATCATATCAAGAATATATTATCTTAAAATTAATATTGTAGTTATAAATTAACTTGTGATAATTTTTTTGAATCAATTTTTTTTAAGTGTATCATTACTTTAAATATATATATAGTATTTTTATTATCAATATTTTTTAATTTTAAAAAATTAAGATGAATAAATAAAATTAATTTACTATATTTTTTTTAAATAATTTTTTTATTTAATTTAAATATAATAAATAAATTTTATTTATCGAGAAACTTATGATATAATTATATATACGTATAGTCACAAGAAGTGGCCAGCTGTTTTCACACTTTTTGAATGTTTTGGTATGACCTTAATAAATATATTTCGTATGGTAATGGTGAGAAGGGGCCCATTAGAATTTTAATTATGGTCTATGGGAAGTAGTTGGATGTTATGTTTTCTGGTGCAAGAAGTTGGAGGTAGATGGCAGATGGCAGAAAGCATTTATGGACCTTAGTGAGTGGAGAATGAAGAGGGAATACTCATCCGTCACATCCTCGGCGTATGCAAGCACTTTTGGCAAAAGTTTGAATTCACACACTTCTTGTTGATCACTTTGTCATTTGTCTAAAAATGAGATCCAATCTTTTGTGCCATAATTTGTATAGGAATTTTTGGTTATTCGGTATCACTTAGGGATTACGAACCATAAAAACAAGAAGATCGAAAAAAGAAAATCAACAAGGTCATCACTCTATAAGATACCACCCATTAAACTATCGTACAAGCAATTTGCTCTCCAACAACCATATTAATAGTGTGTTTACTTCAAGAAAGCTGCTTTGGTTGACTCAAAAGCTTCTAGGCTGTTTGTGCATGCATGAAGAAACAACGTGAGATGAAAGAGAACTATCCACACAAAGGTGAAAAAATTACTCACACAAGTGGTAGGAGATGAGTACAATCTGCCACTTTGAGATGAAAGACAAATGAAAAAAATTTAACCATCAAACCAATCCATCTATCTTTCATCTGTCTTTCATCTCAAAATGACAGATTGTACTCATCTCCCACCACTTGTGTGAGCAATTTTTTCATTTTTATGTGGATAGTTCTGTTTAACCACCAAACCAATCCATCTGTCTTTCATCTCAAAGTGGCAGATTGTACTCATCTCCCACCACTTGTGTGAGCAATTTTTTCACCTTTCTGTGGATAGTTCTGTTTAACCACCAAACCAATACATCTATCTTTCATCTCAAAGTGGCAGATTGTACTCATTTCCCACCACTTGTGTGAGCAATTTTTTCACCTTTGTGTGGATAGTTCTCTCTCATCTCACACTGTTTCTTCATGCATGCACAAACAGCCTAGAAGCTTTTGAGTCAACCAAAGCAGCTTTCTTGAATAACATTATCAACTCCACAATGTTAAGAAACTTGCATCTCCCTTCTCATGTAAGGGCATACCCTAGTAACTTGACCTCCTAAGTTTCTTCAAGCTGAGGAATACAATGGCTTTAAGGAAATAAATCCTGAATATCAAGGATATCAGCTAGCACACCAGCTGCTGTTGTATCATTTCCAGCCCCAGCACCTTGAATAACTAATGGTCGTTCACTATAACACCGGCTATATATTTCCAACTGCAAACACATAATACAAAAAAATGAGAGTTTATAAGTAATAATTTAGTGTAGGTGCTGTTGCAAGAAATAACTTTAGAATGTAGGAAATAGTCAAGTAAACACAGAACAGATGTCGATGGGATTCTGAGTTGTTTCATGAAATCTTAAATACTCAAAATTTCTTCTGATGTTTCAACATGTATTTTTACACTGATAGCCAGGGTTGTAGATTCAACTAGCATGCTAAGAGAAAAAGAAAACAAACACATAGGAAACCCTGCTGCTATAAGGAAAAGTCACATAACTAGAACATAAATCAACCAAATATAGTACTGTACTCCTCAACCTATAAGCCTCAATACATTTTCTTCTCTGCCTTTGGGCATTACTGAAGAGATAAATGGTGGATGTTAACATTGTATGATCCTAGGTATGAATTCTACTGGTAATTAAATACAAAAAGTAAAAAGAGAAAAATCTTATTTATTCCTAATTGTGGCCAGCTGCCAGTCTAATTTTTCACTCTGAGAAATGAAGTCATTTCTTTGGTTTTTTTATAAACTTCCAGCAGATTATAACCTCCATGTCAGATCAGTTCATTACAAGCATTCCCATATAACACCATTTCGATCTCTTCAAGGAAGTAAAAAGCTTACCACATTGTCACTTCCCCTCAATCTTCCCAAAGCAGAATTCTTAGGAAGCTCCTGAATTCCAACTTCACACCTACCAAGAAAGCAAAAGATTAGTATCATGTTAATGAAGTTATTGTTAGACTAAGTTAACCATATTTGGTGAAGGATCTGAATAAGCATCAGTATCAGTAATACCAAATGCTACATCTTACATCTTTTCAAAAAAAAAAAAGTACTACATCTTATATAAAACATTATCACTCACCCTCATGTTGAAGCCAACAAAATATTTAACCAAATGATTCTAGCACATGATAAAAAATAATAGACCACACAGGGTTAACTAAAAACTTGGCTCAAAAACCATGTTTCACAAATCAACCCAAACATTGAGTGACTACGTTGCAGACCACTAAAGGAGCAATACCCCAGCTTACTGATATGGGATGCAATAAACAGTCACTTCAAACGTAAAGACAAATAAAATAAAATTTTACAGAATACAGTATTGTCTCAGGCAAGTGGAAACACTACTAAACATAAGAGACAGCTGATCTAATCAAATGAAATTCAATTTGAACTAAGGAGATCTTTCTGCAGCTTATTCTGTTTAATAAAGTTACTTGTCAAGTTGTCATTTAATTATTCCATATTAAATTATTTATCAGCCTTTATATTCAAAGTTAGAATGCAAGCTATTGATAAAGATACAAATTGCAGATGCTTTTCAAAAAAAAAAAAAAAAAAAAAGAAGATAAAAATTGCAGATGGACAGACTAAAACTAAATGATAGCAAATCAAACATGTTACCATTACTATGATATTTGCAACATTAGTACTGTTACCTATTTTGCAAATCAATCTCAACTTCAAATATTCTTTAAAAAAGTCCAGCTCCAATACAAACTGCCTATGCAAAAAAATGCTTTATTTCGCCACTAGAAACAAAAAGTTGTTTCAAATTCAACATCAAGGCAAATGATCGCACACAGTCAACTTTTTCTTGCTATTATACCAATATCAAACTCAAAAATGAAAGAACAAAGATAATGCCACAATATTCCAGTGTGCGATGAAATGGATGTCCATAAAGAACAACGAAGGATTACTACACCTTGACATCTTCCAGCAAGGTGTATCACCACCAGAAGGTTTGTGAATAAGGACAACACACCATCCAATTATACAGTTGAAAAAGTGTGATTCATAACATACACGTTCAAATGTTTCAATGTGTTGTTGTCTTGGAATTTGATTTGGATTACAGATAAAACTACCAGCTAAATGTCGCATGTAATTAGATATTATCTTGCTTCAAATTAGTTTAATTAGGATCTCTTCTCTATCTCCATAAGTACAACAACCCAAGCCCGTAAAAAAGCTAAAATTCTTTATGCCAAAGTTACCCGGCTAGGTCTAGCCTACTTCAGGAGAGCACAGACCCAATACTAAGCCAGATTAATACCAGATCGTAGAACCCAACCTGTTGCCAGGATTGTTTTCCGTGCCTTAAACAGCTACTAGTCCATCAGGCTTCTCAACTGATAATAGTGCAGTGATGATTAGAAGCTGAAGGAGCTATATTGTGAACCGATAATTTAGAGTCAAAACTTGAGTTTTAATGGAATGGAAGAGAAAAATATAACGGACAGATACATCACACCCTACAGACCTTCTGAAAGAGAGTAGAGAGAATCAGTAACTGTAGCAAATCCAGGGAAAATATGAACTTCTAACAAAGATGTCTGATGTTATAGAACGTTACTGACATCTTCAGAACTGATGTTAAGAGTAACATCATCCATGTCATTTGCAATCCCAACATGAAGGTTAATTAAGATTCAGATAATTGCAATGGCACCCTAGCAGCACAGTGTTTATTCCAAACTTCATTGTTTCACTCCAAATACTGAGTCAGGTTAGAATAGAGACATTAACATGCAATTATATCAAGTTTTAAAACAGTAGATACCTCTAGGTGCTACATGTCAACAATTAACAGTATCATTATTGAAACAGAGAGATAGAAAATAATAAATTGACATTTAATCAGGACCAATATTCGAGCTCAAAGCTGTGTCTCATGTGTACCTCTAAATGCTAAGGTAATTTGCTATAGTCAAATAGAATGTCAATAACTAAAGTTAGAATCAGAAAAACCTGAGCTAGAAGCAAGAAATATTTAATATAAACATTGGCGGCATTGGAAATAATATAGTATGATTTTTCGATATTAATTAACTCAATCCACTATGATGTTTTCGCTTTAGCTCGCAAACATGCACAAAATGTCAAGATCTCAAACACAATACTATTAAAAATTAAGACACTAGGACAGAGCTTTAGTTTGATTGTAAAAGAATTATAAAAAGTTAATGTGCAAGTTTTACAACAAAATTGGTACAGCATCTTAATCATAAACGTAATCTAGGCAAATCAAAGCGCGGTCTTCATATTTATCCATATGAGTGTTGTATTTCAAGTGTCAACACACAACAACTTCAATGAATAGGAGAAGTTTCCTACAAATCATAGTGTTTTTCTTTGTCCGGTATCCATTCTCTAATTCAAATTCATGCATTGGTTTTGCTTCTCAGCCAAAATAATTGATAATAAATACAATAAAACAAAATAAAAAATATGGTTTATTTTCTGGATAGGAAACAAAAATTGATTGCTAAGAAGGAATTAAAAAATACAAACCAATTCAGTAGGGTTGTGCAACCAATCAATTTACAGGACTAACCAATTCAATCACTTCAATTCTCTCCGTCCCTTTGTTGAAATTACTGATTGATTGAATACTGATGCTTTATACGTTGAATCAAAAGAGAACTTTAAGACTTCTGACAAAAGTGAAATTGGTAAAGGATCCTTATAATTGGCTAAATTCCTATTCATTTGGGACAACAAAGAATTGATTTCACAAAGCATTGTTTGTGCAATTGAAGGGCTGAAGTGTGTTTGCTGGTCATTTAGAAGTATTAGTGTTTGAAAATGTATTAAAAGAAGCAAGCAAAAATTTGCAGAAATACCTTGAACCGTCAATCATGCAGACATAACGGAGCACATTCCCACTTAAAGAAGCCTTTCTAACTCTCTCCTGAATATCATTATCAAGCAAGAAAATCCCAGTGCTCAAAAAGTCTTCAACAGACATTACACTGGGCCGCATTTCCTCAGGGTACAAGCTCTCAATCTATGACACAAAAATAAACACACAAAAATTCAACGTAGAATTTAGTCCTGGATAACTTCCATATTTGTCAGCTCAGAAAGATTTAAAATTCAATTAAGCATAATCATAATTAATTACACCATAACATTCATTTAATAATTAAAAAAAGATATGAATTTAAACTCCCTTTTTGGCCTACTTGATACTACTAGTTTAAAATTCATAAACAATATTTTTGAAAAATGTATTGTCAGTGCAATTCAACTACTGATATTTTTTATTAAATTAGTTTTATTGGATATTAGAAATTTCTCTTTTTATCAGATCTTTATAACTGTTTTTAATATAATACCCCAACTAAGGGCAGAGATTTTTTTTCTTTCGGGCGAATTATAGAACCAGTTTTTTGAAGTTGTAATGATGCCAAAAGATTCAGAGATTTCTTTGGCAATTTGCACTAATTGATAATGAATAAATATGCAACAAAACCTACTTTTATGCTATCCATATTGATTCGTCTCCCAAGAAGTCGAGCAAGCGTCAAAGCCTGTTTAAAAATCGATAAAGAACAAACAATGGCATATAAGTACATTAGATGAATTTATATTTAGACAATTTATTTATAATTCTATATTCTCCTCATCAACAAAAGTACTGCTTGACAACACTGGCATAGAAAATCTAGGAACTGTAACGTGAGTGTTTGAGTACACTATGCATTGATTGATCAAACTGCCAAATTGACTAAACTATATCATAACTCAAGTTATGGCTGAAACACAGCATCAATCAAATGACTAAAAAAAAATATCAGCTAATCTACAAAAGCATCCCACCATCCCACCCCTCACTGGAGAAAGTCTCTATGCTGCACACCACTGCCATCATACATACTTTTGAGAAATCAACACATTGTTATGTTTCTATGAATACCACCAGATAACATGATCTTCTAGTAAATGATCCAATGCTAGGATACAAAAAATTAGCAGAAGGGATCAATTATGTCTGGAAATAACATCATTATACACTGATGATCATAAAATTATTAGATGGTTAACATACAATTAAGATTTTGTGTAAGAGCTTGAAGCATGGAGGCTTAATATGGAACAAAAATTAACTAATAGAAAATACTGCAAATAGAAGTATCCAAACCTTCCTAGCCACATCCATTCCACTGAGGTCATCACGTGGATCTGCATTAATAACATCAATTCAATAAACCTTATTAATAAAAACTCTCAATATAATACTAGGGTGTGCACAACCACGAGAAAAGCTAAGCCCATCACAAAGAAACATAACCATATTTGTTTAAAGAATAGTAACAGAGAAAAATCTAGTTGCAACATTCTTTTCCTTTTCAAGTCCATGCCTTCAAGGTATGAGTTAGTTTGTTTGTGTTTTTAACTGCTAAACTCAGAAGAATTTGATAATTAAAAAACACCAACAAACAAGACTTGCAGTGACAGTACAAGAAACGGATACAACTAAGTTAACAGAATCTAGCTCAAATACTAAGAGATAATAATTTTTGGATTACATAGCAATTTGCTAATTTCTATTTTAGTTGAGCCCCTTCATTAAATTAGAGTGCACCAGACCTTAACCAAGTCACACCACTCTTATTACTAAAAGGTTCAGATAGATTTTACAAGTTAGCAATAGAGATTCTGCAGTTTACTAATGAAGATCATGGAAAAATAAAAGCATGAGCATTTTACTATAAGTTCTTGCTTTGGCCCAATTCTATCATTATTCCCCCCAATCAAAATTAAATTCACAGGACTATATTTAAATTTATTTATTTATTTCCCTGTCAGATTGTAGTTATCTAAACCAAACAAGTTATTTCTAATCTAGCAGTCATTGTTAAAAAGCATCAATCATCAGTGTGGTTTTTATTTTGAAACTTCGTACTTTATTTGATGTTCTAAGTTTCAATATAGCTTATGATTCACTATGTACAACAATTTAATCCATATATGATGTAGGTCTTCTGTTTAACAGAATGTACAGCTATTCGTGTTTGTATTTGTGACCTTTATTATCCTTGATCTATATGTTAGGGATTTATTATAATCTCCATAATTGCTTGATACTTACATTCGACACAGTTTTTGTCCCTCAAAGTTTTTGTAATTCAGTTATTTATTCTTTTTTTGCTTCTCAATGTTTCACGTATTTGTTTGGAAGTCAAAACTGATTCTTTTCCAGCCACATTCACTGGAAGTTTCCAAGCACATTTGGTGGCATGTCAAAGAATTCAACATTGTCTTAACACATTTGCTTAGTGTTATCCTTTTAACTCCAATCTACTGGCATTTTATGAACCCTCAAAAGTTATCTTTTTATTTCACCCTTAAAATAAAATGTTTATTCAGAGTAGAAAAAGCAATACCATACAGTTTGACTCATGTAGTGAATGTATATTATAGAAAAAAAAAAAAAAACAAAAACAGAAAACAAATTTCAACTTAAAAAGAAAATAATATGGATTCAATTAATAAACAAATCAAACAAGATGCAATCTTCTTTTTCTGTAAGTGGAAAGCTTCTAAACACATTTGTAGCTTAAAAATACTTGAAATGCAAAGCTCATCAAGATCATATTTACTGCAAATATAGAAAAATTAAAATCACATTGAAACCTGGTTCTGTGTATCCCAGGCTTTTAGCTGCTTTAACAACTTGGCTCAGTGGCTTCCCATCTTCAACCTCACTCATTACATACCCCAATGTACCTATTACAAACATGTTACACAAATCAAATCAGTGTTTATATATAAATGATTGTTTGCACTGAAGCACAAACATACATAAACAAAATACAAAATAAATGTTTAAATACAGAATGAATGAAGATCAAGATGAATACCACTCAAGCTTCCAATAATACGATGGATAGGGTCTCCTGATAGTAGTAGGCGATTTAAGGATGCTATGATAGGAAGGCCAGCACCCACCTATCAATGGACAAGCATCAAATTGGTAGACAATTCATGACGCTTCACCAATTACATTATCATACAGAATATAAAAAAACAAAATGATTTGTCACAGAATCAATACAATACATGAGAGACAAAATCCCTTTTTCCTTTTTTCTTTTTCGCATAATATCAGCATATTTAAAGTCGTCAACTTCAAAATTATAGTTTGACACCTAGCATCAATTATGTACATATATACACAATCACAATAGGATGTTAGCTAGCAAATGCCTCCTCTTTTTAAAAAAATTATAAACATTCCCTTTTAAGCCATATGTATTTATATATGTATATATATATATATATACACACATACACAAATATCATTTCAAATCCACTAAATGACAAAATTATATATACATATACCAGTGGTTCTCTAATGAGAAATTCCTTATAGGTTATGTTAGGTGCCTTGCATTGTATTATATTGTATTGTATAAAATAGGATTGGATTGTATTATTTTTACAATAGTGTGTTCGGTAATGTATTGTAGTCTGTAGTAAATTGCATTAAGTTAACACAATATTTTAACGTAGAATTGTATTTTATTTTTATAATTTTTCATTTTATTTATTTAAAATTTATTTTTCAAATTATATTATAATTAATTTTTAAATTTTATAATTTATATTATTTTTAATATTTTTATTTAATTAATATTATAATATGTAAGTCAATTAAAACTATTATTTTAGTATTTTAAAATTGTATATAATTAATTTAACATATTATATAACTTGATAAAAATAAAAAAAAACTCAATCACATACGTAATACAACTTAACCTGCCCATTTTGAGTGTATTAAGTAGTGCATTGCTGTTGTACTAAATAGATTGTTGATACTAATTAATGCAATGCAGTTTGACAGCCAAACACCTGTGCTGTGCTGCAGTATTTAATACGTTTTAATTGTCTAATGCTATACTATACAGACTAACAAACAAGCCCAATATTAAAATCCATAGAGATCATGATGAATTTTAATCAATTTTTTTCTGTGGATGTTAAGAATAACGAATATACTTCTAAAGGTAATTTAAAAATTATATAATTGAACTTTAGTGGAGTTGAAACATTACAAATAGGTTGTCTGCACAAAATTTTAAATCGACAATCGCACCTGATCAGAACTCCATAAAAAGGAGAAAGAGAGGGAGATAGAGCAAAAGAAAAGGCAGAAGGGATACAAACGTTTTAGCGCCTACAAAGTTTCTACTGCAAGAAAGGTTATTATCAAACATTAAGCTAAATTAGTTTTGTTTCTCTTTGGGTGGATTTCTGATTCACCTTTGTATTATCTTTTTCTCTTATTAATAAAGTTTTTGTTTCCTATCAAAAAAAAACATTAAGCTAAATTAAATTGGACATTCTCTAGATTTAAAATGAGATATTTATTACTATCTTACTATGACAATATTATGATAGTTTGCTAATCAACAACAATCCCACAACAAAGAAATTATTTATATAAGATCTCAAATTCACTGAAATTAGCTCCACAATTTGTCACTAGAAATTAGTCCACTCTGTCAATAGATGTGAAGTTCTGTTAGATTAGAACTGCTAATTTCACAAACTCTAGATTAGAAATCTTTAAATTGCAACTCCCCAATCCAACAGTGCCTAATAGAATAGGATCTTATACCATGAATTACCGACACAGTCACGAGTGACAATATGCACAATAGATCAATATGAGTTTCAGCTTTAATGTCTACAATATCCATAAGGTGCAGTACCAATTGCATTCTTTTACCATTCAATTCAGATTTTGTATTCCTTTTCATAAGCTTCAGAAAATAGCACAATTGACTTTATCTAGGAAAGAACTTCACTTACAGTTGATTCATGCCGAATGCGGCGAGGATCTGAGACCAATTTTTCATAATGCTCCTACATGGCAAGAGTAAAATGAAATTTTGAAGATATTCCATAAACGATGATACATTTATACAAATCATCTCAAAGAACAAAACAAAAGTAAGTTAGATGTGCCTCCAAAACTAACAACATTGGATCAATTTAATGAATGCATAAAATGCTTCCATGGCAATTTTTCTAATAACATTGTCTGTCAATGGCTGGCATTCAAAGAAAAATCTATTGATGTTGAGGAACAAAATTGTCAGCTGCATAACACAATGACCACACATGTCCAAGTGCTTCCCAATACCAACTATCAAAAAACCTTCATTAGTTATTACCATTGTAGAAGTGAGAGCTCTCTTGTTTGCAAGGACAATGCAACAACCTAAATCAACTACTCTGGTTAATACATACACAGTCTCCGAACTGGCAGAACAATCCACAACAGCCAAACCTGTTGCAAAATTTGATAAAGCAAGGTCATAATAAAAATTTTATGATTGATGACGCTTTGCATTTCAACCTTCTACCAATCTTAAACTAATGTTGCATGAAGTGAATAAATGATAACTTTCTCCAAACACTAACAAGAAGTTTGAAAATTTTCAAGAAAGTTTCATGGCCTTAACAATGATAAAGGTCAATAACGTGAGTTAGGATTCTCTACTAGTCTTATTTTTTATCTTGACTTTTTATAAGAAAAGTTTAAGTCTAAGTAACGCCTGAGCCCCGAGAGAAATGTAAGTTAGGATTCACCCCTAGTCTTATTTTCTATCCCAAATATAAGGGAAGTTGGAATTTGAGTAATGCATGAGAGAAATGCGAGTTAGGATTCTCTCCTAGTCTTATTTTTCATCTTCACTTCTTACAAAAAAAAAAAAAGTTGGAATTTGGATCATGCACGAGAGAGAAAAAAATTCAAGGATCCTAGCAATTCATTATCCTTTAAGCTGATGTGTCACTGATTATGAAAAATCTAGGGAAAAAAAATAGACTAAGAGAATTCTAACTTGAGTAATGTAATACACCTCACCAATCACCAACCTGTGGTTTTGCCCATTACAGATGCAACATCTAGAAGTTTTTCTTTCGACTCTGAATTCACAAACACTTGGCTACCACCTTGGAGAAAGAAAAAACAACATGAGACAAAAAAGAACTGAAAAAAAAAAAAAAAACAACAACAACCAAAATGGTGAGCACAGCAACAACAATGCAATAGCATTACCCAAACCAGCAAGTTGCGTCAAAGAAGAACCATCCACTTTGAGTCGGCAAACTTGGGATAACAAGTTATCATCCAATTCATTGGCTAATACATCGGACGCAAGAACCAAAGATTTACTGTCGGCTACTCCCACAACTCGCAAATGGATGCCCTGCAACAAATTACAAAAGAATTATTATTCTATAACATTTTTGTGATTACAGAGATGGAAATTAGGAAGTGTACCAGTTTGGCGTGAAATGATCGGCAGGAGACTATGTGTTGGAGGAGCTGGCGGCCAACGCCTCCACAACCCAACAGAATCAAAGGTATCTCCTTCATCTTATTCGTCATCGCCATCATTAGCAGCTTCCTTCTTCGCTTCTCGCCACTTAAATATGAAATGAACCCAAAAGCTCAGATCTTGAACGAGCGATATCGGATCTGAATCCGTTGACCCGATCTCATCTTCTTTTTATTTTTCCTTCCATTTTATTTTAAGCGACCCTTTAAAAACAGTATATACACCCTTTTTCTATTTACACCCGATTAAGATTTTTAAAAATTTATATTCTATAACTACACCTTGTTTATTACCAATTATGTCCATTTATTTATTTACCTTTTAAATATTATAGATAGAAAATTATAAAGGTAATTAAATTAATTAAATTAAAACATTAAAAAAAAATCAAACTTCCAATGGATAATGAACAAAATCCTTGAATCGTTCAATGCAATCCAATCATCACAAATAGAAGATTTCGAGTGTTAGATTTGTTGGTGATCTAGTCTTCACTTAGGCAACAAATCCACCACTTCACAATCTGGTTCCATATGTGGAGGACTTGGAAAAGCCAATGAAGGAGAAGGAGGCAGAAAGGTTCTCACTATGTTTCCAATTAGGGATGATTGAATTTGGGTAAATCTAATCTATTCAACTTTTGGGGTTGGTTTGTGTAATTGGAGTTTTTTAATGTTATTTGTATTTTTAATTTTTGGTGGTAGTTATCATAGTGTTATGGAGGGCTTCAATTTGAGATTTGAATTGCATTTCTATCGTGTATTCTTGATGTGATTCATGGTGGGGTTTGTTCGAACAACGATAAGTTTCTCAACAATCTCGAGATATTATCGTTGCAAAAGAGGCAAAAGGAGAGGTAGTGGTTATGGTAGAGGAAGACTGAGGAAAAATGCCACAGTAGAAGCGATGAGGAGGACAATTCTAATTAAGTATTGAATTTATTAAAATAATAACAATATCATTTTTAATTAAAGTGTTCTAATTTAATTTAAGAATAATGTTGGAATATTAAAAATATCTAAATTAAGGGATGTACATGCGTTTTAGAGGGGGGAAAATATCATCACTCTTTTTTTTGGGTTGATGAGGCCTGGCAAGGCCATATTTTATGTAATCCAAATATTTTCTCTTATAAGATAATAAAACACTAACTTATGCAACCCAAATAGCTACTATTATGAAAGGAGGAACCACCCATATGTGCTGTGATATACTTCTGGTGGTGAAAATTGAACCTCCAACTTTTTAGAGGATGAGGAGATACATAATCACTTGTGTTAAAGGTGATGTGTTGTTTTTCAACTTTTTAACTATAGGGATAAATGTTTTCTTTCCATAATAAATTCTGCGATCAATATATTTTACACAATATGTTAACAACAAAATTGCACATACAAAATCTTAGTATACATCTAATTGCACTTATTTAAAAAGTTTTTCATTAAGACAAAATAGTAGGCAATAGCACAATCTCCCACCATACTTGTGAGAATGTATCGATTTACTAATGTTAAATTTTGAGCGTATACTACCTAAAATGATCTTTACAAAATAGTCTTTTCTTGATGTTCCTTCTCGCACTAGTTTTCACTTTATACATCTTATATTCTTTCTCAAAAACTTGAAAACAAGAACAAAACTTAAAATCATAAAAAAAAAGAGAGAGAAATAGAGAGATTTTTGAAGAAATGCAATATGTCTTGATGGAGGTAAAGTTTGTCTCCTTGATGACTTATTAATGCCAATTAAGGCAAATTTTGCCCCTAGGGATTAATGGTAAGTCTCTATGAGGCTCCTTTTTTCTCCGTTCATGTATTTTTTTCTCTATTTTTTTCATGTCAATTTCTTTTTTTTTTTTTAGTTGATTTGATTTTTTGTTTGTTAAAGTTGATTTTTCATTTGAAAGTGGGATTTGGCAAGAGAGAGAATTAATTCAAGAAGTGAAGAAGAAAGAGGAAAGAAAGAGAAAATTTCAAAAAAAAGAAAAGAGAAAAAAGATATTCATTGATCCAGCACAAAATTTGCAAGGTTATTTTTGTTTTTTAGGCGTGACAAAATTTGATGTTATTAAGTTAGTACTACTTCTATAAGTTATATTAAGTTAATACTAGTTCTACAAGTCAGGAACAAAGGTAACAGAAATTTAAGTAGCTTTTTTCATTAATTGCATATGATGCCTTCTAACATGTTAACTCATGATTGATTGTCATTACTTAAGTAAGGATTAAAGTTTAGGGGTAATATTGTCTTGTTGTTCAATTTTATTAAATACTGAAAATGAGTAATACCAAAAAGTTAAAAAAAGAATATTTCAAAAAAAAAAAAAAAGTTAAAAAAAGAGAAAATAGGAATCCAATCAAAACTTGTCAAGTTAGCCCCAAAACTTTTAAAATGTGTAAATATCACAAAATGGGCCCAAAAAAAAAAAAAAAGTGTGCTTGACATGAAATCCTATTATAATAATTTCATTACTTGTGTCTCAAAGGGTATTTTTTGAATAAAAATTTTCTTTAAGAAAATCTATTTTTTTCTTCTCTTCCACGTTCAGTTATCTTCCAGTCTCTTCCATTGTTAAAATCTATCTTTTTCTTCTTCTTCTTCTTCTTTTCTTCTTCCTTCTCTTCCTTCTCATCTTCCTCTTATCTTCATTATTCTTCTTTTTTTCATTTTTCTTCCTTCTTCCTTCTTTTTCTATCATAAAAATGTTGTTTTGAACTATAGTGAGACATGACAATATTTATTACGTGACTCACGACATGATTAAGCATAAAAGGCCATCAAACCATAAAAACGAGCACTTGCATCTTAAAGCCTTTTGACTAACCTCTTTGCATAGACTTGATCTTCAATCTTCATTGTTCTTTCCTAAATCCTAAGTTCTAATGACCAAGAACCCAAGAATACATTTGAAAGCGTTTTGTCTCTAAATTAGCCAATTACAAATCATGAAACTTACATTAAACTCAAGAGTCCAGCTATAGTAATCTTGGGGTGGATGAGAGAGTAAGTTTATCCTATAGGTTGGAAAGTGTTGGATGCAGCATTCATAAAGAGTAATGAGTGTAAGACCTAGAGTTTTGGACGTGTTTGAGTTAAAGATTTCATGAACTTATCCCTTCTTAATCCTATGTGGAGAAGGAAATTAGAATTTACAAATTTATTGATGAGGTGCGAGCATTCTAGAAGGAGTAAGGCCATTTCTCAAAGCTTTAAAGATAGAGACTTAGGTGGACAACTTGAGTGTAGGAAGAATAAGACCATTTCCTCGAACTTCAAGGTTAAAACTAAAGGTGAGTAACTCTAGTATGGGTTGATAAGGGTAATACAAATGTTTTTTAACTCAGAAGTTGATTTTCTAGTGGATTATTTTTATTAGACAAGATCTCATATTGTGGGTTTTTTTTTTAAAAAAAAAAAAAATTATGTTGGCTTTTCTATGTAAGAATCTTGATATTATTATCTATTTTATGCATTTTACTTTTGAAAGGCTTGAACGAACATAATAACTAAACTAATGGTGTGTTTACTTCATGAATTAGGGAACGAGAAGAGGAATTGAATTGATTGATGATTTTTACTTGCTCAGAGCATTTTCAATACTATTATGAATTGTGTTTTGAAAAAAAAGTATCATGTCATCAATGTTAAAGGATTTGTTTCTTACATAACATATGTATTATTTGATAGACAATTAAATTAAAAAAATTATTCTCTAATGTTTCCATGTATTTTCATTTAATGTCTCCATGTAATTATATTTAATGCTTCCATTTTTTTTTTAAAAACTTTTAGTTATATTTGAAAATTTAGATTAAATAATTATTGATTTGCTGACTATGACTATTTAACACACCATCTAAAAATAGATAATCATGTTGATAATGTCTTTTTTTTTTTTTTTTTTTTGTGCCACCTCAGCTTAGCATTGATGAGTGATAATTGCATTAGAGATGTTTATTTTAACTCAATCTCTATTCATCCTATATGACATATAATTTTTTAACAATCCATATAAGTATTAAAAATATTCTTAAAATTCATTCCGTATTTGGAATAAAAGTATGGGTCCCACATTAATTTGAGATTATGGACTGAGAATCTTATTCTCCCTATTCTATTTGGGAATCTCATTCTCATTCATAAATTCAATATAAAAAGTCCTTTATACAGTTCTTAAAAAAAAAAAAAAAAAAAAACTATTTGAATAATTCTATCTTTGCTATTGAATTAATTTATTGTACTTGGTTGTTTTTATATTTACATATGCTAGAAGCTATCTAAAAAAAAAAAAAAAGATGCTAGTGCAACGTGTTATATTTTATTCTAATGATATGTAGTTAGCACTCAAATTTTGTGATGAATTGAAGATTGTTATATATTAATGATAATTGTTACTACCACTACCATGGTTGCTAGGCTACTATATTTACAAAAGCAAAGCAAATTTAGGATAGAAAGTTCATTTTTTTTAGTCTATTATGATGAGTTACATGATAAAATTATAGCACTACATCTTAAATAATATTTTGTATATTGTAATTAATCCATAATTTTAATCAATGACATTTTTATAACTTGTAATTAATTTATTCTGATTCCAAAACAGAGTAGATAGTTTAATGAGAAAATACTAATTCTGATTCCGATTCTGATTCCCTACAGTTGAAGTAAATTACTTATTCTGATGCCAACACATCATTTTGATTCTAAGTCATTCGATTCTATATCATTTCGATTCTTATTCCGATTACTTCAATTGAAGCAAACGCACCATTAACAACTAATTCCGATTTCGACACTTGAAGTAAATAATTTATTTTGATGTCAGTACATCATTTTGATTCTAAGTTATTCCGATTCCATATCATTCCAATTACTTCAATTGAAATAAATGCACCATAAAAGCGAAGGGAGGGGGGAGAAGAGGGGGGGTGGGGGGGTAGAGGTAGGGGTGGTAATGAGTTAATTATTATTATTTTTTTCTTGTTAAACTGTGCAATAGAAAAATGAAAACAAAATTAAAAAAAAAACAAAAAAGGTAAAAGAGAGAAAGAAATAATGCATGACAATTTTTATGTGGAAATCTAAGGGGAAAAACCTATATGAGAAACCTAACCCCTATCTAATTAATAGTAATCACAAAGTCTCACTCTTCTTGAATACAAAATGACAACTTTATCTATTTTCTAAATTTGATATGGTCACCTTGAACTTGCCTTCATGTCTGGTCATGCAAGCTTGACAAATCCTCTCCACTTCTTCTCTTTAAGAAGCAAGGCCAAGTTGATCTTGTAATCAATCATTCAATGCACACACTTGAACTTAATGCATTGATATATACAACTCAAATAGAATGTCTGATCATGATAGCATAGCCTAGATACAATGAATGCCTAAACACTCTAAATCTAGACTTAATATTTATAATTTTTAAAAAGCTCTTCAAGAATAAACAAATTAAATGCAAAGAGCTATGTAGAACAAGACCCACAAAGTGATGAACTAAAAACATCTACTTATAGTGCAATGAAGGAGAGTTATAAATCAATTAAAGCTTTTTCCGATTTAAGAATTCTAAATGAATTTATTATAGCAAATAAAATCACTTGGGAATCAAAAACAAAAAGGTTTAATTACATCTTAACTTGAAACTTATGAGTTATCAAGACTCCTAATTTATTCAATATATGAAATCCTAATCAAATATGAAAAAAAAAAAAAAATCTAAGAATCTTAAAGTGAATTGATACAAATGAAGCTGAAATATCAATTTTACCACTTCCAAATCAAGTATTAAACATGTAAAACATATAAGAAAAAACGAGGAGTGAAGACACATAAAATGAACACCAAACGGATGCATGGATGAACGTCACTTGAAGAAAGGGTCTAGCTAGACCGCTTAAGCAATCCTCCAGCGGTCAGTGACCATTGGGTGACCATTCTAGCTTGTAGTCTAGTAGGTCTCCTGCTCCAATCCCGTGCACTCTGACAGTTTCGGTCATAATGTCCTTGTCTAACATCCGATTGACTCGAGGTTTTTTTCAATAGTTAACTAACACCTATGACTACATTGTTTACAAAAAAAAAAAAAAAAAAACCATCTTAAAACAAAAAAAAAAAATCTATATCATGATTAAAATACCCTATCTTTCAAGTCCTCATAATTGAAGCTTGTGAAAAACATACAATAGAAAACATAAACAATGAATGTGCATCTATATGTCATAAAACTACATGCTCATGGTCCTAGTAAGGGAAAATAACATGTGTTTTAATTAAATGAAAACCTGCGGAAGAGTGAATTTAAAATTTTTTACAAAACTCAAGAAATGTGAATCAATAACACAGTAAAATAAAACAATAAAATAAAATAAAAAATCATATCTTTTACCTTTCGTATTGATTCGTTGTGGATCGTTTACCATCTAGCATTCCTTAATATTATTCAACATCATGAAATAAGTGAGTGGACACAATTATATAAAACTGTGTTCATTTATTTTTTATTTCTTTTCTTAAAAAAAAAAAAAACAATTAGATCAAAACTATATAAAAGGTGTGCTTTCCATTTTGGTGATACAAAGAAAAAAAAACACACATTCTTTTTCTCTATATATGGCTTTTGAAAAAAAAAAAAAAGAAAGATCTCTTTTTCTTTTTGTCTATCAAACGTTCCGCCAACTGCAAAATCTAGTAAAAAGAAAATAATTAATTATTAAATAATTCAAACAACAAGCAAACACAAATTTTGTTGCTCGCTTAATGCTATAATTGGATGGTCTAATTACAATATTCAATATGCACATTTTTTATATTGAAATGTGTTATCAAGAGGACCTAATGAACTTACAATTTTGATCTCCAGTAATCTCAGAATTATTAATCAAACTCTTTAATTAATTAATTCACTATTATTAGTTTTAGTATTACTCCACTAAAAACCTAAGGCTATACTCTAAAAAAATTGCATATATTTTTATACAATCTATAATTTTCAATGTCCATTGATTTAATCACTACATATGATTTGATCATTCACAAGTAGTTCATAATTAGATTAGGTAGGTCTATTTTACCATTCTAAAGATTTATTTTTTTTTAAAATACCATTGATTCTCTAATGAACAATATATTTATAACAACTTATGAATTTATCTTTTCGTTTATATGTAAATAGAAAGTTGAGTGCTCTTACTGTTCAGGGCGCAAATCAACTCTTAAGGGAACTACTTTCTTTACTTGTCACAAAAATGAATGAATTCCATTATTAAATCATATCCCCAAAGTAAAAGATTATTGACTGAACATCTACATCAATCTACCTATGTAAATAGAAAAATATAACTCAACAAGCAGAAGTTCATAATACACTTTTTATGATCAATTCATATATAATCATCCGGTCGATAAATATGAATATGGAATATTGACATATATTAGCTAGAAATTTATCTTTATCGTGGTCCAGTTTTATATAATCTTTATTATATAACATGCATTCATTTCCATGTCACTATATGAATAGTCTCGGATAAGACTATTATACTAAAAGTAAAATAAGCCATAGCTATAGATTTACCACAAATAAAGTACCTCAACTTTGTTTACTTTCAATGAACTTCTTTAGATTATTTATCTCAAACTAAATCCGCTTATATATACACTTATATACTTAGATTGACATTACATTAGTAATGACGGATGTTTTATGATATTGTATAAAGCAAACATTACATTAATATATATTGACTGAATAAAACTAGACATATATTATTTATTATTCATTAAACATTTACAAATTACAAGCTCTTAAAGTATAAACTTTAACACCAGGGACATTAACAACATTAAATATGACATGGATGCATATCAAAATATGATTGATCCTAATCAAACAAGAGCATGCATTTGTGAGCCATCTTTGAGCAATGCTAACCATCAACTTCCACATCTTGACTCCTTGAACTTGAATCATCATTCTTTGGACTTCAATCACTAACCCTAAAACCCATGAAGCTAATGAATACATATAAAAAGTATTATGACGTGAAATAAGTCAACTACCAAAATCATGGAACTGAAAGTATTTGCATGCATGTTGGTTGAATCAATAAATAATTAAATTAATTAATCTTGAATTGAAGTGAAGGCAATTAAATTGATTAAGGTTACAAGTGTTCATCATTACATGTTTGTGAGTAATTAATTAAAATGATCAAATGATAAAGTTAGTTTAATCTTTAACTTTGGTATTTAATTTTGTTTGACGATGAAGTTTTTTGTGGATGACTACGTTGAAGATACATTGCACTTTGATAAACAAATTCAAGTTTCAATTGATTCTGTAAAAGTTCGGATAAACCTATCCACCCCATCTAGATTGCTTTAGAACCCACTGGGAGACACAACAAGAAATCAGTCTATCATATAACAAAGTCAATTAGTAAACAAAACAAAGAAAAAAAATTAGGAAATTTAAATAATATGAATATAATATGTTTTAAAAGCTTTGTGTGGGTAACTATGATTCCTGTATCGTGGGAGTAGTTGTCTTCCATTCCGAAAGCGAACATCTACAGTGTGCAAAGCAGTAACGTATACCCGGACAATATAAAATAATAATTGATTTTTGACCCTTCAAATGTTTACTTTTTTAAAATTAAAAAAAAAAATAATAACAATAATAATCGGGTCAACGTGAAAGGAGAGATGAATAGGGTAGTCGGGTCCGGGTTGAGAGTGTCCAACACCAATGTCAGAGTGACGGGGTGTGTATGAAGTTCTCTGTAAATTTTTAAGACGTAAAAACTGCAAAAATTAGGGTTTCTTCACAATTCTCAAAAATTTCTCCCAAAAATCGTATGATCAAACCCTCAAATATACACTTTTGTACCTTCTACGTTTTCACGCCATAGAAGAGTCTCTTGTCTTTCTATGACTGACTATTTCAAGTGTTCTCTGAGACTGAGTGCGCAATTCATATGGTATTATTTTCACCCCCATGAACTTGAATTTCCTTTTATTTTGTTTTTGCGTGTGTTCATGTATCAGTTCTGTTTCGGTGTTCATGCTGACCCCGTATCTGTTTCTGGTTGTAGGTGAATTTTGGAGTGAAACCTGAAAAATTGTGGGAATTGAGTTTGCATTCTATATTCATGTAGTATTTGAACATGGCGGCTTCTTCAAATTGTTGTTGGGTATTGTTTTAAATTTTGAAGTTCTAAATTTACTCAATTGTGATTTCTTAGAATTTAACTAATAAATGTTTCCCATATATATATATATATATAGATTAGAGGAGTAATGAGCATGAGAAATTTGTGCGATGTCGTGCAATTATTACAGCTGATAATTGGATTACTTTCAATTATCACTAGTGGAGTGGAATTGAAGGGACGCCTAATTATCTTGCGAGTTTATTATAATTGAGTGTCGTATACCTAAAAGACGTGTGGAATCCTGTATTTGATAATATATAAATATATAAATATAGGAGTAATGATAATGAGAAAATTGTGCGGTGTCACGAAATTATTACAACTGATAATTGGAATACTTTCAATTATCACTAGTGGAGTGAAATTGAAGGGACGCCCAATTATCTCGCGAGTTTATTATAACTGAATGATCATGAGAAAATTGTGCGGTGTCGTGCAATTATTACAGCTGATAATTGGACTACTTTCAATTATCACTAGTGGAGTGGAATTGAAGGGACGCGTAATTATCTCGCGAGTTTATTATAATTGAGTGTCATGTACCTAAAAGACGTGTAGAATCTTGTATTTGATAATTAATATATATATATATAGGAGTAATGATCATGAGAAAATCATGCGGTGTCGTGCAATTATTATAGTTGATAGTTGAACTACTTTCAATTATCACTAGTGGAGTGGAATTGAAGGGACGCCCAATTATCTCGCAAGTTTATTTTAATTGGGTGTCGTATGCTAAAAGACGTGTGGAATCCTGTATTTGATAATTTTTATATATATATGCATGCACACACGCAAGCACACATAATTTCTTATTTTGTACCGGTATTCATTTCATAATCAGAACAATTAAAACTGTGTGCAGATTGTGTGAATGGTAACAAGAAATGAGTGCATTGCTAGTACATAATTGAATTTCGACGTACTAAAGAATTTCAGGCGGTAGGATTTGTATGGATGTAGAAGTGATTGAAGTTGGAGGAGACATGGGTCATCGTGGTGTCTCGGATGATGGAGAAGCTGAACCCAATGAAGGTGGGGAAGTCAATAATGCTGAGAATTCTTTGGCCCATGGTGGTGATGATGATGGAATATTTGAGCCATATGTGGGTATGGAATTTGATTCTGAAGATGCTGCAAAGACTTTCTATGATGAATATGCTAGACGTGTGGGCTTTAGTTCCAAATTCAGTCAGCATACTCGTTCCAAACCTGATGAGGCAACTGTTGCCCAGGAGTTTGTGTGTGGCAGGGAGGGTTTGAAAAGAAGACATGCTGATAGTTGTGATGCGATGCTTAGGATAGAGTTAAAGGGTGAGGATAAATGGGTTGTTACAAAATTTGTAAAGGAACATACCCATTCTATGGTTAGTCCTAGTAAGGTGCATTACCTTCGTCCCCGTAGACATTTTGCGGGGACTGCAAAGACCATGGCTGAAGTTTACCAAGGGGTGGGAATTGTACCAAGTGGTGTTATGTATGTTTCCATGGATGGAAACCGTGCATCCGTAGAGACAAATAATCGTGTAGCTAGGACCACTCCACCCATGGAGCGCCCGCTTAAGAACACTGGGTCATTGAATTATGTTGTCAGGCCTGCTAATAGAAAGAGGACATTAGGAAGGGATGCTCAAAATTTGCTGGACTACTTCAAGAAAATGCAAGCTGAAAACCCTGGTTTCTTTTATGCAATACAACTGGATGATGATAATCGCATGGCTAATGTATTTTGGGCTGATGCACGGTCAAGGTCAGCTTACAGTCACTTTGGTGATGCAGTTGCATTGGACACCATGTACAGAGTATATCAGTATAAAGTGCCATTTGCTCCATTTACAGGAATAAATCATCATGGTCAAATGATTTTGTTTGGTTGTGCTCTTCTACTAGATGATTCAGAGGCTTCTTTTGTTTGGTTGTTCAAGACATTCCTTACAGCAATGAATGATCGTCAGCCTGTCTCTATAACCACTGATCAAGACAAAGCCATACAGACAGCAGTTACTCAGGTGTTTCCAGAAGCTCGTCACTGTATAAGTAAATGGCATGTCCTGAGAGAGGGCCAGGAAAAGTTGGCTCACGTATGTCATGCACATCCTAATTTTCAGGTCGCGCTGTACAATTGCATCAACTTGACTGAAACGATAGAGGAGTTTGAATTGTCATGGAGTTCAATTCTTGATAAATATGATCTCAGCGGACATGATTGGCTTCAGTCATTGTATAATGCTCGTGCTCAGTGGGTCCCCGTGTATTTTAGAGATTCCTTTTTTGCTGCTATCTCTCCTAGTCAAGGATTTGATGGTTCCTTTTTTGATGGTTATGTAAATCAACAGACCACAATACCAATGTTCTTTAGGCAGTATGAAAGAGCTTTAGAGAACTGGTTTGAGAGAGAGATAGAAGCAGATTTTGATACAATTTGCACAACCCCAGTCTTGAGGACGCCATCACCTATGGAGAAACAGGCAGCTAACTTTTATACAAGGAAAATATTTGCAAAATTTCAAGAAGAGCTTGTTGAAACTTTTGTGTACACTGCAAATAGAATTGACGGTGATGGAGCCATCAACACATTCAGGGTAGCAAAATTTGAAGATGACAATAACGCATATATTGTTACATTAAATTATCCCGAAATGAGAGCAAACTGCAGCTGCCGAATGTTCGAGTATTCTGGCATTCTCTGTAGGCATGTTTTGACAGTGTTCACTGTCACAAATGTACTTACACTACCATCTCATTACATCTTGAAACGATGGACAAGAAATGCAAAGAGTGGGGCTGGAATAGAAGAACGGAGTGGAGAACTAAATGGTCAGGAGTCTTTGACATTGCGTTATAACGATCTATGTCGGGAAGCTATCAAGTATGCAGAGGATGGGGCAATAGCTGTAGACACATATAATGTTGCACTGAGTTGTCTTAAAGAAGGTGGGAAAAAGGTTGCTGTTGTGAAGAAAAATGTCGCCAAAGTTGCACCACCAGGTTCACAGGTTAGTGGTGCTGGTTATGATGACAGGAAGATTTCTACATCTGGTCCAGATGGTACTCCATTGTTGTGGCCTCGGCAAGATGAAATGACAAGGCGATTTAATCTGAATGATGCTAGTACTCCAGTACAACCTGTTTCTGATTTGAATCTGCCACGTATGGCTCCTGTGTCACTTCACAGAGACGACGGTCCTTCTGATAACATGGTATGAAAAAGAAATCTTGACATTGTTTTTTATGCTCCTTTTATGTTTTGTGTTGACTGAATTTGTTATTTGGTCTTTTATCTTATAGGTGGTTCTTCCTTGTCTAAAGTCAATGACTTGGGTAATGGAGAATAAGAATTCAACACCAGGAAACAGAGTAGCTGTGATTAACCTCAAGGTATGCATCTAATCGGCTGAAACCTAAATAACTAGTGGCAATTCATTTCATGAGCCATCTCATGCTGGGAAGTTGTTTATTTAAAAATTGATAAACTAGAGTATGTGTTCAAATATGTGGAACCATAGCATGTGTGCAAAACTATTTGATATTTTGTTGGTCTGAGCCTCAGAATTTTCATTTGAACCTCAGCTTAGGGTGAGTGGACTACTTGGCTTTTGTAATTATGTGGCTGCTTATTTGACAGTTGGCATGTAGAAATTTATCTGTGTTATTTAATATACTTCATTTATTGTCGCTGCAGTTGCAAGATTATAGCAAGACGCCATCAGCAGAATTGGAGGTTAAGTTTCAGCTTTCTAGGGTCACACTGGAACCCATGTTGAGGTCTATGGCTTATATCAGTGAGCAGCTTTCAACCCCAGCTAACAGGGTTGCCGTCATCAATTTGAAGGTGTGAAATTCAAATTCTAGACCGTTATCATGTAAACCTAATCATTTGATTTTGTGGAGAAAAAGCCAGGATGTTTCGGTTCTTTTTTTTTTCTAATTTTTATTTTTATTTTATATGAAAGAGATAATCAGTGAAATATCTCTGATCTATACTTATATGACTAGGGCTATTTTGAAACCAATCAGTATTTTGGAATTGGGTTCAGGCCTACTCTAGTGTAAGGAAGAGTCTTTTGTAATATATCCAATTTGCCACTGATATTCTACTCTAGGGATATGGCTGATAGAATTTGGCATGGAATGGAATCTTAGGTTTGATTTGCAGAAGTGGTCTTAGCGATACATTTAGGCCTTGTTGATGTCTTTTAAATTTTACCAAGTAAAAAGTGTAGCAACCAGTTGTGGTTTAGAATTAGAAATATGAGGTAACACTCACAAATAAATAAGTATAATTTGAAACAATGTTTTGATACCCTACGCAGACAGATTTAGCAAATCATTGTTTCTTTAATTAATATGTACTTTTTGATTGTAAATATTGATACCAGCGTGTAGAGAGAAGTTGTTTAGGTCAGTTTGGTATAGACATATAGTTTGTAACTTTTAAAATAATTGTTGTTGTTGTGTTGATGAAATAATCTACAATGGAGTTAATGGTCACATGTTTGGTAAATTGTGTATTTGATACCACTGTTAGGTTCAAAAGCAGTCTATATATGTTTAGTAAATTTTAGTATAAATTATTGTGGTAGTGCATATTGAAAAAGATATACATAAAACTTATATCCAATGCAAGCAAATATTTATCCACAATATCTGAATAAAAGAAATTTTAAAATGTAGTAAATCCAATATATATTAAATTTTTTGTTTTCTTATAGTACAGGTAAAATAATGAAATAGTAGTAGATTTATAAAATAGGAATAAAAAAAAGTTTTGATTTTTTATTTTTTTAAAAAAACAAGAATAAGACAAAGGAACAAGAGAGGGGATGGTGGCCTCTTGTATGTCTTGATTGGGAGGAAGCTTGTGGTCTCCTTCGTTGTCTTTGAATAGTGACATCCATGCCTCGCCTCTTCTTTTAACAAAAGGAGGCTAGTGGCCCATCCCCTACCTTTGATGGGAGGAGGCAACTTCAGCAGCCTCCTCCCTTTAAAGTCAGAGGTGATGGCCACCATGCTTATTGGCTTTGCACTTATTGGGTTAATTTATGGAGAAACTAAAATTTTTAAATTATCATTGATAGGAATTCTACCAAACACATTTTGAGAGGAAAACTATATAGCCCAGAACAATGCCAAACGGGCCCTAAATAGGAGTCTTCAGATGATTAGTATTCCTGATAGCTTTATTGTGTTCATTGCTATTAGGCAGCAAAAGGGACATAATACCTTAGCATATTTGGTGGTCATATCTTGGAACTTAGGTATTGATGACTGCATAGCATTACTTCAATTTCTTCTGCTTAAGTATATTCTATTGTTTACTCTTTGAGAATCTAAGGGATGTTCACTGTTTGGATTACTTGGACTTGTGGATTGCAAGTGAGTGTACCTAAGTGTGCATTGCATGTTTAATAGGAAAAGATACTTAGAAAATTTCATTTTCTGTATGACATACTTTTTATCTTTTTCTTGTAATTTTGGTATGCCATACTTATACCTTTATCTTTTTGTCATGTTAGGGCTACAAGTTAATTACCACATGTTATCAAAACTTTTGAGTCAACTTCTATTTATATGCCTTTATTTCATTTTTTATTGGCAAGCTTTCTCACACAATAAAAGCATGATAAAGTTTAGGGATTCTAGATAATCAGTTTATAAAGTTTCGGGACTGTAAATTTTGGGATTCAAAAAGCCTTCCAGGTGCTTTCTGAAAGCTACTCTGGTCTATTTTCATTCATGCAGTATATGGTGATCTAAATGCACCTTTGACAATATAATGGTTCTTTTATATGATCTAGAAGTGTCTTAGTTTGTAGACTCACACACACACATATACATAGCAGTGGTTTTCTAGTGAGGGTTTCCTTATGTTAACATCCTTGAGGAACTTGATGGAATCTAATTAATATTAATGAATTATGATGTGCCCTTTTTTTTTTTTCCATAAAGGATAAGAAGAATGAAATGGACTTGTGCAAAATATTTGAAATATGTTTTTTATCACCACAATTTTTTTTTTTCTGATCTTTTTAATTTGAAGCACTAACAAAAAGGCCAAGACATAGAGGAAATGAAAAACAATTAGTGTTTGACAATTTTTCATACTTTTCTACAAGTATATTTAATTGTTTTTTATGAATTTCATAAAAAAAAAAAAGAGTGAATTACGTTGGAAATCATGAAAATTGATTGGATTTCATCCAAGTCTAAACGAATGTTAATTTAAGAGATATCCCACTAGAGAACTAATATGTTTTTCTTTTTTTTTTTCTTTGTGTGTGTGTGTATAATAGGAATTCTTCAACAACAAGCTACCTGAGCCATTACTAACTACGTGAAAATATTTTTGTTAATGAAAGATAAATATGTAAATCTAATGTAAAATTAAAATAAGCATGTTGGATGAAATGGTTATTGCTTTTGCTCTTTATTTTTCTTTCTTTCTTTTTTTTTTTTTTCTTTTTAAATGGTTATTGCTTTTGCTCTAATGATGAATTATTGGTTTAAAATAACTAATATAGTAGATAGACCATGCTATTCATCCAGCATAGATTAACATTGTTAGATTGGAAAGTTCAATCCAATTAAGAAGGAATAAACTGATTGTTTATTCCTTCTTTCTGTTCATCACTTAGCTACATCAGGTCATAGATGCTCAAGTCCTTCGTGGATGAAGGAGTTTATACAAATAGCCTACATGTGCAGAATCTGCAGATATGTAAGAGGGGCATATTCCCTAGGAGTAAACTTTCAATGTTGTAGATTACTGAAAGACAAAATTCCCACTGTCTATTTATACTTATTTGCACTTTATAAAAATTTGTTTCTATACTCTTATTAGAAATAGAAAGAAAGTGCATTAATAATTGAAACAGGATAAAATGAAGGCAAGTGGTCTGTGGTCAGTCCATTAGTAATAAAAAACATTTGAAGAAAAGTAATTGATCTGACATTGGAAAGAATTATGTTCATAATCTATAAAACTGATAAAATGAAAGCAGGAAAATAATAGTTTTTTAAATTTATCTGAAATTTAAATACAAACTATTTCATCCCCCACGAGAATCCTTGGATATACTCATATTCCTCTCGTCAATAATTAAAAGATACTGTAACTATAAATTTCCACAAGACAGCTGCTTACCTTCCTTACCTAACCGTACATTGCTTCCTAATAGTCTTAAAGCAAGATAGCATTGAAGAAAAATAAATGAATGATGTTTCAGCTGCTTTTTATTATTGTGCACATAGCACACTAATGGGATAAGAAACTGTAAGTCTTCTTAAGAGTTGATTATAAGTGAACAAGCTGCCTAAAACAAGAAAAGTAAGTCAATTGTTGTCGGATCAGAACTCCCTAAGTGATTAGAAGTGTTGATCTAGGCAACCATTATGCTCAAAAGCTTTAGCTTACCACTAGGACTAATATAATGTTATCTAATACTTCAATACCTTGTTACGTCAAAGACCAATGGGCTTATCATGTGCTTATCATGTGGACCAAAGCATAAAGTAAAACCCAAGAACAAATTTAGACAACAGAACAAATATGAATTTGCTCACACTAAAGACTCAAACCGTGGATCTCTTGATAAAACTGGTATTGATACCAATAATAGCAACCCTGTATTAATCCAAAAGTTTAAGCTCCTAGGTGAGGGACCAAACAATGATGTTAAGTGATTAACATTCTTTGCATGAATGACCAATTAGCTTGTTACATGAACCAAGCTCAAAGATAAATGCTAACAAATATCGAAAACAAACACATATATAACAATCACATGGGAGGCTCAAGGCCAAACCTACTAGTTACACACATGGCTTCGATATCATATTAGATAATCTCTACACCTAGAAAGCTAACCCAGCAAGGGCTCAAACGATGACATTTACCTCTCTAATAATGAACAATGGTTCAAGCAATAACTTCTACTTTGCCAAGGTACATTCGTCTTCTATATCATCAGGGTGGACGCAAAAAGAGGCAAATAAGCATCATCAAGCAGCCAATGAAAATAACAGTTGGAAGAAAAAAAAGTTTAAGTTTTCAAGTGTCTGGATCTTGTAACCTCATAAGCTTGAATAAGTCTCATTCAATAAAAGAGAATTGAACAAAAAAATTTCAGCTTGTTAATTCATGTTTCTAAAAAGAATTGAAGTTTTAAAGCCATTTGGAAGGAGCTAGAAACAATCATAGTGGCTCTTAAAACGTTATGAGAGTTTGATAGCTGATAAAGTCATGGGAATAAATAACAAAAGAGTGATTTCCCTGTCCATTTATCTTCCCCAAGATCAAATTCTTCCTTAACTATAGCCTCACATGAGAGAGAAACTTATTGCTGCCCTGTTAAGTAAAATTCTTGGAAAAGCTTTAACAGAAAGATCATTCTTCAACATGAAAACTATAATTAAAGTTATGGAAAACCAAAAAGAAGTTCCAGTTAATCTGTTATGAGTAATTGTATTTGGTAACACAAGATTGTTCTTGCAATTTACTTTTCGTTCACTAAAGATACATATGTTGTTGTCATTTCAGCTTCAAGACACTGAGACAACTTCAGGAGAGTCAGAGGTTAAATTTCAGGTGTCTAGAGATACCTTAGGGGCTATGTTGAGATCAATGGCATACATCCGGGAGCAGCTTTCTATTGCTGTGAGCATTCTTTCCCTATTCTTGTTATCATCATCTTTGTAGTAGATGGATTACAAAAATGTAAATTATAATGTGATATACTGTTTTGATTCCTCAATGAATGTGTTTTCTTATTTATTTTATTCTTTGAAGTGTCTGCCAAAAAATGAAGGTTTTTCCTGTTTACATTAGCTTTTCAACAGAGTTAAAGACGTATTGAAAAGGAGTTCTGTTTTCAAGATAGTGATGGAGGCCCTTTTTTCCTTGGTCATATTGAACACAACACAGTAGTAATTAAGATTAAGACTTCCAGTTCTAGAGAGATGGATGCCATTGCTGATCATATTATAAATTAATTTTGCTAAAATAGTTTTGTATCTTTGCCGTCTTTGAATTTGGCTATAAGCAGTTTTAAATGGATTTTATTTGGTGGTTGCGGCAGGGAGATTTAAATGGTAATACAATGTAGTTTAACTCTTTATAGATCCATAGTTGGCCATATTCAACAACCTTGATTCAAACTTAATAGGCAGACCTGATACCATCAGAAGTAGAATAAGTAATTTTGTTTTCATCGAGAAGTAATTCACTGGCCTGTTTAACTTCTTTAACATCAGTCTCACCTTTGTTTGAATATCTACCAAAAGGCTGGATATACAACTGCTTTTTGTTTCTTAATGGTTAATGTGAATTTTTAAATTCTATTTATGAAGGCATAAGGGATAATGTGATTGGGTGTAACACTTATCTGCCTGTTGGATTAGCTATGCCAAGTAGAGTACTTATAAAAATTTGAAACTATTATTATAGCCATGAAAGTGGTTTCAAATTGCATAATGTAGGCTTATTGCTTTTCCAGTTCTCTAGTTTCTTGATTAGCCATTGGTAGCTAGTTGTGCTTATGTCTCACTGTGCTGAGTACCACTACTATACTTGTAGAGTGCTTCTTTTGATGATAGTTGAAGCTGGTTCAATGACTTTTTCTCTCCCATAAAAATGTAAATTGAATATTTTTTGCCTCCCCTAGTACGAAGATGGGAGCTCGGCCATGAATTTCCAGGTGTGGCAATTCAAGGAAAAGTGGTTCATGGCTTATTAACTTAAACGATTATCATTTTAGACATAACTATTAATTAAGTTCGGTAAATAGTCGTATTCGTTTGTAACAGTCAGCTATGCGGAAGGTTTAAAAGACTAGCATGCATGCTTCTTCCTATCGTTTATAATTTTTTAGATGAGTTCCTGTTATTCATTGATTTAGTAAATTAATATGTAATGAAAATAGTGTTTACCGGGTAAACATTGCGTAACATATTTGCTATAAATTTGTGTTTTGATAATGTCTGGAATGGGAATCCTTGGCCATCTATATAAATAGTGTCAGAGAGGTGTTGGTATCTATGTTAATGCAAACACAGCATGGGTTACTTTTAGTGATGTGGTAGTAGGCCCTAGTTACTGCACTGATTGTTTGGTTATCTATATACATACAATACTTCCATCTAGGTATACTGCTCTGTTATTGGAAACCAGTTGTCTTGACTGGCATTACTTCATTGAAAGCCTTCATCCGTGCACATGCAATATTTGATTTGTAAACCTGTCGAAAACTAATATTGTGCTAAATGCTTAAAAATGGTGTAGCCATTTGGGGCTGATAATGCTAATAATCTATACTTAGAAAATTTAGTTCGTTGGCGATGGCTAATGTCATTTAACATTTGTTATGAGAAAACATGTGAACTGCGTTTTTTTAGGTCACCAAGGTCATTATCCTTCTATTGTATTTCTGTTTTATTATTATAAAAGTAAGCTTTTAATATGGACTGTCGTTTTTGGTAGCCAAGGTGAATTGACACTTCGCTTTTTGTGTACTTGTCAATAAAATTTCACGTTTCTGTGAAAACTGCTTTCCTATATTCAGAGAAAAACCTTCAGAAACTCACTGAAAGGCTGTTACATATTTTTATTTATGAAATTTCCTTCGCTTTCTGTCTTATTTTATTTCTCTATATCCTTTCACTGAATGATTGTTGCCAGTGATTAGACAGAGTAATTTTGTTTCTTCTTGCTAGCAGCAGTAGACTGAAATTATTTTGGGAAACAAATCTCCAGAATCATTCTATCCTTTTCTTGTCTTATTGCCTTCCATATCCTTAGGGATCGTGCTCCCTTGTTCATTTTATCCTCTGTTAGAAATTGCATTACAATCTCTTCACATCTACATTGTTTCTTAATGAAAAATTATAACAATTTTAAGTTTCATATTGAATGAAGCACCATTTTAGAAAGTTTTATGTTTTTTTAATGATTGCTAACCTAGATGAGACACTGTATCTTGTGAGAACTCAATGACTGTATATTGGCAACTTTGATTATTGGTTGTCAATGACAATTTTCTTTTAAATATAGATTGACTTTGAGTACTTAGTATATTCAACATAAAAACTTTTTTTTTTTCCTGTGATACAGCCTGTTAGATGTTATAGTGAAACCAGTCTGATAGTAATATAACTAGGACTAGGATATAAATATTATTTTAGACATATTATTAAATTTACTAGGCAAGAAAATTAATGCTTAGGTTGCTAGTTATGAAAATTCTACTATGATTGGCAATTTTGGACAGGTAATCATATGCATAAGCATGATCCGCCGTAGCGTATTTTCAAAACATCACTAGAAAAGCAAGACTTATTGGGACTGGGGCAGAAAATGTTTTTGTTTTTATTAACATCCTATAATTGAGGTTTATTATAATGAGGTTTGTGATTTATACATTAAGTTGAAATGGGTACCATACACAGATTGTTCACCTTTTTACTGAAGTTTTGGTGGCCAGTGAAATAAGGAATTATCATACTTGTTGCATTCATCAAATTTTAAGTGACTGTTTCTGGTCATGCAATTTATAACGAATTACACATGATTTTCAACTCATAATGTTCTATATGATAAATGATTTGCTGTCCTTTCAGTTACTTCTAGATTTAGAATATTCTCTGATCAGAAAGGACTTCTGTTTTGGCAGGCTGAGCCCCATTCAGAACCTCCACCAAAGAAGCAACGGAAGTAAAGCCATTTAAATCTTTTGGTATTCCAGCTGTGTTTGACTAACTTATCTCCATGGATTGGAAAAGTATGTTCATCAAATTTTTGATTAACCAGTCTCAGTGGGCTGGGGTTGCTTTTGTATTGGTTAGCCTTCTTTTCTCATTTTTAGATTTTTCTTTATTTCTTTTGCATCATCTTTGTGTAAGCTTGTGTACCATGTAAATGTACTGTATGGGATTCAGAAATACAAAGCATCAAAGAGGTCTATCTAAGGTTTAACCTAGACACACTGTATCATTCCTTAGAAGTAGTTGACTCTTTAGTTTTTGTATTTACTCTACTAGGGTTGGATAGCGACTCTCCAATTTTTCGATTTTTGTTTTTTTCCAGATTGGATTGAATGTGTAATGAGCAACCAATCCTGTAAGAATCGGGCAGCAATGTATTTATGGGTACATTTCTTCCATGAAATCATGCATGCTGTGCATGCCAAGGAACCTTCTGGTAACACAATGACACTGTGTTATCCTATTAAATACTGAATTTGAGATGCTGAAAGGATTGATATCTGAATGATAGTAATTTTCTTATTCGGTGCTGTCACATAAAGTGGTGTCCACTAAATATTCCCATTGCAACATTGCAGAAATTCGAAACTAACATGAGATAAAATGTTTTGAATTTGTCGAATTTTGCTTCTCATATCTACCATTATGATTGTAAGTTCAAGCCCTAGCCCCTATAGTAAATTCCAGATTAATTATAGTAGTACCAAAAATGGAAGAGATTGTTTGTGTGGATTCCACCAGTAGTTATGACAAGTGTAGCATTGCTCGACTGGTTTGCCGCATTTTGTGGTTGTTCCTGTTGGGCATATCCATAACCGTTTTTCTTATTGTTACCTCAAGTCTGATCTCCCAGGAAACGGTACTGAAAGGGGAGCCTCATCTGGATTTAAGTCGAAGCTCCCTACCAATTTTGCCTTTTATTTGCTTTTTATTTGGGGGACTCTTATACATTAACTTATTTTGAGGAATAATTCTTTGTTATGCAGAAAGCTATTTACATCACTCAGAAACTGCTGAATTATGTGATGAAGGAAAACCCTAATTTTAGTAAGTTTCAGAGGACATAACAGACCAAAATGTAACTTAGGAAAGAAACAAAGGGTTTCTTCTTATACATAGGATGGAGAGTATGATGATAATACATTGTCTCTCAGTCATGCCAAAGATTGGATACGATAATAGAGGAGGTTCTTAGTTTGAAAAAGAAGAGGTGAAAATCATGATGATGAAACTTGCAGAGATTGCTCCAGTCCTCAAGTGTATATGAACCGAAAAATCTGTGTATTCAACATACATGCTTCTATGGATTAGACTTGAGGGATTTTGATGAAATCTTTGTGATATATATCCTTTTCCCTTTTTGTAATCTGAAATTTATATTGATCTAATGAGCTCAGATGAGATGGGGAAGAGAGATTCTTATTTGGTGTTTGGATTCACCTTTAAAAGAAGAATTATGTAGAGAAAATTATAGTAAATAGAACAAACAAAAGCGAGGGTTTGAAAAATAACACTAAAAATCGGAATTGAGTTTTGTTATCACTCTTGCAAACTAATCTGCAAATTATTGGTGGTCTGCGTGGGAACAACAATGTGTGAACTATTGTTCGTATCCGAACTATTGTTAATACGCAATGGAATAAGTAACAATAGCTCACGAGAGTATTAGAAAACTCAATTAAGTTTTTTGGTGTTGTTTTTCAAATTTCATTTTTTTATGCCAAAAATACTCCGAAATGTGTACGGTGATTATTTTGCAAAATATGTTTTTAGAAAAAGATCCTCTTTTAGGACAAAAACAAAAAGACAAGTTTTGAAAATGTTATCAAAATGTTGAAATAAGTTTATTTAACACATATAGTTATCGTAAATTATAATTTGTGAATGAAGAAAATAGTTCATACATTTTAAGGTTTTCCATGTAAAAAATTGCTAAACATTTTCTTTCTTTATTCTCTCACTGTTTTTTATCATTTGGTGTTTAAGTTTCTGCTAACTTTGATAAAAGAGAAAAATTATTATAACCTATTTACCTCCTCTAGGTTATTTAATGTTCCTTCAAAGACTCATAGGAGTCTTCACTCTTGCAAAACTGCATGTTAACCACCAGTTTGTGTAATGTGTTATATATACATATATATATATATTAGGTTTTTATAATCAAGACGTCATAACTTTAAAAAGTAAGGACCGATCAATCAAATTCATCAATTCTATTTGAATAAAATAAGAGAGAGAATACAATGGATGAATTTGATTGGTTGGTCCTTACATTTTAAAATTAAGACGTCTTGATTATAGAAACAATATATATATATATAGAAAAGAAATTGGATTTAAAATGTGATTAAAATTGGACCAAATTCAAAAAACTACTTGGCCTAAAGGTCCAAAGACAAAAAAATTGGCAAAATCCAAAATTAGTAAAAATAAAATAAAAATAAAAATAAAAATCCCATACAATCTGGCTCAAAGAGGCTCAAAATTGACAACAACTGAACCAACCCTATTTCCATCCCAATAAATTACCATGTTCGGTCATAAACTACGAAAATGGAATTTCCTGGATTTTTTTCGGTTTGCACGAGAATCGCCTGACTCCATCAATGCCCCTCCCTAATGGCTAATGATGAGTTAGTCAATGAGCGGGTTGTAGGCAAGCATGTGCAACATGCCTATTTTACAGTAGGAAATGTTAAGAGTACTTGCTAAAGATAGAAAATTGAAAAGTTGAATGACAAAATTATTTTTGTTTTTGCAAAACATTAAAAGCTGTATATTGATATATTGAAAAAGAATAATATTACGATTTATTCATTTATTTTTTTTTTCAAATGATATAACAAGATAATTTACAGTAACCATATTAATTAAAACATGGTTTATTATATGGTTTCTATAATGAATTTGAATAAAACTTTATATAATATAATATTTGTAGTTGATTGATTTCTATAATTGCTGACGTAGGGACTTGTCTCTACAATCAATTTCCTGAGCACAACAATCTACAAAAATGTCAAAAGATGAACATGTTACTTTCATATCAGGTTGGTACTAATCAAATACTCTCAAATGCCCAAGTTATAAATGTAGTTGTAGGTAGACAAAAAAATAAAACTACTGAAGGTAGAATGAAGTAAAAGCAATGATTGAGTGATGATTGAGATATGAGTAAGATGGTAGGCAAGGATTAGGCAACGATTGTGAATATCGGAGCTTTTGCAAAGAGTAAGTGAAGAATTTGGCAGAGTAACAATATGGTAGCAAGATGTGTTGTCTACTCACTAGTTGCTTCCCTTTTATAAGAGGAAAGTTGATCGTTACTGGACCATAACAGCTTCCGAGATCAAGAGATCGGTTCTATTGATCTCAGTCTCTCATTAAATTGGTTGGATTTGACCGAGCATTACACTTAGTCGAGCGGCTTCTAGTCTGTAATTGGGTTGTATTTAACGTTAGCCCAACATTTATGATGCTACTTTAAACTCTTTCTCTAATTTAAGTATTGAATCTGTACCTTTATGGTGTTGCTATTACAAAATTACTTCTGAGTAAATAAACATGAATTATTTATTAAAAGTTTAATTGATACAGAGTGTAGAAGTACACTGCCAGCAACACAGTGAACAAAATAGTGAAACAAGTTGCAGTAAAATAAGATTAGATCTGTGAGTCCAAGTGGGACATGGAGATGGGACATGATTGTGTTTATGATCTGTCATTTGTTTTTATTTTTTAACGGTTGATTCATAACTGTACGTTTGGCAATTACCCAATTTTCACACTCCCTGTTTGACTGCTCAGTTGAAAAAGGAGACCAGCAATGAGAATTTTAGTTTGCGACTGCTGCACTAGAAATCAATAAAGTGGACTACATGGATCGTTTGATCCACAAGTTGAGGCTTCTTCTTCTTGCATGGCTTCACCGATCTCGTTCTGGTACTTCTCTTCTATTCGCTGGATGCTTGATTGATTTGATAATGCTGATTGATTTCTGTACGAATATAAAGCCATCCTGTGCTTGCTTGGTTTAAAATCAAATTTTCACTTTTTCATGTGATTTAGTCACTGATTAGTGTTGCTATTGCTAATGAATTGGGTTAGTGGAGTACTGATTTTGTTCTGTCCATCTAATTTCAATAAATGTTTGATTTCAGGACCAAAATCTTTTGTGAGATCCTTTTCATACAAGGATATAAAGAAGGCAACGGACGGTTTTCGCCGAATAATTTATAAGAACTCTCATGTTGCTGCTTATAGAGCGAGATTTCAAGATGGTGAGGTTGCTTTGGTTAAAGAAGCAGAAGCTTTTAATCAAGGGAAAGACTTGTTCTACAGAGAAGTGCGATTGTTGGGACGCTTGCATCACCGCCACCTTCTTGCACTTCGAGGATTTACCACTGGACATAGGAGGTTTGATTCGTAACTCCTGATATATTGGTAAACATCAGACAACAAATAAGAATAGAGCTGATTTGATTATTGTTCTTAAGAAGTCTAAACTTGCTGATTCGATTCGAAATTCTTACACAGCTTGAGAGATTTTGAGCATTTCCTTAATGAATATGTAACATTATACATCCAGTTATATAACATTAAACAACAACTTAACCACTTAACGAATGATCAAAGGGCAGGCATTAATAAGACCCTTAAAATGTATTGAGCATCAGTAGTTATCTTTTAAAAACTTTGTGGATTAATTGAAGGAATAACATTTATTCTAATTGATGCTTGATGTTCATGTTCGTGCTACTTAAGTATGCTTTTGAAATATGATTAAATCATCAGTGAAAACTTTCACTGTCAATTCAAGTGTTTTCGTTGGACATCAAGTGAAATCCAATGTATTATAATGGACTTGTATATTCGCTGTGTCCATAATATATGGATTTGAGGAAAGATTGCACATCTTATCTAGAGGAAAGATTATACTTCCATGTGTAAATTCTCTTATTTGCAGGTTGCTAGTGTTTGATAACATAGAAAACGGGAGCTTGAAAGAACATCTTAATGGTAATCCTTCAAGCAGAACTTTGTGAGGACAACTTCTCTATAATTGCGAAACTTAATTGTGTTATGAACTATTGGCTCTTGGCAGATCCTCTGAGAACTCCCTTGAATTGGCAAACAAGGTTACAAATAGCAATTGGGGTAGCAGCTGCATTGGTACGTTGAACTGTCAAGATTTCTTATCGTATGGCATATTCTTTTGTTTATTGTCAAGATATCTTATTGGCCGCAGTTAATGGACCAGAATTCTGTGTTTGTTTAAATTCCATTGAGCTTTGTCCAAGTGACTGATAAACTTTATCTAAGTGCAGTGTCTTAGTGACACCTGAAAAAGAAATATCGTAATCCAGGAACTACATATGTTCGAATTTAAATCTTGATCTTACAACCCTTTAGGACTAATGTCTTTTTTATGCGCTTGAAGGGAAAACACCAACTCTAATAATTAGAGTCCAATCTCTATGAAAACTTCCCACCAAGAATGTCAATTGATCTTGTTGCATGCAGATTAACTAGACAAGTTGAGCCTGTGTACAAAATGGCTTTTTAAATGCAGAAAGTTGCTGTTTGTGCACAGCAAATGAGTTAGCTCTCTTCTCAATATCCTGATCATGGTAAATTATATATACTGCAGGAGTATTTGCTTCTCTTCAGTAACCCACCAGTATATCATGTCTCCGTCAGTTCAAGCAGTATCATGTTAGATGAAAATTTCACTGTGAAGGTAAGCTAAATGCTTATTTTCAATTTGTCTGGTGCAAACTGTGAATATTTTTTGTTGGACCAAATAAACAGAAAAAAAAAAATACAAGCTTTGTGGTTTCACAAAAAATTGATTTATAATTTTGGGTAATTTTCTCTTCATATTACAGCTATCTGATGTTGGCCTCCTTAGTTCTGTCACAAGTTATGTTACAACAATTCCTCACACCTCATGTTCAGAAGGTGATATTCTACCTTAAAAATTCACAACTTCTTCTTAATATAAAATTATCACCAGTAAGTATACAGAATTATATCTGTTTCCTACAAAGAAAAAACAAATTTTGGTTTTGGAAGACTCATTTTCATCTTGGAATCTAGCTCCATTTTAATTATCATAGTTTCTCTAAAGATAATATTTCTTCATCCATCCATCATGTGCAGATTGTAAGAGTCAAGAATGCAGCAACATTATCTTCCAGCTTGGTATACTAATCCTGGAGCTAATAACGGGCCAATCATCCGACCAGGATGGTTCGGATTTAGTTGAATGGATCCAAAAGTCTTGCTTCCGCAGTTCCATTCATAAGATGATAGACCCAGATCTAGGGAATAATTATGATTCTACAGAGCTTAAGAAGCTTCTCACTGTAGCAAGATTATGTGTTCTAACTAAGGATCAGCCTGCTCTTCCTCTTGTACAGATATTTCGCTATCTCCAGATGAAACAGTCTTTCCACTCTCAGGTTTCTTCAATATAGTTTCTCTTATAATGTGATACTTTATCAATCTGGTTTACTTTGTTTCTACTGTAATTGACCATATCAGGACATTGTTTGTTTCTTTTAACTTGGTACAGGCACTTTCAATCAGATCAAAACAAATCATTATACGTTTTTGAAAAAAAAAAAAACAGAGAGATTAATACAAAAAAAATTATATTTATTAATCACCAACAAACCATACATGGATCATTTCTGATGTTAATGGTTCTATTATAGCTAGGTAACAAAAAGCCCAACCACGGCTAAGTTCAGCTTCCATTTTCCAACTTAAATCAAATATTGCACTCTCTGAGCACCACCATGCATGTCATCGTCCTCCTCATATGCCTCCTGAGCTTGGGCGTGCTGTTTCCTTCACATCTCCTTCGATGTTGACATCATACAATGTAGTCATCTCAGATGGCTGCCTTGGTGGCAGTACAGCCTCCAGGGCCTTCACTTGATCTGGGGTCAAAGAATCCGGAAAGTCCACCGTAAAGTGAATGTAAAGTTTTCCCTTCATATGTGACCTCTGGTACATGGGCATACCCTCATCATTAATGGCCATCAATGAATCTGCAAGACAAGATACCAAATCAGTCATCCATTAGTAGTAAACTAATCAACCTTCACCAAATTCCTACTCACCAGGCAATAGATTTCTTGTTACCGAGTTCTCCTCATGGAAGCATTACAAGAGTCAATGTCGTTAGGCGAAGTGGTTTCATACATTTACAAGCCCAGACTCAATGTGGATGATTTTGCAAGGATATGTCACTCACTAGCAATCAGTCAGCCATGTCTATACCCTAGCAAAATCATTGACAATGACACGTTGAATTTGCCGAGTAAGAGAGCTCTAGCCAATACTTGTATCCAACAACATGCTTTAAGAATTCAAGATAATGCCACAAACATCATCAATACAGTTTATTTTTATTTTAGTAATAATGACGTGGTTGATAACTTTAGCAAAAAAAGTTCTGATATTAACATACATCTTTTGAAAAATAAATAAATAAATAAAACACAAATAAATCGATTACAATCAGCAGCAGACAAGGCAGTATGTAAGGGACAGGGAGAGAGTTACACATCAAACATATTCTCTGGGAAAGTAAACGAACTGGAGAAACAAAAAAGGTAAAAGGGGTATTAAGGAAAAAGAAACGTATCATCGAAGAGCTTACCAGCGTGACTGATCATAAGAGATGCTGACCTCAGATAGTCTGCTATGCTTGATGAAAAACGTAAGTACTCTACTGCTATGGACCCTAGAGACTGCTTCAAGAATTAACTCATAAGTAATTTAATAAATACAAACATACTAGAAACTAGAAATGAAAGGGAAATATTTTGCTTTCAGCCTAAAATTTCACCACTAAACATTCATTCTTATAGATAGCTTTTCCACAGGTGACAGGCAACAAACAACATACCACTTGACTAAACCAATAATCAGCTATAATCAATAACTATAACAATCACCTTACTTTTCCGCTGGGGGCAAAGAAATCCTTCTCAAAGCTGTGGCGCAAGCCATCTCCACATACTCTATGAGCCTGTTTAAAATCTCCTCATCCCTATTTAAATAACCAAGACCACACAAATTTCCCTTAACCATCACCAACCTATGCGCTCTTAAACCCTCAAAAATGTCAACAAACACACCTTCAACATTCACACAACTCAATCAACATCAACTAACATTAAACAAGATCCTTCTGCAAATTCATCCAATAAAAGAAAACCACTAGAATCAACATTGCACATTGCACACACCCACAAATTTAAAACATAAAGCAATCAATCACCATGTAAGGCATTTGAACATACATTAATCATATACTAAAACCAAGTAGATTATAATCCAATAACAATAACAATAACCATATCATGTCACGCATAACTAAACCACGTAAAGACACAAAATTTAATGTCAAAAACCGGCAATCAGAGCTCATCCTCCATCCTCAAATACTCGCCAATATCGGCTTGGTGCAGCACCACGATCCCATTAGGATCGAGCTTTCGACAATCCTGGGTGCTCTTGGCCGCCACACCAAACCCTAACGGGACATCCGACATGGAAAACACGACCACCCCATCACCAGGGGCAATAGTATCAGTAATCCTCCCCAACCCACCTTTCAAAACATGGTTTCCGTACAAAAACGACATCTCCGAGGTGGGTTTGAGCCAGACCTTGTGCCTGGCGTTGGCGGCCACGAGGCCCAGCGCCTGGATCGTCAAGTGGAACTTGGCGCTGTGCGTGAACTTGCCGATGCAGACGCCGAGAGACACCAGGTTGGGCCTGGCGATGTTGGTGGCGCGCTTCACCAATGACTCGCTCACGTAGTAGACCCTGTTCTTGTGGAGACGGAAGCAGTAGCGGCCCGGGTTCGGGTCGGGTCCTTCGTGGGACGGGCTCTCGACTACGTTCTTGAGGTTGTTGCCGGTGAACTTGAAGAGCTTCTCGAATACCGCCGTCGTCTCGGCCTCGTCGAGTGGTCGCATCTTTGGGATTTTGATTGATTAGGGTTTTGCAGAAAAGAGAATGGGTCCGATTGATCAGCTGAGGAAAAAAGCACGCCCAACGCTTCTCTAAAAGCCTACGGTTTTGATTGTGATGCGAAGAAGAAGAAGAAGAAGAACATGGGTGAGTTGAGTTGGGTGGTTGCAAAGAAGAAGATGATTAGGGGTAAGGATCTGTTAGGGTTGGAGTTTATAGATGACACATGCTAATTACGCATGTGCCCTTGTATTTATTGACTTTGGCTTTGACTTCTTATTACAAATTGTCATGCTTTTAATTTCAGCCCCTCACTATTAAAATCTAAATTTGTTTGAGTTGAGTTGGTTCAGGTTGTGTTTTTTTCCAACCCTTATAACTATTAAAATCTAAATTTGTACTTTTAAATAAAAATTACTTTTAAATCGAATTTAATAGAGTAAGAATATGGTAGCAGGATGTGTTCTCTACTCACTAGTTGCTTCCCTTTTATAAGAGAAAAATTGATCGTTATTGGACTGTAATAACCCCTGAGATCAAGGGATCGGTTCCATTGATCTTAGCCCCTCACTAAATTGGTTTGATTTGACCGAGCATTACACTTAGTCGAGCGGCTTCTACTCTGTAATTGGGTTGTATTTAATGTTAGCCCAACATTTATGCCGCTATTTTAAACTCTTCCTCTAATTTAAGTATTGAATCTGTGCCTTTATAGTGTAGCTATTACAATATTACTTCTGAATAAATAAACATGTATTATTTATTAAAAGTTTTAAAACTTTTAATTGATACAGAGTGGAGAAGTACACTGAAAGCAACACAGTGAACAAAATAGTGAAACAAGTTGCAGTAAAATAAGATTAGATCTGTGAGTCCAGGTGGGACATGGAGATGGGACATGATGGTGTTTATGATCTGTCATTTGTTTTTTTTTTTAACGGTTGATTCAAAACTGTACGTTTGGCAATTACCCAATTTTCACACTCCCTGTTTGACTGCTCAGTTGAAAAAGGAGACCAGCAATGAGAATTTTAGTTTGCGACTGCTGCTGCACTAGAAATCAATAAAGTGGACTACATGGATCGTTTGATCCACAAGTTGAGGCTTCTTCTTCTTGCATGGCTTCACCGATCTCGTTCTGGTACTTCCCTTCTATTCGCTGGGTGCTTGATTGATTTGATAATGCTGATTGATTTCTGTACAAATATGAAGCTATCCCGTGCTTGCTTGGTTTAAAATCAAATTTTCACTTTTTCATGTGATTTAGTCACTGATTCGTGTTGCTATTGCTAATGAATTGGGTTAGTGGAGTACTGATTTTGTTCTGTCCATCTAATTTCAATATACGTTTGATTTCAGGACCAAAATCTTTTGTGAGATCCTTTTCATACAAGGATATAAAGAAGGCGACGGACGGTTTTCGCCGAATCATTTATAAGAACTCTCATGTTGCTGCTTATAGAGCGAGATTTCAAGATGGTGAGGTTGCTTTGGTTAAAGAAGCAGAAGCTTTTAATCAAGGAAAAGACTTGTTCTACAGAGAAGTGCGATTGTTGGGACGCTTGCATCACCGCCACCTTCTTCCACTTCGAGGATTTACCACTGGACGTAGGAGGTTTGATTCTTAACTCCTGATATATTGGTAAACATCAGACAACAAATATGAATAGAGCTGATTTGATTATTGTTCTTAAGAAGTCTAAACTTGCTGATTCGATTCGAAATTCTTACACAGCTTGAGAGATTTTGAGCATTTCCTTAACGAATATGTAACATTATACATCCAGTTATATAACATTAAACAACAACTTAACGACTTAACGAATGATCAAAGGGCGCGCATTAACAAGACGCTTAAAATGCACTGAGCATCAGTAGTTATCTTTTTACAAACTTTGTGGAGTAATTGAAGTAATAACATTTATTCTAATTGATGCTTGATGTTCATGTTCGTGCTACTTAAGTATGCTTTTTGAATATGATTAAATCATCGGTGAAAACTTTCACTGTCAATTCAAGTGTTTTCGTTGGACATCAAGTGAAATCCAATGTATTATAATGGACTTGTATATTCGCTGTGTCCATAATCTATGGACTTGAGGAAAGATTGTACATCTTATCTAGAGGAAAGATTATACTTCTATGTGTAAATTCTCTTATTTGCAGGTTGCTAGTGTTTGATAACATAGAAAATGGGAGCTTGAAAGAACATCTTAATGGTAATCCTTCAAGCAGAACTTTGTGAGGACAACTTCTCTATAATTGCGAAACTTAATTGTGTTATGAACTATTGGCTCTTGGCAGATCCTCTGAGAACTCCCTTGAATTGGCAAACAAGGTTACAAATAGCAATTGGGGTAGCAGCTGCATTGGTACGTTGAACTGTCAAGATATCTTATTGTATGGCGTATTCTTTTGTTTATTGTCAAGATATCTTATTGGCCGCAGTTAATGGACCAGAATTCTGTGTTTGTTTAAATTCCATTGAGCTTTGTCCAAGTGACTGATAAACTTTATCTAAGTGCAGTGTCTTAGTGACACCTGAAAAAGAAATATCGTAATCCAGGAACTACATATGTTCGAATTTAAATCTTGATCTTACAACCCTTTAGGACTAATGTCTTTTTAATGCGCTTGAAGGGAAAACACCAACTCTAATAATTAGAGTCCAATCTCTATGAAAACTTCCCACCAAGAATGTCAATTGATCTTGTTGCATGCAGATTAACTAGACAAGTTGAGCCTGTGTGCAAAATGGCTTTTTAAATGCAGAAAGTTGCTGTTTGTGCACAGCAAATGAGTTAGCTCTCTTCTCAATATCCTGATCATGGTAAATTATATATACTGCAGGAGTATTTGCTTCTTTTCAGTAACCCACCAGTATATCATGTCTCCGTCAGTTCAAGCAGTATCATGTTAGATGAAAATTTCACTGCGAAGGTAAGCTAAATGCTTATTTTCAATTTGTCTGGTGCAAACTGTGAATATTTTTTGTTGGACCAAATAAACTGAAAAAAAAAAAAAAATACAAGCTTTGTGGTTTCACAAAAAATTGATTTATAATTTTGGGTAATTTTCTCTTCATATTACAGCTATCTGATGTTGGCCTCCTTAGTTCTGTCACAAGTTATGTTACAACAATTCCTCACACCTCATGTTCAGAAGGTGATATTCTACCTTAAAAATTCACAACTTCTTCTTAATATAAAATTATCACCAGTAAGTATACAGAATTATATCTGTTTCCTACAAAGAAAAAACAAATTTTGGTTTTGGAAGACTCATTTTCATCTTGGAATCTAGCTCCATTTTAATTATCATAGTTTCTCTAAAGATAACATTTATTCATCCGTCCATCATGTGCAGACTGTAAGAGTCAAGAATGCAGCAACATTATCTTCCAGCTTGGTATACTAATCCTGGAGCTGATAACAGGCCAATCGTCCGACCAGGGTGGTTCGGATTTAGTCGAATGGATCCAAGAGTCTTGCTTCCGCAGTTCCATTCATAAGATGATAGACCCAGATCTAGGGAATAATTATGATTCTACAGAGCTTAAGAATCTTCTCACTGTAGCAAGATTATGTGTTCAAACTAAGGATAAGCCTGCTCTTCCTCTTGTACAGATATTTCGCTATCTCCAGATGAAATAGTCTTTCCACTCTCAGGTTTCTTCAATATAGTTTCTCTTATAATGTGATATTCATCAATCTAGTTCACTTTGTTTCTACTGTAATTGACCATATCAAGACATTGTTTGTTTCTTTTAACTTGGTACAGGCACTTTCAATCAGATCAAAACAAATCATTATATGTTTTAAAAAAAAAAGGAGAGATTAATAAAAAAAAAATGATATTTATTAATCACCAACAAACTATACATGGATCATTTCTGATGTTAAGGGTTATATTATAGCTAGGTAACAAAAAGCCCAACCACGGCTAAGTTCAGCTTCCATTTTCCAACTTACATCAAATACTGCACTCTCTGAGCATCATCACTGCTGGGCACATTGCACTCTCTGAGCACCACCATGCATGTCATCGTCCTCCTCATATGCCTCCTGAGCTTGGGCGTGCTGTTTCCTGCGCATCTCCTCTTCGATGTTGACATCATGCAATGTAGTCTCCTCACACTCATCCAGCTCCATGTCAGTCATCTCAGATGGCTGCCTTGGTGGCAGTACAGCCTCCAAGGCCTTAACTTGATCTGGGGTCAAAGAATCCGGAAAGTCCACCGTAAAGTGAATGTAAAGTTTTCCCTTCATAAATGGCCTCTGGTACATGGGCATACCCTCATCATTAATGGCCTTGAATGAATCTGCAAGACAAGATACCAAGTCAGTCAGCCATTAGTAGTAAACTAATCAACCTTCACCAAATTTCTACTCACCAGGCTTGACAACTTCACCAGGGCTTGATTTGATGAGGAGCTGTCTGCCATCCAGGTGTGTCAACACAAATTGAAAACCACATAGAGCTTCTGTGAGGGACAGTGTGTGCTCATAAAACAGGTCTTCGCCCTTTCTCTTAAATTTCGGATGTTCCTTCTGTTGAAGCACAAACACTACATCTCCAGTGATGGTATCCGGCTGCAAGAAACAAACATGGGCAAAATTAAGTGTAAGTGAGCAGCATTTGAACAAAATCATAACACCTCTAAGTAGAAATCAATCAATCACACATACAGCTTCATCCGCTTCACCCTGGAAGGTAATCTTCTGTCCATTCTGCATACCCTTCTCAACAAAAACTTCAATCACCTTCTTCACCGGAACAACCTTCTCACCCTCGCACTGTTGGCACCGATCCTTATCACTGATAGTTTCACCTGTCCCCTTACATTCATTGCAGGCATGCTGCATTTGCTGAATCATAGACGGGCCCAGCTGCCTTATCGCCACCTTCATGCCAGTCCCTTGACAACCACCACACGTCGATGAAACTCCAGATTTTGACCCTTTGCTGCCATCCGTAGATACGTAAAAATTGTTAATTACCATTAGACAAAAAAAAAAAAAAAAAACTTAAGCAGATAAAAAATATTTAAGGCTTGAGATTATGATATACTATCGCGACATAATAATAACAAGTAACCTATAGATGTCAACGACAAGACGATAGATATAGAGGAAAAAAAGGGTTTGAACCAAAAGATTTCCAGGCACTAATAGCGTATTGGTTGTCATCAACCCCAAAAGCTTAATAGCATATTAGTTATCATCAACCCAAAAGCTCAATCTAATAAAAAGGAGATGCCTTAACAAAAATAATTATTTATCATCCCACAATCAAGATGAACACACAAAACCAACATGAAACACTACTTACCCATTACACTTGGAACAAATAACATTCCTTGAGAGTGACAGCTTCTTTGCTACACCTGAAAAAAGCTCCTCCAATGAAACCTTCAAAGGATGCACAACATCCTCACCCCGTCTCTGCCTTCTTCCCCTGTTACCACCGCCTCCAAAGGGGCTGCCACCGAAGAAAGATTGGAATATGTCAAATGGGTCGTGGCCACCACCACCACCGCCCATGCCTTCCTTGAGTGCATCCTCGCCGTACTCATCGTATATCTGACGTTTCTCTGGATCACTCAGGACCTCGTAGGCTTGGGCCAACTCTTTGAACTACAATCAAATCCCTTGCTTCCATGTCAATATGTAAGTAACATGGAAAATTAACAAGTGATATTACTATTAATACTACCTTCTCAGGATCGCCCCCCTTATCGGGGTGATTCTTGATGGCCGCCTTCTTGTACGCCTTCTTCAAATCCTCCTGTGAAGCCTTCTTCGACACTCCCAGTATCTCGTAGTACCGAGTGTTGTCGCTCTTCTTCGCTGCTCCTCTCCCGAACATCTCTTCTCTTCTTCCGTGTCACGCCCACGCCACGAATACTATGAAATCGAATAACCAACGAGTGAAGAAAGGTTGGGGTTGTGCTTGTATTTATAGGGACACTCGTGGGAGTGGACGGCCCAGATTGTTGCCTCCTTTCTGGAATCCTTCGATCAGAAGGCTCTAGAATCCTCTCTCTCTTTCTACCGGGTTTCACATTTTATTCTAGACCCTTCGCTGTAAGCTTTTTCTATTTTCCTTTTTTTCTTTTAATTTTGTTAATCCTTTTAAGTTATGGTAAATTATTCTTATAATTAGGGGAAATTTCATTTAGCCCTTAAGGTTTTAAAAAATATCAAATTTTTAAAACTCTTTTGAAAATAACTTTTTTTATCCCTAATATTTTTAAAACTCTTCAAAAAAAATCAAAATTATCAACCAATTGACAGTCAACGGTGAATTTAGGCCATTTTTAACGACTTAAATTTAAGATATTTTAGATAATTTAACTTATAAATTCATTATTTTAATATAATAATTCGATAATTTAAATGAAATTAACAATCATTAAGGGTATAAATATTTTTTTATATATTCTATTAATGTTAATCGTCAGTTGACTGATAGTTTAAATATTTTTTAAGAGTTTTTGAGAATATGAGATGAAAAAAGTTATTTTCAAAAAAGTTATAAAAATATGATATTTTTATAAACCTTAAGGATTAAAATAAAGTTTTTCCTTATCATTATTTTTTATCCGTGAATTCATTTGTATTCCCTTGATGCTTAACAATTTTGAAAATTCATTAAATTAGTACTATTCATTAATTAACAATTGGTCAACTTTAATCGAATTGTAGTCATTTTGATCATTTTATTTTATTAGCTAATAGCATGATATGTGTTTTTATAAAAATAAAATTGGAAATGCAAATAAATTAATTTATAAGAAAAAAAATTAAAATTAAAATTAAAAAAAAAAAAACTTTAAATCTCCATCATTCAAATATGGATGGACAGTGAAGATTCAATGATAAAAAATTAAACTAAAAAGTAAATTTAAGATTTTTTTTTTAAAAAAAAAAATTAATCTCCACTACCCATCTCATAGATTGATGATAGATGTTTTATGAAAATTTTAAAATATAAAAACTTTTGCAAAAAGAATTTAAAAAAAAAAAAAAAAAAAAAAAAAAGAAGAAGGTGGTGTCAATCTAGGTTGTTAAGATCCATTCTAAATAGGGATAATTTCAAAAAACCTATTATAGTTTGCAAAATATCTATTTTACCATCTTTAGTTTTATTTTTGTCCAAAATCTCTTCTAATGTGAATAAAAACACTTAAAACAACCCTTGGAGACATGTGAAAGAACGATAATGCCCCTGACGGTTACAGATTCTGTTAGGTTAACTTGGTTGATCGTTTGACTTTAGGGGTAAAATGGGAAATGAGATAAAAAAATTAATTAAAATAATATTAATTAAAGGGATAATCTCAGATAACTCATTATAGTTTGCAAAAATATTTATTTTACCACCTGAGGTTTCATTTTTATCTAAAAGCCTTCTGTGTTAATAAAAACACTTAAAATACCCCTTGAAGACGTTTGAAATGATAATAATATCTTTGACGGTCATAGATTCTATTAAGCTGACTTGGTTGACCGTTTGACTCTAGGGACAAAATGAGAAATGTTATAAAAAATTATAAAAATAATATTAATTAAAAAATAAAAAATAAAAAATAATATTAAATAAAAAATATAAATAATAAATAAAGATATTTCTTTTTGTTTTAAAAATAATATATATATATAGAATACAAAGCAAAATTTTTCTCTCAACCAATCTTTCTCTCTAACATTCACACCAAAACTCCAACACCACCCCTCTTACACTGACTAGCACCATCCCTTCATATGCTGACCATCACCTCTCTAACAAACCCCACACCGACACACTCTCTCTTTTTCATCTCTATTTCTCTCCTCTGTTCAGATCCTTCTTCTTCTCTTCTCCTTCTTCTTTTCTCCTCTTCTTTTTTTTCTTCTTCTCTTCTCCTCATCATCTTCTTCTTCTTCTTTTTTCTCGTTCATCTAGGTTCAGAACCCAGACAGACATCATTTGGGTTCGTCCCAAATTATGTTTGTTTGGGTTCGTGGAACTCAGATTTCATTAGATCTATGTTCGATTCAAACCCAAATAATACATTCTAGTGATTGATGATGTTGGATGTATGATTGTTGATGATTTCTTTTAGGTATTTTGATGATTTTTTTTGTTGATATTTTTTGTCAATTATTTGGACCTCCACCTTTAGATTAGGTTTCCAACCTAGGTTTCTAGTCGATTGGAAACTCAGAAAATTTTTTTAATATAATTTTATTTATTGAATAAAAATCTTCGTGTTGAAATTGGCTTTTTACCCTTTATATAATTTTTCTATTAATTTATTAATGTCAAGAGGGATTTTGGACAAAAATGAAATTAGTGTGATAAAACGTCCATTTTTACAAATTATAATAGATTTTTTAGAATTATGCTTATAAATATTATATTTATTAAATAAAAATCTTAAGGCTAAAGTTGTCTTTTAATCCTTTATATAAATTTTCTATTAATTTATTAATGTTAAGGGAGATTTTAGATAAAAATGAAATCAATATTATAAAACGGATATTTTGCAAACTACAATAAATTTTTTGAGATTATCCCTTCTAAATATCCATTAGCCAATGATAGAAATGGATCTCCATCTTCACTTGTTGGATTGCTAAAATCAAAGGAATTTAATGTATCACACTATTGATTCCTAAAATCAAGAAATTTAATGTATTGAGAGTTTGAATTTTGAAATCAAGGAATTTAATGCACTAAAAGATTTTGTGCAAAACTAGAACACATATAAGACAGTATGATTAAAAAGGAAATTAAGTAATGGTAATTAATGAAGGGAGTCTAGAGCTGCTAATATAAAAGTCTCTTTTCTCATTATTTTATTATACCATAAGTGACAGAAAAAGAGTAGTGTAACACTATGAGTGAAAAAGTGAGATTTTCTTAAGTGTTAGAAAATTATTATTCTCACAAGTATAATCATTATCCGGGTTATAAGAATTTGAGTATTTATAAACATTTGTTGTTTTTTTCTCTCTATAGTGAAGATCTGTAGTAGCTCTGTGAACGTAATTTATTTTGGGTGAACCACGTAAATTTTGTGTGTTGTTTTGTCTGTTTTTTATTTCGTTATTATTTTCGCATTTTTTTTTTTTACTATTTTCGCATTATTTTATTAATTTATTAATCTAATATTTTGGAAGGCTTATTTTCTAACACCATTGATGGTTGATAAAGATCTAGAGGGATGTCCATCAAACCTCCATCATATGAAAGTCCTACATAAAACCTCCATCTTAGTGATAAAAGACACATCTCCATCATGTAATAAACATGACTGATAGATTATATCACCAGATCAACCATTAACCTAGTCAAACGATTTGGTGGAAACATATTGATAGCTAATCTAGTTCAACTATATCAATTTGTTTTTTTTTTTTTTTTTTACTGAAATTTTTTCTAATATTTATTTTAATTAATTGTGATCTCCACTATCCATTTTTTTGAAAAAGACAGTGGAGATCAACTACTTTTTTTTAGCGGAAATTGAACAAATTTTTCTTAAGTTTAGGCCTAATTGCAATTAGTAAAGCCTTTTACTTAATATGCACAAACCACCCCTATTGTTACTTGTCATCCATTAAGAGTGCATTTGGACCACTGGCGATTTGGTGGGATGAAAAAAAATTTCTCATCCTACCAAAGTTGTCGTTTAGAGCAAGGAAGGAAAAGAAATCTTTCTTCCCAAACACACACAGGCCCTATCTTTAAATCTCGCTCATATGGAATCACTGGGAGTAGACATGAGTCAATTGAGTTGAAGTAGGCAAGTAGAAGGAAAAAAATAAAGAGAATTGCAAGCTATTCTTTAATTAAATGTAGTAAGTTTTATATAGATTGAATGATATAAATACTAAACATATTACTTTATATTATATGTTAGACAAAGGAAATGCTATAAAACAAATAGATGAAGAACCGAAATGAGAGGACAACACGAATGATGATGAGATGATACAACAATCAGATATCATGATGACTCTTTAGAAAATAATACTATGGATGATAATGGAGGGGATAAAACCTTAGATTCTAGCCATTAGGCATAAATGATAGCTTATTTGACATATAATGGTCATCCATCATATATTTTTGTTTATTATCTTTTATTTTGTTGGATATTTATGTTTCTAATGTTGATTATGATTTTTTTTGTTTAATGTTATGGGTAATTTTTTAATTTAGCATTTTATTTTATTTTTCTTTTTATCATTTTCAAATTAAGGCACCCACCTCATCCGTCTCGCCTTATATGGGCATGACCACCTCACACCATCTCTCTAATTTAGAACTATGGTTTGATGTTAGAAATTGTTTATTCTAGAAATGTCAATGGGGGCAAATAATGATAAGGGTGGGTTCTCTCATCCCTATTCCTCCATCCTTTGCCCAAGTTTACCCAAATCCCCATTCGGGGAAAATGAGGATTATTTGGGGTAAGTTCCTCTATACTCATTCCTCATTCCTCTATTTTCCTCATTTCCCCTATCCCTATTCACCTTGTTTGATCCATTTTTTTTTTTCTCTTTTAAAAAAAACATAAAACTAAAAAAAATAAATCAAAAAGTATTTCGATAGAATTTCAACACACTAAATTCATAACATTTCAGTAAACGAAATATATAACATTGTAAAGCAATTACAATACTCTTATATAAGTTATAAACTTATAATAGATGATATATGAAATCCTTACATAGGATAAAATGAAAAATGAGGGTAATGGGAGAAATTATTAAAACAATTTTAATTACTAAATTTAAATATTTTTATATTAATAAATGAGGAAAATAGAAAAATGGGGTTTTAGGCATGGGGTGGCTTAGAGAGAAGAAAATTTTCTCCCTCTCTATATATATTATTCATAAATTTAATTTATATTTATATTTTTAGAACTTAATGCCAAACAAATCAATGGTCCATTAGAATTTGTCAATATCAATAATTACTTGTACGGTCCAAATAGTTAATTCCCTAGCTAGGAGACAATTTACTCCCATACTACAAAAAAATATACTACACATACCCAAGCTTATAAATTGAGTTTCGTGGAAATCGAGTCCCTAACGTCTTAATGAATGGACCAATATCCAACCACCCGTATTAAAAGACATCAGTCATGCGTAAAATCACTGTGTTTCCCGTCTACGTAATTAAAATAAAATAAAAAACAAGCACATCATGTAGATGGGCCTGAGGTGGGGGTGGCGCATACGTTCAAGTGAGTTAAGAATGCTGTCGTTGTTCTAGGGTTTTAAACATCACCGCATACATAAACTCGTTGCAATTAAAACGGTTTTGATACTGTTAAAACGCAACAACAACAACAACTACTACTACTACTCTTTGTGTCTCTCGTAACAACAACAAAAAAGGCTGCTCACACTCACACACACACACTCAACAGCCACATTCGCACTCCTGCAGCAAATACGCTATTTGATTTAGGGTTCTACCGGGATTATGGTCATGGCTGACAATGAAGGAGCGGATGATCAGAAGGAGATGGTGACCAAGTCTCCTTGGAAAACGCCTGTGATGATGGACGCTCCTGTCATGGGCGCCGACTCTTGGCCTGCTCTTGCCGATGCCCAACACCCCCGTCCCAAGACTCTTGATTCCTCTCCTAGGCCTCTCCCCGATCCCCCACTTCTTCAGGTCTGTCTCTCTTTTCATTGGATTCATTTATTTGTTTTCATTTCATCAAAATTGCTTGTGATCAGGCCACACTTTAATATCAAATAAATGAATGCAAGCTCCACCACTCTTGTAATAATAACTCATACAAGTTGCTTTAATATTATGTCTGTGAGACTTTGCCAAATTGTGTTAAGGTAGTTAGATAATTTTTTTGTTTTTGGAGGGTTGTTATGAGTGTATTTATTTAAAGTGAAGGAAGTATTAGCAGGCTTGATGAATGTAATATTTTGGGGTCTTGTAGGGAGCGGTTGGGCAGCAAAAAGCAAATGGTTCTGGAAATTCTAAGCCTGCGCGTAATCAAAAGCCTGGCTCTAAGCGAAATACAGTATAATGCTGCTCCGCCTTTTCCTGTTCCGGTACCATACAATCAGCTGACGATGCCACATATGTTTCATAGTATGGTGCCTCCGCCACATATTGCGATTCCTGGGTATGTTTACCAACCATACCCAGGAGGACCATTTCCAGGTGTTGAAACTCAAACTCCAGTGCAAGGTTTTGTTCCCCCGGTTCATTCTGTGGATGCCAGCAGAAGTGGTCTGCATCCTCCTCGAGGAGAACCCAATTCATTTAATAGAAGGCCTAGTAGCCAAGAGCCCAGTGGTCATTTGAATCATGGATGGCATCATCAACGGGCATTTAATCCCCCTCGAGATGGCATTCCTATGCAACAGGGCATCGGACCGAGGCCCTTAATGAGACCTTTGTTCCCTGGTCCACCTCCTGGTCCTGGATATATGATGGCTCCAAGCTTCCCTGGTAATAACTAGTCCATGGTGGTGGTGCAAAGCGGCCTTCATTTATATGGCAATATATATATTTTTTATTATCGATTTTTGAACCTTCTTTTTGCTTTCAGTTATTTTCTTATCATGCTACTGGCCTTCTTTTGTGGTTTCACATTTATATATATCTTAAGCAATTGCTGTCCCATTTGAGGTATCTTTACCATGCAGGACCTGCATTTTGTTATGTGCCCGTTGCACCTCCAGGCTCTATTAGAGGAGCTCACCCTCCACGCTTTGTTTCATATCCAATAAATCCTGGAGCTCCTATGCTACCCCCTGAGGCAGTAGCTTTGAAAGCTAACATTGTTAAACAAATTGAGTATTATTTCAGGTAATGATCTGTACAACAAGAGGTTATTCGAGTTCTGATTCTTAATGGTATACACGAATTTTTGTGAGCTGTGTTTGCTTATCATATAAACCTGGAATGACTTTGGTGTCTTTTAGTAGATTGATGATTATGAATAAATTCTTTTACTGGTAATGGGTCATTGCTAAATCTGATGGTACATCATCTGCTTTGACTTTTATGAGCTGATAACTTGATGATTTAATATCATTGATAATTATGCTGCCATGGTATAGGTGGGTCAGTTACTTTAAACTTGTACCTTGAATGCTGTTTGAAACTTAATTAAAGCCCTTGAATGGGACCAGAAAAATATACTTGCCAGATTCTTTATATTTCTATAATAAGATAGATACAATGTTTTAAAAGACAAAAAGAGAAGCGAGGCGAGACGGTGAAGCCTCGGTGAGCTTGAGGCGGCCGTCTCAATTCCAAATGACGAAAAAAGTTAAAAATATAAGAAAAACCCTAACTTACTAAATTATTTATAATATTGAAAAAGATAGTGAAAATCAATGTTAGAGACATAAGTATCAAACAAAATATAACAAATCCAACAAAAATATCCTAACATACAAAATCATTCATATCATTCTAATGACCACGATATATTGAATAAACAGTCATTTGTGTCTAGTAGCCTAAAATGTGGATCTAAGGTTTCATTTCCTCCGTCATCTAGTAGTGTCATCAGCCCAAAGAGTCATCATTATATCTAATTCTTGTGTCACCCTCCTCATCTCTAGTGTTATCCTCCCACTTTGGTTCTTCAGTCTCTTGTTGTATAGTCTTCCCATTGTCTAATAAATAATAGAAAGTAATAATTTAGTGATTATATCATTGACTCTAAATAGAACTTACTACATTTAATTAGAGAATAACTTGTACAGTTGTACTTCTCTTTCTCTTTTTGCTTACTTGCCTAGTGCCACTCGATTTACTTATGTCAACTCCTAATGATTTTTCGAACATAATCTTCCTCATTCACCCACTCATTATCAAAAGGCACATCATCACTAATAACCAAGGGATCTTCATCATCTTTTAGTGCTTGTTTCTTTAAGTATCTATGTTGTATTCTTCTATAATGCATGACATACACCGAATCATACAATTTCTTAGTGTGCAATCAATTCCTCTTCTTCATCATCTTTTAAGGAAAATGATCATTAAGGAAAAATTAATTTAGTATATCTTTAATTGAGAAATTTAAGTAAGTTATAATGTTATATCATGTTAAATGCATTCCAATTCCTCTCACGAGTGGAGGATGAGCAAGTGAGACTTAAAATCCTCACAACAAAAGCTCTTAGTTTAGGGGTTTCAGCTTCAAATGTAAGCCATCATTCAGCTACAAATAAACATTTAAGAATTAGGAGAATACTACAAGTTTTAAAAACAAATTAGTAACACGTAAATGATTACTTTACATACCAGGGCTACATTTGTACATGGTACTTCTTGCTAATGCATATGAAAACATCCCTATTTTGAGCTTGTAAGCATCCATTTGGCAGTGAGCCTTAATTCTATCATCTTTATTGGCAATAAGTTTCTCCATGCATACAAGCACCCCAAACATAATCTCTGTATGTGTGGAAGGCTTTTCAACTTATTGGACTTGGGGATTCAAAAGTAGGTAGCTGCATGCAAATGGTGGTGACTTGAGGATTCAAAAGTAGGCAGCTGCATGCAAACGGTGGTGCAATTGAAACTCCCATTTTTTATCAATTATCTTCCATATTTCCTTGTAAACCCCTAAATCACCTCCAAAGTTTTTGGCTATGTCCTCTTTAGCTTTATCAATGACACCATAAATGAATCCCATTGTAGGCATCTTTTCAGAATCCATCATCCTAAACACATTCACAATGGGTCTAGTTGTCTTGAGTGCATAAGACATACTACTCCAAAAGTTCATATTCCTCAATATGATTTCTTTTTATTGCTTTTCCCTTTGATTTTTTTAGCCCAACTACTCTGTTCTGACTCTTTTGAAGTGAACATCTACTCCAATGGCTGCTTAAGACTGTAAATACTTTGTAAAATCAAGTATGTAGTCTCAAATCTCGTAGGAGCAGGACGAACTAACTCTTTCTTCATTTGACTCCTCATCAAGGCTAGCACCCATCTGTGATTGTGGATAAAGTTACTCACCTATTATACAACAATAATAAAAATATCAACAACTAGAAAATAATTAAAGTTAAAAAAAGTATTCAAAAAATAATGGATATTTACCTTTGCTTTTAACAAGGCACTTTTGTGTTGAGGAAGTTCTCCAATTTTTTAAGCATTAAATCAATGCAGTGAGTAGCACACGATGTCCACCATAGTTGTTTCCTTTTCTCCATCAACATTTCACCCGCTTTTTTATAATTGGATGCATGATTCGTCACTACATGAACAACAAGATCTTTACCAACTTCTTAAACTACGTCATCTAGTAGCTTAAACATCAAGTTTGCATCTTTCAGTGCATCACTTACTTCAATTGATTTCAAAACTATTATTCCATATGGATTGCTCACAAGGAAGTTCGCCAATTGCTTTCCTCTCATATCTTTCCACCCATCTGACAATATTGACATCCTTGTCACTGGCCATGTCTTCTTTATGTCATCAACAATAGCCATTGTGTTGGCTACTTCCTCGTTTAAAATGAGATGTGTTGTTGAGTATGGAGAGGATGTGTTGTTAAGTGATGGAGTAGATTTTTAGGGTTCTTTTTATATTTGAAGCAAAGTAGAGCAAATAGGCAAGGGAGTTGGTCCTGCTGAGATAGGAAGGGTCGACTCTCTTGCCTTTTATACTAGGTTTCATTTTTTTTTTTTTTTTAAAAAAAAGATTTTTGGAATTGGCTAGCGTGGAGCACCTGCCTCTGGACAGCCTGGCCTTGAGCTCGCCTAGTCACCAGAGGCGGGTGCCATGCTGGCATCCAACTAGGCAGGCACCTCGAGGCGCCACCTCAATTCGAATTTTGAAACACTGGACCAATGTATGGTTGTATTGTAGATTATGTATATGCAAAACTTAATTAAAGCCATTGATAATTATGCTGTGAATGGTATAGGTCCTTAAGTTACTTTAAACTTGTACCTTGAATGCTGTTTGAAACTTAATTAAAGCCCTTGAATGGGAACAGAAAAATATGCTTGTAAAATTCGTTATATTTCTATATATAAGGTAGATGCATGGTTATATTGTAGATTATGGTTCTATTTACTATTGAATTTCTATCTTCTATTTTGGCAGCGATGAAAATCTTCTGAATGACCATTACCTAATTTCCTTGATGGACGCTCAAGGATGGGTTCCAATATCCAAGATTGCAGACTTTAAAAGGGTATTATTCAACACAAGATTGCATACTATTTATATGTTTGAATGAGACACATTATATACTAGGTTTTTGATTGCTTTATATGCAGTTATTTAAATATCTTAAAGTGTTGTGCAACTTACTAAGCTATTACTTGTGTGCATGTGTAATAAAACTCATGTTACTAAGCCATTGCATGTATATTTTGATATTTGGTTACAGGTAAAGAGAATGAGTACAGACATTCCATTTATCCTTGATGCGCTGCAAAGTTCTAGTGCTATAGAAGTTCAGGTTAGATTTCTTGCAGTGGGATATTTACTGTTTTGTAAAAGGGTTTCTTGCTATACATACAATGGCAAGGTTGTTACCAAATAGCATTTGTTGTTTCAACATTTTTGCAAATTTCATATAAGCTAACTTTGTTTGTCTATGCTACCCTAAAAAAATTCTTGGGACAAAGTTGTCAATTTGTGTCTCCTCTCCATTATCGCTTTTTTTATTCTAGATTTCTGTAGAAAATTTATTTCACCCTTTTGAACTATTGATTGCTAGTTGCTACAGTTTATGTTAGACCAAAGTTGAAAGCCTAGGAATAAATGATTACATCTCATATCTACGAACGAGTATACCATGATGTATACATATAATTAGCATGTAATTGGAATGGAGATTATGAAAATTTCAAATGTCAAAAATTTGTGCATATATACTAGCTGCTATAATATTCATTTCTCTTTCAAGTTTCTATGGAGGTATTCTGTTTAGACTGTTTCTGTGCTCATTTTTTCCTTTTTGTTTACCTTTAAGCTTAGCTTCATTGTTTTGGTTATTATAGTGTCATAAGCTTTTGTAGATGGAGTATTAGTGTTTCGCTCCTTTGTTTGTTCTTTATTTATGCGATGAGGCTTTCAGTCAATAGGTAATGGGCTCAAAGCCTTCTGGTGTCACCTACCTAGGTAATAAAGTCCTACAATTTTCATGGCTACCAAAGTTGTAGGATTTCAATAGGCTGCTCCCTCATTGGAAACTAGAAAATAGGAAAGGTTAGGAGATTGGGGGATATTAAAATAAAAAACTTTGTAAAGGGACAATGATTCTTGCCTGTTATCTTAAATTGTCCCTTTTCTTTTGTAGCTTGAGCGTTTTGTTTTCCAAAATACTTAAGATGTGTGATATCTTTTTGTTTTTATTGATGTTGGAACTTAAAATTGAAAAATGAAAACAAGACATTGATTTGATATTTTTCAAGATTAAAAAATGCATCTGGTAGTGAATTTTGTCAAACAATTTCTTGTAATGAAAACAATTAATATGCATTCAGCTAAAACTTTGTTGTAAACCTACATATTGTACCAATAAAAACATTATTGTTTTAAATTAAGTTATGAATATTCTTAGTAACAAAAGGACAATATAAATTAAATTGTCTAATTTAAATTTGTTGGTGTATTTTCATAGTTTTCTTAAACAATATGATGAAAAGATAATTTTAATTTATGTTCTACAAACCTTAAAGAAGGTATATTTGTTGATAATTCGAAACAATGCATAGAATTTGTCTATATAAGCTTTAGTGTATATTTGATGGAGCTTCTTTACTAACCAGAAGGGGTTTTTTAGCCCAGAAAGCTTCTTTTCAAGTTCTTTGTGTCATTTGATTGCCACTCCAATATAGCTTTTTGAAGATTAAGAAATTGTTTTACATCTACTAAAAGAAGCTTAAATTTTAGTCTTTTCAAAATACATGTTTTTGAACATTTTTAAGACACTAAACCATCTAGAGTATGCTCCTGATATTATTACTTACACCTACACTCTCTCCAGATAAAATTCTTAATAAACTTATTAACTCTATTTCTTATGTGTCCATTTTTAATAAATTAATTGTATAAATGCTCTTTCAAAATTAAACAATGAAATGATCAATAATTTTTCTCCAAAAGATCTACTCATGATGCTTTACTCCTAAAGGATCTAATATTAGCAGCTCTATTTGGACAAACTATACCAAAAGTACTCTTAATCTATACTAGGAGATACAGATTTATTTAATAAAAATTGACATTCATTTTAGCAGGTCTCATGCGCCTCGTTATTGTCAGTTTCTCAATCATTAAAAACCAATAGCAAACAAACTGAAACATCTATTGGACTTTTTCTGGTTCTAATTCATTAAAGGTGAAAAATATATCTGTTTTCTCTGCCTATTCTTTCAACTGAATGGATAACCAACATGTTTCATGACCGTTTTCAAATTTCAAAAACAAAATCGTTGATTTAGAAAGCAATAATAAACAGACCCTTACTGCTTAATCCGTATTTCGCTTTTTCTTTTTCATGAATGCTGACTTTCCAATTCTTTTCTCTTTAAAGTACAGTGTACATAATTAGGTGTCATTCCATAATTTTGATGATCTCTTCCATAATTTTTTCTTAAATCGTGTCATTTACTGGTTCAACTTTATAGTTTAGATTTTTTTTTTTCTTTTGGCTTATATTTTGCTTGACAAATTTACCATCATCACAGTGATATTGATCAAATTTAATTGTACACATTTTTCTTATCACCAAATATAATCAGGGTGACATGATACGAAGACGTGACGAATGGTCCAAGTGGATTCCAGCTTCTGCAGAGCATATATTGTCGTCAGCAATGCAGAAACTCCACATGGCCAACCTGTAGAAAATGCTGCTGATTCTTTTGGGAACAATGATTCCAATGGAGATACTACAAAGGATTCCTCAGAAGAAAATGTTGAATGTGTTTCAGCTACTGGAAATTTGGTGGAGCACATACCAGCCAGTAGAAATAGTTCAGAAGTAACACATATTAGTATCTCAGAACATTGTAGTAAATCTGCTCATCACGATGGTGAAAAACAACCATCCTTTGCTGAAAATGGTGATGTGACAACATCAGTCTCTGAATCCAACATTGATATCAATTGCAATATTTCCTGCCGAGACCAGTCACAAGTAGTTGAGTCTGCAAGTTTTGGTGATCATAGTGCTAATAACTTAGAGCGCTCATTAAATATGGCTGTGCAGAATCTTAATGATCTCTCTAGTGATTTTGCTAATACATTTATGCTTGATGAAGAACTAGAAATTGAGCAGAAGACAATAAAAAAGGATGATCTTCCCACAGCCAGAAGGTACTCTCTTGGTTATTTTTCAGTTTCTTGTTAGAAAATAGATGTAAACTTAGATGTCTGTACTGCTATTAGTCTAATGAGCCTTGAGAAATCAATAAATTGGGTATTACTAGTTCAAAGTACATGTGTTGCACGCAAATCCTTCACAAGCAAATTATTGTTTGATATAATTTAATCTTGTTCACTTGGTCTGCTTTTACTTAAATTTGAATAAATGGCTATTCATTTTGTATGAATCGCGTGGATAATTGATACTAGAATTTGTTTGTGTAGTTTGTAATCAAAACTTTTTCTATATAGTTTGTTTAAAGTCACGTTAGTTAAGTTAGTTAGGAGAATAAAAGCGACTAAAATTGTGTGAGTTATAATCCCTTAAAATTAGGTTGTTGGTTTTTTATCTATCTTAGATCAAGATTATAGATAACTCCCTCATTAAAAGAGGAGAATATTTGTTAGTTTCCATACATTTGCTATATAAATCAACAACTTTCTCGTTTAGAAAGTTGAGATGAATAAAAGTTTAGTTAACAATTCTCTCATAAAATTCCACATGTATCGGAGCTATAACGCATGATGACTAATTGTGGAATGGCCTCTCCTAGCTCTACCTCAGAAATTTCATCCTATCCAGAACCGACTCCTTTAACCAATAATGGAGGAGATTATGAAACTTCAAATCTCCCTCATCTACCCATTACCAGCCATAAGCTGAATGGGAATAACTACCTTCACTGGTATCAGTCTGTTAGGATGTTCATCAGCGGCAAAGAGAAGAATGATAATCTTACCACTGCCGCTCCATCTCCAGCCAAAGAAGATTCGACTTACAAAAAATAGGACACCGATAACAACATGGTCATGTCGTGGCTCATTAATTCAATGAAAAATGACATAAGAGAGAATTTTCTCCCATATGAAACGACAACTGCCAAAGAAACATAGTCCAACAGTGATAATTTTGCTGAGTTGTTTGGGATCGAAAGCACACTACATGACCTACGACAAGAGAATGGTCTGTAACTCAGTACTATAACACTCTCATTCGTTGTTGCAGCAGCTGGACATGTTCAAACAACATGAGTGGAAGTGTCCTGAAGATGGCGCAAAACATGGTGAAATGATCGAACAAAAAAGGATCTTTAAATTCCTACTTAGAATCTTGATGAAGTCCGTGGTAGGGTTCTGAGCATCAATCCTCTTCCAAAAATCAGAGAGGTGCTTTTAGAAGCAAAAAGAGAAGAGAGTAGGAAGCGGGTGATGATGGGAGTTAAAACAAAGGCTGACAATGTTGCAGAGAATTCAACCTTGGCAGCTCAAGGAAATCACTATATTCTTGGTGATAATCGGCCCAGAAAAGGGAGACCTTGATGTGATCACTGTAAGCGATCAGATCACACCAAGGAGAAGTGCTTGAAATTGCATGGGAAGCCTCAAGATTGGAAGCCTACCAAATTGCAGAATACCCAAGAAAGTCGTGGAAACCAGGCTTTAAGTGCTGAAACTAAGAACCAGGTCGAATCGAACTCAGTAAATAAAGACCTAATGGAGTTTCTCTAGAAACTGATTGCTTAAACCAGTTCCAAGGGTTTGTTATAGGCTATAGGAACCAATTCAGTTGCACTAGAAGGTAACTTCGTTCATGCTTTAAATGCAAACAATAAGAGAGATAAGTTTTGGATCATGGACTCAGGGGCTTCAGATCATATGACTAGAGATTCAACCTTATTTCATAACTATAGTCCACGTAATGAGAACTCAACTGTTAGAATTGAAGATGGATCCCTTTCTAAACTAGCAGGAACAAGTTCTGTTAAAATCACAGATGGGTTGGGTCGATACCGGTCATTTTGCCCAGCCTAGGCTGTTGTATCCAAAAGCAGTGCAGAGCCAGAGTTGAGAGCTATTGCACATGGTCTATGTGAATGCATATGGATCAGGCAAATGTTGGAAGAATTAAAGGAAGTTTTAGACAGGACCATTCAGGCTGTTAGGTGACAACCAAGCAGCCATCAGCATGGCTAAAGATCCTGTCCATCATGATCGAACAAAACATGTCGAAATTAACCGACATGTCATTAAGGAGAAGATAGAAGAGGGAGCTCTTGATCTAGTCTACACATCTACAACAAATCAAACAGCAGACATTCCTCACTACAGCTCTTCCTAGAGCTAACTTTGAAAACATGAACTTCAAGTTGGGTATGATCAATATCTATGACCCAACTTTAGGGGGGGAGGGGGTGTTGGTTGGTATTGAAAGTCATGTTAGCGAAAGTTAGTTAGGAGGATAAAAGTGATTAGAACAGTAGTGAGTTCTTAATCGCTTAAGATTAGGTTGTTGGTTTTTTATCTTTTTCTTAGATAAAGGTTATAGATAACTCCTTATTAAAGGAGAAGAATATCTGTTAGTTTCCATATTCTTGCTATATGAATCAATAACTTTCTCATTTAGAAAGTTGAGATAAATAAAAGTTTAGTTAATGCATTCTCTCATAAAATTTCAAATATTTCAATAAAGTTTAAGTCTCTCCTATGATGAAATTGTATTCATTGTAAGTGCTGACTATATACTTAAATTTTTGAATGACTCTGTTGCACAGGATTGATGATGAAGATGATGAGACCTTGGTTAATGATCAAGATGTTCAGAGGCTTGTAATTGTCACCCAGGTACGCCAATTTCAAGTAGATTTCTTTTAGCCTTTTTTGCTCATGAAATTGAAGATGCTTCTCATTATGATGTCCTTGAAAATTGGGTTATGGTGTATTTTTATTGATTTGTGCTATGTTTTTCATTTTTGTTTTTGGGAAAAAATATAAAATAACTCAGGAACCATATTAATATTTACAAAACTAAAGCATCAACTTTTGCATACTCGCATTATAATTTTGTCATTAAATATCTTAAATGCTATGCGGCATGTGTTAGAGGATAGTTGTTTTTCTATTTTATCATTGCATTGGTCATTATAATTAAGGCATTTGTTCCTTAATCGTTAAGGTTAATGAGGAGGAGAAAGTACCTTCCACAAGCTATCTGTAATGTTGACAATCCTTCACATATGACAGTCCGTCGTATTAGTAAAGCCGGCTATATTGCGCTTGTTGCCTTGCAAATGTGGATGATAATTTATTACTTGTAATAAAAGGTGAAATATGGCTCTTACGGTCACCTATTGGACAAATTCAATTCATGGAGTTGAAATTTGGTGATTTGGGCCATCCCGTTAACGATGTCATGATCATATTGAGCATATGTAAAATGACTTCTAAGCACTCAGGTTTTGGATGTCTATGTAAAAGAGTAAATAGAAATAAGGAGGCCTTCCAATTTAACGGGATGGATTCACTTTACATTTTCATTTCTTTGTTGGTTATATTTTGTTTGTGATTACTTTTTAATTTTTTTTTCCTTGTGAAATATTAAAATATCACCAATAATTTACCTTGAAGGAGAAAGAATATGCGTGCACTTGTGTGTCAAAAACATTTGCATGACTGCAACCCTGACAGGCTGAAGTATTACTATTGTGAAGTGTGAGAGAAGGGATTTCATAATTGGGACTTTGAATAAGACAATCTTTTCATTTTTCATTTTGCAAAGGATTAAGGAATGAGAGGTATTAATCTTTTTATCATCTTGGTGGCGAGCTATTTTTCCGCAGGATCTCTCCTACAAGGATGGATTGGAGTGGTTCCTCTACATTTAGGACACCAAAATATCGGACCATGAACAAAGAAAGACATGCAAGAAAAGCATATTGGCTAGTGATTGTGTGATTTTGAGGATTACAATCAGTGCCTGCTATGTGTTGTAAGATGACCATGCAATTATTTTTCTAGTGAAATTGAACAAAAGCTCAAACTTACTATACTTAGAATTATTTGTAGGCACTAAGAACTCCTACCTCATTAAATTTTCGTCCCCTGAAATAATCTTTTAGTAAAGAGAAAGAGTATGTATGTGAACTGGTGTTGGTCACAATTGCATGATTCTACCTGACAATTGAAGCATTCTTTGTGTAAAGGAGATTACATTCTGTCTAAGCCATGAGTCGTAAGTAAGATGAATGTCCATCATATCTCCCGTGCCATGAAGAAAGATTTAGTATGAACATCCTTCACATAAGAGTTCAACTCATTATTTTCTTCTGGCTTCTGCTTGAAGGCCTTAAAGTTCATCTGATTATATGCTTAGTTTCCTGCTAAGTCTGAAAACTGTGTCTTGTTGAGTATATAATAGAAGTTGATTAATCTTCTATGATACAACATCATGAAGCTGTACCCAACCACCCCTGAAAATTATCTTCCAATATCTAGAAAGAGTATGTATGTGTGTCCTTCTGTGTCTCAAACAATTGAATGCAACCCATAACACCTAAAGGAATTCTGGTGTATGTAAAAGATGGCCATCCGTCAATTTCCCCTATGCAATGAAGATTTAGTTTGAACTTCCTTTATAGAAGAGTTATTTGTGGCAATTAATGACTGTAAAAGAATTTTTGAGGACATAAGAGGAGAGTATACTCAGGCATTGTTGGACAAAATCAGTGTCTGGTCTCCTTTTTGCTTAAGATACCTTCAGAATTTAGAGATAAATCTCTGTTTTTTATCCTTAACAATTTGGAGGCTGTAGTTTTGTGATTTGAGGAGTCCTTTAGTTTCCTTTGCATTCTCTTTGGACAGGTTTTAGGAGGTTATCTTATAATTTTGTTCTAGTTGTTGAGGCTGTGGTTGTACAGTTTTTCCTCTTTATTTTGACCTCATGGACAGCTTGTTTTCATCCTGTACCTCGTTTATTTATTTATTTATTTTAACTAATAGTCTTCATTTGTTCTGATTAAAAAATGATAATAACATAACTCTTACCCCTCACTGGCGCCTTTTTGAATGCCTTAAAATTAGTTTAATTATGTCTCATGGAGGATTTCTAGTTGTTGAGGCTGTGGTTCTACAGTTTTTCCTCTTCATTTTGACCTAATGGACTTCTTGGTTTCATCATCCTGTACATCTTTTATTTTTTAATTTTTTTTTAACTAGTAGTCTTCATTTGTTCTGATTAAAAAATGATAATAACATTACTCTTACCCTCCACTGGCACCTGTTTGAATGCCTTAAAATTAGTTTCATTATGTTTTGTTGAGGATTCTTGTAGGCTGATTAGCCTAGAATACTGAATCAGCAGTATAGCTTAGCTCTGCTGTCTGGTTTTTGCAACGATGGAAGCAAACTGTATTCAAGTTCTTGAATGCCTCATCATGTTGTTTAATGCCTGTCCACTGCCTCTGTTCATTAAATGATGACTTGCTTGTCTGTTTTTGCTGTGCAGAATAGTTGGATGGTTGAAGAATCTATATCTGCTGGTAAAGGATTGAAGTCTATTTCTAATGAGCTTGCTTCTGCAATAAATGATGGCCTTGTTTTCTATGAGCAGGTGGAGATGCCTATTGTTTATTTGCTGCAATTTATTGCCGGCAATATGTTTTCACATGTTCACATTCACTTAAGACTCTTGACCATATTAAATTCTTGAACTTGATTGCCATGGGCAGGAGCTTAAAACTAAGAGAGTTAATCGGAGAAAGAATAATTCAAGTTCTGAGAGTAAAGATGGAAACTCCAGGTATTCGGGCAGTGGTTTAGGAGTATCAAATTCAAAAGCAGGTGAAAATATTGCTGTAAGCAGCGGCCATGAAGAGTCTGGAAGTGCTATCTCCCGCAGGAAGCAAAATAAAGGTTTCCATAGGCAATCATCTTCACATAAGCAAAGATTCTTCTCCAGCAACTTTAGAAATCATGGAACTGGTCGAAATCTTGGAATTATATCAGAAAGTCCACCTAGTAATTCAGTTGGATATTTTTTTGGTTCTACGCCTCCAGAGAATCATGGGTTAGTTGAAATTGACGGTTGTTTATGCTTTTATGACATTGTGGATTAATTCATACCTCATCGATACTTTTGACTAACATTTTACTACCACTATTTCATTTTTGGAGAGCAAAATTTGAGGTTTATTGGTTTCAGCGCGAATATGCTGTGTCCAGTATGTTGATGGAATAATGTCTTGTTTGATAAACTTCTTAGTTTTACTAAGCTGACATTCTACAAATCTGAATTGTACAGGCTAAGGCCTTCAAAATTGAGCGTTTCACCTCATGGGGTTCTTTCTGGGAGTAGTCCTCCTGTGGGCTCCCTGCCAAAATCATTTCCACCATTTCAGCATCCAAGTCATCAGCTGTTAGAAGAAAATGGTTTCAAACAGCAGAAGTAAGGACATGCTGCATTTTCGTGTACACCTTTTTTTTTTTTGCTATTTATGGAGAAAGAGACTTTAAAATAATAGTTGGCTGACCTGATGGTTTTGTTTTGAAGGTACTTGAAATTCCGTAAGCGGTGCTTAAATGACAGAAAGAAGTTGGGAATTGGTTGCAGTGAGGTTGACTTCACCTCTTAAACCTGCTGTCTAGACAATTTAACGGTGTATCTCAAAAACAAAATCAAAAGCAAAAACATAAACAAAAAATAAATATAAAATGAAAAACGTAATAATGAGTTGCATAATTGTAATTGTTTGTGCATGGAGGAATTTTGCTGTTTGATATGATTATTTATATAACACCTCTTTCAAAATCTTATTCACTCTTATTGCTTATCTATTTCCCCTTTAATTGAGATAGGAATCGTATGGTGCTTATTTTATTTTATTACCCCTCAGCCTTTGCTTTGACTATATCATAAATAAGAAGAAGAAAAAGTACATGTTCCCATGAACAAACAAGGTGTAAAGTGGGTAGAAACAATACTGAAAATTAATTCACCGCACTTAGGTGGAGGATAGATTTTATTGTTTATTTGTTCGTTTTGGGGAGAATGATTTTCTTTAATTTGTTTCACCTCTAGCTACTTAATATTAGTGCTTCAAATTAATGTTCTTTTTTGCCTAGATTTACCAGAGGAAGACAAGCTGTAATAAATGAAAATTTAATTGTTTCCCTTAATTATACATATATACAAGGACTGATTCTAGTTGGAAAATCTTCCTTTATCTGAAATTTCAAATATTTAATTTTCATGTCTCTATTCTCTCTTGCTGCAGATGTGTTTGATTGTTTTATTATTGAATTGTGTCCATCATTTTAAGTGCAGGAAATGAACACACTGTACAGATTTTGGTCATATTTCCTAAGAGACATGTTCATCCCTTCTATGTATAATGAGTTCCAGAAGTTTGCTCTCGAAGATGCAGCTGCTAATTACATTTATGGAATAGAGTGCCTTTTCAGGTTCTATAGGTTGGTAAAAATGTTTCTTTGAAGTTGTGGCTCTGCTTTGACCCATAATTTTTGTTGAAGTTGTGGCTCTGCTTTGACCCATATTTTTTTTTTAAGTTGTGGCGCTGCTTTGAGCCTTAATTTTCTTTTACTTTATGCTCTTACCAATTAATCTTTGTCCGCTTAATAGAAGCAAATGCCCTATTTTGATGCATAATTTGAGGTTCATTTGTCTTTCAGTTATGGCTTGGAGAAAGAGTACCAAGAGGACCTCTATAAGGACTTTGAACAGCTCACTCTTGACTTCTACCTTAAAGGCAATCTTTATGGCCTTGAAAAATACTGGTATCTATTTTGCCTCATTCTCTACATGTTATGTGAAGCATAATTACGTATCAGTGCAAGAGAAATCTGCTAATATTTGGAATAAAGGAAATGAGTGGAAATAAAAAACTCTAAAATAAGTACAGAAATTTCTTAAGGATACACAAAATCTGATCTTAAAATAAGTTCTATTAATGGCTAAAGCTTAAACCATTAAACTTATTGTATTTTCAATGGAATGATCTCAAGAGTGACAAATCTGAAAAAGACAATATTGGTTTTCTCTTTGATTTCTGACAACTAAGTTAATCACGGTCTACTCTTGATATCTCAAGTGGAATGGTTCCTGTGGTTGTGCAAATCAGTTGGAGGATGGAGTAAATTTGCACCTTTTTTTTTATTTTTTGATTTTGCATTTGATTTGAACCTAAACTTTGCTGATGTTGGATAAAGATTTTGAACATGACAAGTTTGCAACATGTGAAGGTTAGTAGGGGCTGAAAAGGTTTAATACATTGGATGAAAGATCAAAGGGTTATGGTTTGAAAAAGAAAAAGGTTTAGTTTTCCTCTGTTTCATATTGAAGACCTAATAAAATAACAAGGATGTAAAAGTTCAAGTTTTAAAGGTAAAGGAATCACTGGAAATTCTAGGGGAAAAAGTGAACCTTCAGGTATTGCTCCAAGAGTTCTTGTCGATTCACACTTTCACCTAGTACATTTACAGCTCATAATTCTTAGACGGATTTCTATAGTTTATCGATATATTAATACAACTGATTTTGACTAATATTAGAAACATGTTATAACAGTCACATCCTACTTGATTCTTCACCATCAAAGCCCAAGTCTACAAGCAGAAGACCAATGCAAGATCTAAGCCAAAGATAAAAATCATGGTCTTCCTAGTAAATCATATTTCAGGATCCAAAAAGTCAGCAACTTACCAGTATAGCAATTTACCAGTACCTTTTTTAGCGCTTTGAAAATATTAGAGTAAACAAGACAAATTGGTGTTGTCATTATTCAGTGGCTTTATGCCATTATATAATTGTTCTGTTGTATGGATCTGTCTGACATAAACTGCATCTAGTGCTCTGTCTGATAAAAACTGCATCTAGCGCCATACTCTTTCAAGTTCCATACTTAGGACTTGATGTTTATGTGCTGGTTTTTGTAATACAAGTAAATAATGGAGATGTCTGAAACTTATCCTTAAGTGATATGGTATAACCTTTGCATTTTAACTTTGATTCCTGGGGGGTGGGGCTAGGGGGTCGGGTCTATATATTGTCACAAAGAATGTCCAACATAATTATATTATATTTTCCCCCTCAAAGATTATTTACCATTGGATTTTACTTTGGATGAATCATAATAACATACTTTGGAATGTGTCTACTATGGACATCTGTTGCATTTTTTATTTCTTCAAGTCGGAGAAATGAAAACTGACAATATTGGATAACCATAACAGCTTTTATCTTTTATGAAGTAGATACAATTAATCACATAAGGGCATTCCTCCACTTCAGTTTGTGATTTCTTTCTTTCTTTCTTTCTTTCTTTCTTTCTTTTTTTGGGCATTCAGAATTGCTAATGTATTTTTCAGGGCATTCCATCATTATCGAGGTCTACGGGACCATAAAGAACCACTAAAGAAACATCCAGAACTGGAAAGGTTGCTCAAGGAAGAATATCGGAGCATAGAAGACTTCCGTGTAAAAGAGAGAAGTATCAGTACAAAAGAAGACAGCTATTGAACTCAAGCAATTCCTTCCCAGTGGCATTGAAACAATTTTGAAATCCAATCCGGATTAACAAGGGAGTCGGAGACAGCAGCCTCTATATTGGTTTGGAAGCCAATGGATTTTTTTTTTTTTTTTGTATATTATATATTGGGGGGGAAAGTTTTCACGTTGAGGCTGCTAACTTGAGTTTGAAGGTCTTTGATAGTTTTAGTTATCTCTAGCTCCCTATTCTGTTTAATTTTCTGTTTTTGTTATTCTTGAGTTGTCTGCAAGCTTGGAGAGGTGTTTGTGTTTTTACCCCCAAATTGTAACTTGTACATAGAAAACTCAAAACCCAAAAAAAAAACAAAAAAACAAAATAGTTTGTAGGAACCCTGTGAAAATCAACAATAAGAGATTCAATTTTGAACTTTGTTCTGATTATCTGAGGTGTGGTTTCATCGATTTTCTGTGCTATTTGTCCTTTCACTAATTAATTATTTTTTTACGATTTTAAAGAAGGGTTGTCTCGCTAACGCTACAGGTTTGTTTTTGCATACATAATAAGGTTCATTCTTGAAACTAACAAAGTATTTGTTACTGATTGGTAGTTGAATATAACAAGGATAATTATAATTGTGAATGAGACTTCATCTGAACATCTCATTCATGGTTAGATTGAATCGACCCTTTTGTTTTTGTCACTGTTTTTATTTTTCATCCGATTGGTTTTGAATGATTGAATGGGTATTTGGTGGGATCTGTCAAAGCTGGGAGGTCACGGATTTAAGTGCTTTTGGGAAATTTAGTAATGCTATTCCTTTTGCCTTTCTATTCGTTTGGTTTCTTTGTGAGAGATTTATTTTTATCTTTTGAAAGCCGAAATAGGTTAAAGCTCTATTGGAATTTTATTAAAATTAATGATTATTTATGCGGTTTAAATACATCTAAAAGAGCGTTTTAGGACTAACTAAGAAATTTAAAAAACAACTGATTTTTGTGTACTCTACCCCTAGAGAAATACGTGATGGTTAAAACGTCAATGAAAATAACATTTTAAAGCCAAATTATGATCCGATTTTTGTTCCAATCATCATATAATTGGTGTTTCTATTTGGGTTTAATGTTTTAGGCCTAACCGAAGAAATTGAAAAAAAAGTTTGATTTCCGTGTAATAACCCTAAGGGATTCGTGTTGGCGAAGAGATCAACTGAAAGAGCATTTCAAAGTGATATTTTGGTCTGATTTGTGAGCTACTTATCATTTATTAGGTGTTTCTATCTAGGTTTAAAATTTTAGATCGAACTAAAGAAATTGGAAAAATGACTAATTTCCATTTACTAATCACTTAAATATTCGTGACCACGGAGATATCAACGAAAAGAGTGTTTTTAACCGAAATTTTGATATGATTTTCACACCAATCATCATTTATTAGGTGTTTCTATCTCGGTTTAATGTTTATGCCTAACTGAATAAATTTTAAAAAAAAAAAAGATTGATTTTCGTATACTATCCTCTAGGGAATTCGCGACAATGAATACGTCATCGAAAAGAGTAGTTTAAAGCGAAGTTTTGATCTAATTTTTGCGTCAATCATCATATATCTGGAGTTTTTATCTAGCTTTAAAGTATTAAGCCCAACTGAAGAAATTGAAATAATGATCAATTTCCGTGTACTAACTCCTACGAGATCTATGATGACGAAGATGTTAATGAAAAAAAACATTTTAAAGCGAAATTTTCATCCAATTTTTGTGTCAATCATCATATATTGAGTGTTTTTATGTAGGTTCAAAGCTTTAGGCATAAATGAAGATATTAAAAAAAAAAAAAGACTGATTTTCATGTATTAACATCTAAGGGATTTGTGTCGGTAAAGACGTCAACTAAAAAAGCATTTTAAAGCGAAATTTTGATTTCATTTTAGCGCCACTCATCATATATTGGTTGTTTGTATCTAGGTTTAAAGTTTTAGGTCTAACTAAAGAAATTGAAAAAAAAAAACAAAAACAAAAAACAAAAACAAAAAATGACTTATTTTCATATACTAACCCAAGGAGATTTGTGACGACGAAGATGTTCACAAAAAGAGCATTTTTAACCGAAATTCTGATTCGATTTTTGCACTAATCATCATATATTGGGTGTTTTCTATGTAGATTTAATATTTTAGGTCTAATTGTGGAAGCTAAAAAAATGATGGATTTCCATCTACTAACCCCGAAAGGATTCGTAATGGTAAAGACGTCAACGAAAAAAAACGTTTTAAAGCAAAATTTTGATCCGATTTTTGCATCAATCATCATATATTGAGTGTTTCTATCTAGTCTTAAAGCTTTAGACCTAATTGAAGAAATTGAAAAAATGACCGATTTTCGTGTACTGACTCCTGAGGGATTCATAACGGCGAAGACGTCAAAGGAAAAAGTGTTTCATAATGGTGAATAAGCCAAGAAAAAATGTGTTTTAAAGCAAAATCATAAACCGATTTTTAAGTCAATCATCATAATTTAAGTGTTTTTATATTTATTTAAAGTTTTATGTCTAATTGAGAAATTTGAAAAAATAACAATTTTGGGTATCGTAACCTTTATGGGGAGTCGTAATGACAAAGATATAAACAGAAAATACGTTTTAAAGCAAAATCTAAAATCGATTTTTGCACCAATCATCATGGTTTGGATGTTTCCATCTACATTCAAAGTTTTTGGCTTAATTGAGAAATTTAAAAAAATGACCTTTTTTTATGTATCCAATAAGAGTTGTAACAACAAAAAAGTCACTAGAAAATGAGTTTTAAAGAGAAATCTTACACTGATTTTTGTTCCAATTATCATAATTTGGGTGTTTCTATCCATGTTTAAAGTTTTAAGTCTGATTAAGAAATCTGAAAAAAAAAAAAAAAAAAAAAAAAAAAAAAAAAACCCATTTTCTAATGTATGAACCACCAAGAGAATTCGTGACAGCGAAGACATCATGAAAACATGAGTTTTCAATCGAAATCATGAACTCATTGTTGTGTCACTCATCATAATTTTGGTTTTTTTTTATTTATGTTTAAAGTTTTTGGCCCAGTTGATAAATTTGAAAAAATTATCATTTTTATGTACTAACCTTTAGAGGATTCATGATGACAAATACGTAAAAAAAACATGTATTTTAAAGTAAAATCTTGAACCAACTTTTGCATCAATCATCATAATTTGGGTGTTTCTATCAACCTTCAAAATTTTAGACCTAACCAAAGAAACTGATTAAATAACCGATTTTCTATATATTAACCCTTAAGGGATTCGTATCGGTGAAGGTGTCAACAAAAAGAGCATTTTAAAGTGAAATTTTGACTCGATTTTCACTCCAATCATCATATATTACGTGTTTCCATCTAGATTTAAAATTTTAGGCCTAACTGAAAAAATTAAAAAAATAACCAATTTTCGTATACTTACCTCTATGAGATTCGTGAAGGCGAAAATGTCAATGAAAATTGCATTATAAAGCAAAATTTTAATCCTATTTTTACGTCAATCATCATATATTGGGTATTTCTATTTAGGTTTAAAATTTTAGACCTACCTAAAGAAATTGAAAAAATGATCGATTTCTATGTAGAAAGACAAATTTTTAAAACCGACGAGAAACTATAGAATAAGTTTGTAATTGTAGAGAAATAGAGGTGGAGGGTGGATGAGCATCAACGGTTGAGAGAGATGCCCCAAGACTCCATCTCTTGCCCCTCCAAGCTGCTCGATCTAATGAAAATACTGTTGTTTACAGCTTCCCAAAATCAAAGGCACGAAACTCATCTTGAAAAACCTAAGCAGCCCTTCTACTGCCACTTGTGACGCGAGATGCACCCCACAACACAAATCGCATCTGCTTTAAGAAAACGATCACCACTTGCAATGCAAGATGCATCTCACGAGGGAAATTGTGTTCGCCTGAAACTTGAAAATAAGCTTGGCAAAATGGGTAGGGTCTTCAGACCCGATCCGTACCCTCAATAATAAGGTTCGGGTATAGACCCGAACCTCCATTTTATAAACCCTCAATAAAACCGCTTCTGAAAAAACCCCTCAAATTGCGGGTAGGATATGGGTCTATATGCGGTTCTCTATCAGACCCGCAAAATACCCACTCTTTGGAAACCGCATACCCCTTACACTTCAGAAAAAAAAACCCTCACCTCTCTCCGTCTCTCAACTCTCTCGACTGTCTCTCTCTCCAATCTCCAATCTCCTCCTCGACTGCGAGCCGTCGCCACCGTTCCTCCTTGACTGCGAGCCGTAGCCGCCGTGTCGTCGCCGACCACCAGAACATCTCCGTCCTCTCTCTCTATCATCGACCAACAAAACCCAGGTCTCTCTCCAATCTCCGTCGCCGCCATTCCTCCTCGACTGCGATCCAGCGCCGACCACCAGAACATCTTCGTCTCTCTCTCTCTATCGCCGACCAACAAAACCCAGGTCCCTCTCCAATCTCTATCGCCGTCGTTCCTCTGCTCTACCGCGCCTCTCTCTCTCTCCATCGCCGCCGTTCCTCTGCTCTACTGCGCCTGTCTCTCTCTCCATCGCCGCCGTGTTATCGCCGACGAACATCTCCGTCTTTCTCTCCGTCGCCGACCAACAAAAACGTAGGCGTAACAGAGTTTTCTCTGTTTCTCCAAACTCAGGTCAGTTCCCAGATTCAGTTTTCTCTTTAGCTTTTTGTTTCCAAGCATCTGAAAAATTTTTTTGACTATGATTTGAGTATTTGAAATTAGATAGATTGGTTTTTTTGTTTGTTTTCAGTAAGATTTTTGTTGGTTTATTATCTATTTTAGATTTTGTTATCTGGGTTTGTTTTGTTTTGTTGATTGTTGTAGTTGACTTTGAATCCTCTGCTTTTGTACGCTCATGTATTGGTTATTCAAAGTGTTGCTGATTTTGAATATATATGATCTATCTGGGTTGTTTTGTTTTTGTGTGTTTTGCATCTTAGTGTTTGTTTTTGTGTAGACTTGGTAGTGGTGGTGTTAGCTTGGCTACTAGAAGTGGATGATTACTGTTTTAATACATGTGGTGGTGAACTTTATTTTTATGCATCTACTTTGAGTTTTTGGTGGCTACTCTGAGTGGATGCGAAATGGGGATTACTCTCCAAGTAGATTCCAAGCTCAAGCAGAGGCTGTCAATCTCATTTGTGGTGCCAAAACTCAGGTTTTCTTGTTTACTTTTTATGTGGGGTTTATTTTGATAGTGTTTGGTTTAAAGTTGGTTGCTTTTGGACTTTCTTGATATGATGTTTTAGGGTTTTAGTTGATGGTGGGGTTGTTATGGGTATTGAATGAGTGAGTGTGTGTTTGTTTGTGTGTGGAACAGTTGAATCTGGAGAATACGGTGGGAGTTATGACAATGGCCGGGAAAGGGGCTCGTGTTTTGGTCACGCCTACTAGTGATCTAGGCAAGATCTTGGCTTGCATGCACGGTGAGTTGTTTTAAACTTACGTTTTTGGTTTTGATTTCTTTGTTGAAGATTGAAGCTAGTTTTTGGTTATTGATAATAAATATGTGTGGATTGAAGATACGGAGAAATGTGTGCCTTTATGTTTTGTTGTATGCAAATAATGTTGAAATGGAAATTCAGAGGGATTGGAGAAGTGGTATATGATTTTCTTTCTACTTCTTTGGAAATGGGTTTTTGGTATTATTTTGTATGTGTTTTGGATGGTAGTTGGATACTTTTGTGCATGTGTTGGGGCTGGTTGGTTTAACTTAATGCTTATGGTACTGTATTATGGTCTAGTACAAGTTTAATTGGATATGGGTTCCACTTCGAGGTATAAAAATAGTTATAAATTTATTTATATTATGTATATTATCCGTAATCATCAATTTTAATTTTAATTTTTCACTTAATTTATTCTATTAGGTGGCGTTCCGGAAGAATAAATATATCATAAACAAGATGAAGAAGAGCCATCATCTTGATTTTAATTTTTATATTCATATTTATTTATTTTTTGTTATTTTTGAATGTAAATTAAGGATAAATTTTAACTTTTAATGTTATTTGTTGTTTAATTTTGATTATGACATATTTTTTGTAAAATTTGACATGAATGATTATGGAAATGGATTATGTGATGTGAAATTAGTTTAATTTGATTTAGGAAAAAAAAAATTGTTTTAATTTTTTTTTTTACAAAATTAGGTTGGAATTTTGCATCCATTAAATTTATTAGTCTATAAATATTTTATTGGAAAATTTTTGGAGAATTTTGGGAAAAAATTTTTGAAAAAAAAAGGGTTGACCCGATTTGACCGGATCGGTCGAGTTAAAAATGGCAAAATGCGGGTCTGATGCGGGTTTGAACAGACCCGCAAAATATGCGGGTAGGGTCTGGAACCATACCCTCAAATTAATTTGAGGGTATGGGTAGGGTCTGGACCCTATAAAAAAAAAGAGGGTCCAGTGCGGGTCCAGACCCGCATTTTGCCAACCTTACTTGAAAATGCTAGGTTGATCGGTAGGTGCACTTTGCACTGCATCCAACGATGCTCTTGGACCGACAAGCTTTTGATGAGTCGCAAGGTGCTTCTTACATAGCACCTCATGTTCCTTTCTAAATTGGTTTCTTCAAGCTTAAACTTCTTCATTTTAACCCGAAAAGCTCAAAATCCCGAAAACTTATTCACAAGCACAAATCAACTATAAAAACATCAAAAACACTCATGATTTGCTCAAATAATCATCACCAAAGATTGGATTAGAGACATGAAATCATGATAAAAAAGGCAATTGACCTAACTAAAATATCATTTGATGGATGATAATTATTTAATCTCAATCGGTACGTTATATTGTCATAAATCTGATGTAGTAATTACAGACATTTTGAAAACAATTACATACATTTACTCAAATCCCAGCCAAAAAAGATAAATTAATCTCGAAGGCCTCACCCCTCTTGACAGAGCTTAATTAATTTTCAAAAAGCGTTCTGTATAAGGCAATTAGTCACGTTAATATTCATTCTGACAAAAAGAACACCTGGTTCTAACATAACACACTTGACAAGCCATTCAACACCAAAGTTATCGAATGCCCAAATGCCTATAGATATATATATATAACATTTACGTACTTTTCTGCATACATATGGCTGCAAAGTAGCAGTATCGAAAAGCCAAAAAGCCAAGTCAAAAACTAAAGGCGTCATCCCAAAATAAAATCCAAGGCATAATAAAGGGCACTTCTAAACCTAAGATATACTACCAGCAAAGGTATTAACCACTACAAGTTCTGGCACCTTTGCATGCCTTGCCAGCCAACAAGACTATAGTACATAACTTAAAACACTTGTTTAATAGATAGTGCAAAGAACAAAGGCTCACAAGCCTCAGCAGAAGAACATTGAATTGCACACTTTCTCCTCTAGTCGAGGCAGTTGAGGGACAGGAACTGGTCCAGCTGATGTCGTTCCACCATGGCTTGAAGATGTCTCAGACATCTCTTCGAACTTCATGAAGGTGCCCATCTGGGTGGCTGCCAAGTGAGCGTAGCAGATTGGAGCAACTGCAAAAAGGGGAATGAGAAAAAAATCTCAGGTACAACAATTACTGAAGCGCAATAACAACGATTGAGATCCTAGCAGGAAAAGCGAGAAGTAAAAAGCAAACCCCCGTATTTTAATGAAACTTTCAGATGAAAACTGATACACCAGCAAAAGATAACAAATTAGCTCAGGTATTCAGTATCTAATCCAAAGTACTCTACATTACCTACGGAAATGGCTGTAGTGCTCCTCTGATACCTGCAACAGTATTTACAAACATAATTTAGATCATCATAACAATTTCAAACTGAACAGCAAGCTAAAACTTTATAATTAAAAACATAACACAAAAAATCATCATAACAATTGCAAACTGAATCAGGAAGCTAAGCCTTTATACTTACACATATGAAAGTGAATGCACAAGTTCCTGTAGATCATCTGCTGAAATGCCAATTTCATCATACAGCACATGGTAATGAGTTGGCCTTGTAGTTCCCTATACAATTATAAATTGAACTCCCAAAAATCAGTCTCTGTTCACTATATATTAAAAGAAAACATACATACATGTCATGCAATAAATAAAAACTAGCAAGAAAAGCCCACTTCTAAAAAGAAATATTATTTAACGAGGTTCAACAGTAAATGTCTTGAAACTCCAATATGGTCTGGAATTTAAAAGATAAGAACAACTTATTTTTAAGAAAAGAATAAATATTCAAGTATACCTGCAATTAAATCAATTGCATTCAAATAGACTAGCTTAGGAGGACAATTACAAGGATTCCCAGTTATTTCTCCCCAATAAATTGACTACAGCTGAAAGTAGCAGATTCAAATTATATATAGAAACCACAATCAAAATAAGGATTAAGGACCTCTCCCCATCTGTCTTGGTTATATATTCAAAATTGTATTAGCCAGGCAATCAAAACATGCATGTGTTCCAAGCGGTTTTCATAATATCCATTAGAAACACAGAAAAATGCATTTACTGAACATAAAATTCCATATCAACCTTATTTACATAGGCAAAAGCAGCATATTGAAACCAAAACACCTGGACAAGCTAACTTGTTCAATGTATACAGCTGAGATCATATAACATGCCTTATATACCATGAACAACTAGTGACAACATGGAAATCACTTAACCAGAAACTAAACAGACAAATAGCTAAAGCTTTCTAACACTCACAATCATTCCTGCATGTGCACAGAGATAAAAGTCGTTGTTCTTCGGATGACAGATTCTGTTGTCTATAACAGTTCCTGGACAGGCAAAAAGAGTATCAAGGTTATGCCTAATACCATAATAGAATGATAGTAAACCTAATAGTAGGCAGGCTTACCAGGTGGAACATTATCAGGAGATCCAGACTGAAAGAACTTCGTGTGGTGGTTTTTCTGTGCAACAATTATCACAAATTTGGGGTTCCATTTCTCATCAAGAAACTTGCAGGCCTGAAAATATTCATTTATTCAATTTCTGAAGAAACTAGTGAACTGGCAAAACACTATTTTTGAAGGCACTGGTTTAAAACCTCTATCATCTGATCAAGTTCGATATTCAAGACCTGGTTGAACTGTGACTCGCTGACACCATCCCTAGATATACAACACACTATCAATGAGCAATAGACAAAGCACAAGCTTACATGAAGCTGTCACTAATAGCCTTGCTATGTAAAAAGTGACCAAAAAAACCCAATGACTTGTGGACTTCAACAAGCATACAATAAGGTACTACTCTACAATAATAGATCAAACAGAAAACTTGGAAAAAATAGTTGTTTCTGCAGCATTTATTGTTTTCCTGAAACTCATTGCAGGGAACAGAACACAACAGTTAATCCAGATACAGAGTGACCTCAATACGAACAGAGCACATAAAACATGCTTTCTTGTTGCCAAATTTAAATGAACACACATACCTGAATATGATAATTTGTTCAGGTTTTCTCTTTCCTGAACTTGTATAGAAGTCCAAAAGAAGCTCCCTGAAATTGAAGATAGAATTACAAACACGACCCGTAATGTGAACGCTCAGTTTGGATCAAATGATTTGCAAACCTATAACTTTCATGAAATATTTTAGCTATCATCCAACCTAATCACAAAAATTATATGACTATTCCAAGGCTAACAACAAAACAGACAATCTAGTACCACAACTCCACACTCTTTTAAGTCTGTAAGAAGGAAGATAGCACACCTTACTATGCCTTCATCCTCAGTGTCAGATACTTTTTTGAATAAAGAATCTATCATTTCAACCTTTGGAGACTGCGTACGTACAGCTGCTCTGTATCGAGAAATCAGAGGCCAGTGCCTGGAGCTGACAACCTAATAATCCAACAGCAGGAAACCAACATACTTACATTAGTTCCAGATTTTACTCCAGAAGATTTAACATTTCTTTAGCAAAATGACTCTAAGATCAATTAACAAAACAATTACAAAAGAACCAGAGATGTTACCGCAGCAATTGATGGTATATCAGACTGCCCAGGAGACCCATGCGATACATCCATTCCAAGGATGATGGTGGGAGCTTTTGAAACTATAGGGATTGAAGGTGAACGTTCAATAGCCAATAATTGATTTAATCCACCAAGCTGCATATGAAAATAGAAATGAAACGGTGAGACATCATTACAACAACAAAAGCCTCATATAGAAAGAGCTTAAAATTAAAATACCGAAACTACCATCAGTAAATTAATCCACTAAGTTGGAAGCTTGACAACACTAAAAGCAGATAGAAAAGGTAGGACAACAGTACAACAAAGCCTGCTTTTACAAGTACTCAAGAACAATACAAAGCCCGAAAAGGCATGTCACTAGAAATTGAGTTTTTTGAAAGGCTAGTACCTTTGCATTAATCTTTAGGAGAACATTTGTAAGATATTGGTCATTGACCCTTGTAGGAGCAATGCACTGAGTGACAATTCCAAAGTCAGCAAGATTCTTCCGTTTCCAGGGACCTTAATATTTAAATGAAGTTCCTTCGTTAGAGGCTAAAAGATACAACAAGTACTTCCATACAAGGTAAAGATCAAAACAACTTACCATATATATCACAGTTCTTCCTCTCAGGAAGTAAACAAAGAAGGAACTGTGGCGCCCCAGGAAGTTTAGACTGAACCTCCGCAAACATCTTCTCTACGCGAACCACAGGTGGGGCACGTCTGAACTGTGGATTCTCTTCAAATACATCAAAAGGTTGATCTATGCTCTGCAATAAGGTAGCCAAAACAAAAAAGTGTGAGGAGATGCAGTAGGGGAGATCAGTCAGCTATTTGATGGCTCTGGTAGGTACACCTGAAAAGAAACCGACAAGAACTTACAATTCCTTTCATATCTCCACATTTGATCAGATCTCGAACAAGGCTGCGTAAGTCGCAGCGTGCTGAAAAGTTTACCACAGCCCACCGTTCTATCTTGGATGGCTCTACCAATTTCTAGATAAACATTTGAATATACGATGAGAATCACTGAATCAAATTATAATCAAATGAAAGGAGAAAAAAATTATAACCTTATTGTTAAAATTCCACCGCCCATTTCTAGGAAAGAAATCTTCTCCATTGCCAGCTTTTAACTGTCAAAAAAATAAAAGAGAACAATTAGTGTAAAAGCAAATCTAAAAATGTTCATAATAACAACAATCATTGAAAACAAAAAGATGTTATGGATACCCTTGGAGCTGAGAGAACACGGCCTTCCACTTGAGCAAAGTTAGTACTGATTGAAATGCCGCACGAGCGTAGCATTGGTTCAGCATCATACTTGCTATTTTTCAGAGCCTTCAAGGAAAATCATGATATAAGCTTGAACTTACAAAAGCAAGCTGCACATCAAAGACAACGTTTTGAAAAGACATTTACATTAGATAAAGCACTCATCCTTTCTTGAGGCTTCTGCCTGGATTTTTCCACTAGTGATGCTCTCTGAAGAGTCGATAGAGCTTTCGTGTAACGTTGTAAGGACACCAAAGAACACAGCTACAAAATTCAATAAACGGCATAAGGAACAAGTTCTGATACTTTTGAAACACACAAAACTCGTTCATCGTAAACAAAAATGTCAGTAATGTCACGGCATTCTATTCACCTCAAGAGGAATGTAGGTTGGACGTTTTGGCTTCCCGACATTCATGCATGGTAAATCTCCAGAATATCGCAACTCTATATTGCGATGATTAACAAAATAATCATAAACACTTATTTCCAGATTCTGAGCCTCACCATCATCATCCTTCACATTTCTTTGCTTCAGCGAAAACCTACAAGGGAAAACAATAAGTTAAACTAGCACACTCCACTCTAAATCAAGTGTTTAATATTAAGTCGAATACTGAGCACAAAGTGCACATCAACTTATCTACGGACATATATAAGAACAAGTCAACAATAGAAAAGCATACATTTGCTCTTTACAAGATTTCTCGCTCAATCCAGTGATCTTGTACTCTTGATTGGAAGGCATTGTCTTGATCCTCAGATTTTAAGCACTCGTTTAGCCTATTAATCATATATATTACACAGATTTATAATCAATTCAACAAACAAATCAGCTCAATACTAGAAATATAGTAAATATTACCTTGGCCCAGTCAATTGAAAAAGGATCTCTAACATTTTGGTTGGCAATTAGAAAATCAACTACAGGACCAGGCTGTATTATCATAGTTGTGGATACATCTGCAAAAGCAACAATTAAGGAAGCAATTTACTATGACTAAACTAGATGCTACAAAAAAAACATCAAAAGGTTCTAAGTTTCTAACCAATGTTCAAAGACAAGCCTCCCTGAGTGGTTCTAAAACTGGAATGGAATCCTCTGCAGCCAAGAACACCCCCTCCCACATCAGCATAATTCTTCGGATCATTGTGGAAGAATGATTGGCGAACAAGTAGGCAGCCCCTGCAACAGTTCAGCCATTAGGAACAATGAAAAACCTCAAACCGAAGTAAATGGTTGTGCGCGTTTCACTCACTGTTTAGCTGCATGCTGTCTTAATATGATATCTAATACCCTCAAGGCTTCTTGGGAGTTTTCTGATTCCTGACCACGTAGTGCATTCGCAATGGCCTGCATTGGAATTTTTGCAGCAAAGCTAATCTCCACTTTATATGATTTGGACTGGTACGGTCGTCTTATTCTCTTCCGGTCACCCCAGTTTGGACTTCCCTGGCCATCAGGACTAGCATTGCCATTGTTTCTGCATACATAAATTTCAACTGAGACTTAAATCTAAAACAGTAAACATGAGACAATAGAGTTAATCCAAAGGGTGCATGACTTACCGGTTAGATGATACATCCTCAAGCACAATAATAAACTCAAGTTTGTTGCGTGGGAGGGAACCAACAGTAAATAAACTCTTCTCACCATCATAAGCGAAGTCCTTTCCATCTAACTCAGCTTTGTAAGTCTCATGTACCCTATCAATAACACGTCTTCCAACACCCTTTCCATCAACAGGACGTCCATCTTCATAACAAATGGAAACCTGATTTAACAACAAATAAACCAATAAATATTGTAAGAATTGACTGTATTCATCAAAACAAACCAAATCATAAAGCAGTTTGAACTTACACTATAATGGAAGAAGTGACCCTCAACATTAGTAACATTAACTTTGAAATGATTTGTGAGCAAAGGTGTCTTTTGCCCTCTGGATCCAAGGCCGCGCCTAGACATTGGAACTCTCACAACCTTTTTCTTAACTGGTTCTGGTTCCACTTTCGTTGGAACAAAATCTGGTGGGATAACAGGTGGAGGAGGCGGCAAAGCATCTGCTGGCCCATTCCCTTCCTGAGCCCCATTCCCTTCCTGAGCCCCATTTCCTTCTTGCATGCCTTTTCCATCAGGCTCGAAAGAAGCCATACCTAAAGCATTAAATACATGTTAGACAAAAATTGTGGAAATAAAAAGGTGATTGTTAAAGTCAACAATTCAGAAAAAGATGGTAATATAATATATAATTTGGTTCAAACAACTAACTTCTAAATCATCCATCCACATTTAAACATTGACTCAGACTGACACAACACAGGACTGTGAAGACATGTCTAAACAGTAGACAAATTCTTACAACCAAGAGAAGAATTACCATTCACAAGACAGACATGCAATCAGATGGTTCTATCATTCCGATAGGAAAAACACTACATGGGCTTTAATATCTACCATTCTATCCTTTGTAGTAGTACAGCACATTTGCCAAATTTAACCATATCCAAATAAGTTCATATACACACATCAAAAAAGAACCATAAACAAAAGGCTAAATTGTCAGAAATGCCTAGCAAATAGTTGAGATAACACTAGAAAATCCAAAGTAGGAACAGCTGAAACCAGTTCTTAAAATACAGTCATAGAACTTTATTAGTAGGCAAGAGATAGAGAAGTCGAAAGTAACAGGACGGTAGTAATTGATACAAAATGACAAGATGACAGATCAAAGCGCCATAAAATCCCTCAAAACATGCAGAACTAGAGAATAAAATAGAGGAAATTTCAGTAACCAACATCTACAACACCATAAAAATGTAAAGGCATAGCAGAAGCTGCAAACACTTAAGTTCCCAAATAACCACAACATAGGGCAGGCACTCAACAAGTCAAAAGCTCATAATAGGCAACAAAGACTTAAACCACCCAAGAAAAACCAACTTTTGATAAATTTCTGTAAGTGTAGAAAAAATCATCAATGCAAACAACATCAGACTCAAACACTCACATAGGCAACGCCAAACAAGGAAAAACCTAAAGTAAACAAACATGCAAGCACAAATAACAAACAAACAGTGAAAATACTACCTAATCCAACACAGTCCCGTGCTCCAAGCCAAACCTTGAGGTTTCTCTGCACAAACCACTAACAAGTCAGCACAGATCCAGGTTGTTTTGTATAAGATAATTTATCACAAACACAAACAAAACAAAACAGTTTCACTGCTGTAAAACAAAATAAAGGACACTTTTTTACTTTATTAAAAGAAAAAATAGATAAATGTTGCTGTAAAAACAAAGCTCTGACAATTCTATACTCTGACAAAATTAAAAAAAATAACAATAATAATAAGTAAACAGCCATAGATCGTGTAAGTAAAGCGAAATCAAAGTGAAAAAGGAGCAGCATTGCAAAAACGGTGTGTGAAAGAGGAGGCGCTAGGGTTTTTCACTGCAGAGACTGTACCTTCAACCAAACCCTAAACCGAGATCGTCTGCTACAATCGAGTCAAACAGATGAGTTTGTTCAGAGGCCACTCACTCTGATATAAATACCACCCAACCTACGTAATCACCTAACGTCCGTGTTTTATCGTGGTGAGGCTGATCTTGGCCGTACACGTGTCCGTTCAGTTTAGATAGTGCGGACGTGACACTAACTCGGTCATCGAACCACACGCACGCTTTATGGAGACCAGATGCTTGTGTCACACCTCGGTTTGCTCGCGACTGTCCTTTAACACTTATTTTGACGCTTTTGCCCTCCTTTGCGTTTTCTAATTACCTAAACAAACCACTTGCCGCCCTTTTCTCGTGTACGGTGTACCATGCCAGCTGCCACCTGATGCTGGACATCTTTCGTCCAGTAACCGGTTGCTGTACCATTGTTAATATTTTAAAATATATTTATTATTTACTTCTTTGATATTATAATTGGATTATGAATACTAATTTAAAATTTTGACTTATAAAATTGGTTTTTATATATTTATCTCTTTTAACTCAATCTAAAGTTGTATTTTGATGGATAATAATATTATATATTTTAAAAAAAAAAAATTTAATCACTCAAAATATAATTTATTAATACTTGATAAACTTGATTGCTATAAGTACGATTTGAAATAAAAATTTCGTTAAAAAGAAGAGTTTTCTATATTTGATGATTTAATGGGTGAAAATGGGTCGAACCATATTATAATTCATAACAATTAATGAGAAAGTGATCAGTTGCTTTGTTAAGGGTAAATATATATGATTGTATTATATCAAACATTTGTTAACAATAAAATTTTATTTTAAAACATAATATTATTGTACAATTATAGTATTTAAAATATAAAATTTGTTATATTAAATATCAATGTCACTTTAATTAATAACATCCTTAAATTTTGAATATTGCATATGTGCTTATATCAATTATTAATATGATTTCTATATCAACTTTTATATTTTAAAAGTTATTTATGATCTATTAATATTTAGCATATCATACCTCCCCCATTATAGAGTACATATTTTCCTAAAAGAAATTATAGTGTAAATATTTTAATTATGCTGATTGATTTACCTCTGATTATAGAGTAAATATTTGGATTATACAATTAATGATTGATTTACCTAGTAAATAGTTTCCTAAACAATATATAGAGTAAATATTTAAATTATGCAATTAATGATTGATTTAACTCCCATTATAGAGTAAACATTTTCTTAAAAAAAAATATAGTGTAAGTATTTGGATTATGCAATTAATAATTGATTTTAAAAAATTTCAACAATTTGTGATCTTTTATACATACATATGGAGATAAGTACTCTATAATGCATATAAAATATACAACACTATCATGATAATGGTAAATATATTACAATATTGATATAATTTTTTTCCAAGTAAAATATTGAAATATTTAACAATGTTTAATTTATAATACTATTAAATGCAATTAAATTGTTCAATTATTATTATTTTACTAAACTTTTCAATTTTTTTGTTTTATATTTCGTTTTTTAAGTCTTGAATTACATCTATTATTTATATATTTATATGTAACTAATATATTTATAATATTAAAAAGTATATATTATAATATTTATGATATACTATATGAAAAAAAAAAAATTGTGACCGGGTCACCGGTTGCTGAATCGGTTTGTACGACACAGGCAGGGTATGGAAGCGTGACTGCAACCGTAACCGAAAGGGTTTCGATTTTGTTTGGATTTGAAATTTGATTACGTTAAACGGGGGATCCACTCTAAATTGAATTTGAAAGTTAAAATTAAAAAATAATAAAATAATAAAAAAAAATGAAAGGACAAGTCTGGGTTACAGCTCGGTGATACTAGGAATAGGATCTTCACTTTTTTATCAGAGTAGGAGAAGCTTCAGTGGATAAACCCACGTGGCACTCCTCAAAAACCTCTATTTCAAGTGACGTGGACTCATTCTGAGCTAGATGGTGTCATCACATGTTCATCCTTGCCACCGAGGCTTTGTTTTTGGTTCGTATAAAATAAGATCAGACCTTTATGGCTTCCTAGACTTTTTAATTACGGGCTTTTAATTAATTGATTTCTTTTAGACACCCCTGGAACGACATACCATGTGCACCCCAAGCTTATATGGGGAAGATAATTAAATTAAAATTAACCTTACGTATAACAAATTATGTTCATTCTTTTGTTTACTTTTTAAATATCGTAAATAACTGATTATAAAGATAATTAAACTAAAATACTAAAAAAAAGAAATTTCCATAGTATGGAGACCCCAAGCTTCCTTCGATACTCAAAGCCCACAGCTCGTCGCCGCCCGGCCCGCGTTAGAGGGGAAGATTGGCAAAGCGAGAAAAGACATAGGAGGGGGAGCTGCATCTTATTCTCTTTGCGAGAACTTCCGGTGATCGACGCCGACTGTCTACGAATCATGGACCTTCATGCGACGAGGTGGCCCCACTTGAGAGTCACACGGCAACGTGAAGTTGTGAAGCGGTTTCTACGATCTCTCCGATCTCTCCAAACGCAGTCGCCATTGACTCTCCCTCCTCTCTCACACAAGAAAACACCATTTATTCTCTTCGCGGCAACTTCCGGATGGAAGAAGCATTTGGAACGGGCTCCGCATTCCGAATCTTGGTCCAAGTTCAAAACCGTCTACCCTTCCTCACGGGTGACTTCGGAGGGGAAGAGAACCTCCGCGACAAGAACAAATGCTAGCTGTGAGTATTAAATCTTTTTTTCGAAGTTACACGGATACTCTCCACTCACTGCTATAGGAAAGAGACTTCGTTGGTTCCTTTATTGAATCTTTGTTGGCATGCTGCTAGTCCTGCCTTTCTCCCCTTTGGTTGGTGGTTTTATGGTTGAATGTTTTCCACCTGCTGGGCAATTTGGGCGGGATCTCCTCCCCACAGGTGAAGGCAACAGCTTTTTGTATAGTTTTAGAAACGATGAGGACAGATTTGGATTTGAAGCTGGAGTATTGGAATTTGATTATATTAATAACAATATTATCTTTTAATTAAAATATTAATAATTTAATTTAAAGGTAATGTTGGAATATTAAAAATGCATAAATTAAAGGTCACGGCACACATACGATTTCATAGGGGTGGAAATACCGTCACACTTTTTCTATTTAATGAAAACATGAAATAAGTAACATACCAATCTGGCATGTGCATGAATTTAAACGCCGGAAGTCAAAATTCATTGCAGTTCACCTGAGCATACATAAAATTTCTATATGGTGATCGCGCCCTCAATTTGTAGATGCACAAATCATCCTCCGACATTACGGAGGAAAAGTAAAACAAAAAAGGAAAGTAAGTACAATGATCCACATCCTTGGAACTTTTCTTATTAATCTTCTCACAAAATCTGGGAGCACGAGATTGCAAAATTGACATAATTTTAGCTCAGTATATTGAACTAAGCTTCAAAAATTTTAAGCTTGGGATATTGCAAGCTATAAAGGAAGTGAAATCTTAACATTTAAACAACATCTTAATGATTATATCTCAGGATCGGAGCATTTTTCTTCTTTCGGGGGTGCATACTGCCTGGTGAGCCGCGATCTAGTCCAAGGATCTATTGGAGCTCTCTGTGGTGGTTGAGGGGCCGGCGGTTTTGACTGTCTTAGCTCGTTTTCTCTGTCAACAAATCTGGTCCAACGCGCAAACGCATTATTTAAGCTTATAGTATCAATGAAGATTGATTAGATTTTAAAGTCATTATTTTAACAATGATTCAGTGTTCAATATGGTAGAACTGCTTCTTCCAATCACCGTCTCAAAAATACATCACATGTTTCTGCATGCCTGAAGGCATTAAAATAGATAAAAGGACAGGGAGAAGGTTCTTTAAAACACATTTCTCTTTCTATAAGAAGAGAAAGAAAGGAATCATTTGAAAATACAACTAGGAATCATTTGAAAACACAACTCTATTTGATCTGAATTGATGTGAAGACTGTAACATTGTAAATAATTTGATGACCAGATAATATATGACAGAAACCCACATGGGGCTGGGACTATGCGTAATGGATGAGGGTAGAGTACAAACTCCCAAAGATAAACACAATTATGACATATAGCTATTGTCAGCTTTCAGAAGCTTTTAATTCAAAATTGACATCTAAATACTAAGCCGACATCACAAATGAAATGAGAAGCAAACAGGAAATGCAGCTGATGTTCAACGAGGTGAGGCAAAATGGCAGTACCATGATAGTCAAGTCTAAACAAACAAAAAATATAAAAATAGCGAAAAATATATCTTACTCAATATAGGCCATTGGTGCAGCATCACCAACTCGTATACGGGTCCGAAGTAGTCTAGTGTATCCACCAGCTCTATCTCTGTAACACAGAACATCCCCAACGAATATAAACCTTATACAGATGGAAACTTGAAGAGCATAAGGTTATAAATTACTTGTATCGATAAGCCAATTCTGTAAATAGCTTGTGGATGACATCATCCCCTCGTACAAATGCAGCAGCTCGTCTAGCAGCACATAGGGAGCCCTGTCATAAGTGTGAAATTGATCAATTATCTACACATCTTGAACAACCCTATCCATAAATGGCTGACCCATGAATTTAAACCTATCAACCTTTTTTCCGAATGGGTTTAAGCCAATGTTAATGAGCCATGTGCAACTTTTCCAGGTCTACTATTAATGGGAGAGAAAAACTCGAACAATAAATATACAGATCCAAGTCACAAAAGTTTTACCAAGCTATATGAAAATTATAATTACTGTCTCAAGGTATCCAACCCTAGCTCTCAGACAATAATCAGAAAACTCTAGATTACATAATTGTTCATGATAATATCCAGAAGATATTAACTTATGTTCCCTTGAAATGAAAAAAAAAAAAAAAAAAAAGTCTTGAAAAAGAATAACTCAAACTTATCACACATAACAAGTGAGAGATGGTCTCTCTTGACTCATTAATTATACTCTTAAGTTAGAAGCTTATCACTAGAAGCACCTTGATAGAATGCACCTTCATGGCTGCACTAAGCTTAAACAGCTCAATCTCATTGTCTGTCAATTGGCTGCTTGATGAAGTCACCTCTTCAAAAGAATATATTTCAGCATCCAAGACTTGGGCTTCTGATTTTTAGATAGTTGGAAACTCATTTTTAATATTTAAAAATTAAAGTAAATTCAAATTACTAATCGTTGCCTCAAAGCCTAATAATTTAAAGGTAATACTCTTTAGTTAATGGTAATATGCTAAATAAATCACATTACAATACTTCTGATTATGAGATTACCACTATGCTTTCTTGTTAGATTTAAAGAAACCCAAGTCTTTCATTAGCGTAGAGATTTTATATCTAACCAAAGAACAGGAAAAACATTTGTGTAGTGTTTATTACAGACAACTCACGTTTGTCAAATGCAGTTGGGATTAGGATCTCATCCCAAGGGCTCCAAAATCCAGTTTAAATGCAATTTTAAAATCCCACCTCCCTGAATATCAAGGAATGAAATTAGACATATCTAATAAAATATTTTAAAATTATTTTAGATATTTCTAAAAACAGTTTAAGTTACAATTATGTATGCCATTTTATTAAAAATTAAATTATATAATATACATTCATTGTAGTTATGAAAATATAAAAAAATTTTACCTAACTTTTTTGAAAATAATAAAATAATTTTACTTCAAAATTTTTAATTAAATATTGAATCATCTCCCAAACTCCCGTTTAAGCAAGATTTAAAAGCAGTTTGGATTAAGATTAAAATTCCAACTACTTTAACAAACATAGGATTGAGCATTTCATGTCCAATCCCATCCCCACATGCCTATAACAAATGCGGCCTTAAGATATTTCCACAAATCCTCAAACTAAATTCTACTATTTTTTATTAAATTCTGAGACTGATTCGATGAGCAGATTCTCCAACAGTTGCATCACAATTTACTTCAGCAGGCCTCATCTCAAGTCCAGTTACATAACTTAGTAAAATAAGCTTATTGTGACAATATATTCAATGATATTAAAGGTGAGATGTCATATTTATTAGATCATCCTCATAATTTCCATGTCCCATGATAAGAACAGGTGTGTGATCAGATAATTAATTACACAGTAGAGAATTTCTACAGTGACAGTGCTCCATGATAACAGCATCGATCGTACTAACTCAAAAAATACAACACCATTCATTCAAGAGGACTTCCAAGACAACATGACGGGATATGAAACTAAGATTAACAATTTCTTAACGGTTCAGCTAGGTCTCGTGTAAAGCAGAACAAAAATAGAAATTATACACACCTCTTTTCCTAGTTGCACCATATTATCAGCAAGCCGCCTAATTTCTTTTGCCTGTATACAATAATAAAGAAAAAAACGACTTATTAACGTTATAGAGACACACCTTCAACATTTCTCACAGGCACCCCCAATTTTGTAGGAAAAAAAAAAAATTTTAAAAAAAAAGAGAAATCCTAAAATGGGTTCCCTAACTCAAAACAATGTTTTGCTTGCTATCAATTTAAATATATGAAAAGAAGAAAACATTATTCAATGCAAGAATCCATTTTCTAATCAAAACCAGAGCATCAAATAGTTATAAAAAAAATCAATTAAAAAAAAAACAATAATTTATCATATTAGAGGTAAAAGAAAGTACCTTAGCGACGGTGGTTTCGATGCGTTCGTGCTTCACTAACTGGGAGACCATCGTCCTGCACATTCAGATACATCAAATTTGTTTGAAAACATAACACAAAACCCTAAAAAATTCGAGATTCGGGTAAAAAAAATTAATAATAGAAATTGAAAAGCGAATCAAGTACCTGAGCATGGACATTCGGTGACCCGTCGGACGATTAAGCTTCCTCATTTTGACACAAGGAACTGAGTAGACAGAGAGAGAGAGAGAGAGTGGACGAGTGAGTTAAATGATAAACCCTAACAAGGAGAAAGACAAGGTGAATTCCACGCCGGAAACGAAGTGGGCTTCTTGGGCTTTTTAATTATGGGCTTTATGGGGACCAGATGTTTGTGTCCGTATTTGAGTAATATTGCCCGCGTGCACTCCTCAAAAACTCTTTCGAGTGAGTCAAAAGGGGCAGTGGCGCGATGGTGTACGTGCCTTCCCCACTTAATACGGGTTTCTCCTGTGATAGGTTGCTCCCATTTTAAAGAGTTAATTCTCGAGTCGTGCTTTAATATTTATTGCTAATGGTTTCGGTTGTATTTAAGTTAGTCCCCATCATAAAAATAAAAGATAAGAAAACAAAATCTCTTTCAAGTGACATGGAGTTGCATTTGACTAAGGTGGCTTCATCAGATTCATCCATACCACCAAGCTTTTGTTTTTAGTTAATACAAAATAGATTAGACCTTTATGAAAAACTATGCTTTTCTATCACAACTTTGTTAATCTAAATATCTACTCCAATAATAAGATAATATTAACCCATCAAAACATATTTGTTGTGATTTGAATCCCATCATTAATATTTACTAAGATGGGTGTTAGAAGGGAATATACACTCAAACTGTTCTCCTTTCATCTCAAAATTCAGTTTTTTTTTTTTTTTAATCATAATGAATATTCATTAATTAATTGAGCTAAACTATAATATAGTATATTTTAGAGATCGTTTGTTTTTATCACTTTTCACTTAATAGGTCTGAATTACACCAATTAAGCAATTTTTTTTAAAATGGTTAAATCACTTAAAACCACTCAAAAATAATTGAAAAAAAAAAACTATAATTTCTAACTTTTAACTAAATATCAAATCACTTAATAGTTTTTTAAATATATTATTCCAAATCTATCGTTCTCAAAATAACATATTTCTAAATTTGTTCTAATTTTATATTATATAGATTATTTTTAAATGTAATTAATAAAATATTGTAATCACTAAAATATATATTACTTTACAATTTCAACTTTTGTTATAATAATAATTCAACTTAAGAATATTTTATTTATTTATATTTAAATATATAAATTTAATTTACTTTACCATAATAATTTGTTTATGTATATATAATTTTCAAAAAAAATTTAGTTTACTATAAAAATTATTATTAATGTGTACATAAAAGTGTTTTAGTATTTATTAAATAATTTAGTAAAATTGTTTATATTATATTAAATGAAATTATATAACAACTAATAGTAAAAGGATATAAATATCAAATTATTAGTTTTCAAACAATTATAACTTTAAAAAACAAATAAAATTACTGTACATTCAAAGGTAATGAAAAAAAATATATATGTTATTCAGATTTTAGGTTTCGGTCACTATTTAATCTTTAATAGCACTGTTCAGCCTTCAAACAAACAAAAAAAAAAAAACAAACAAACAACCGGTTATTGTTTTTCTATATATGAATCCAATGAACAAATTTTGATACCTTATATAATTTACTCTATTATAGTTGTAGAGAACAATTCTCACCACACCCACGTAGATTGTTTTTAGTCCACCACACCCACTTTTTTTGTCCTTTTGAAAGCACTCACACCAACTTTTTTATAATTTCTTTTATTACTAAAATATCCATACTATAATATTTAAACGGATATAAAATTTAATATAAAATAAATTACACATTATATCCTACATATGCTCACTCTATTACAAACCCTAATTTCTAATTGGTATCAAAATTAATTTTATCATAATTAAATAAAAATATATATTACTGATACTCCTGATTTTCTTGCAAAATGTCATATTTTTAAATGTTTTTGTCATATTAAAAACTCTACGCCCACATGCTTCTCAAAATACATTACTTTGTTCTTTAAGTTAGTTTATCATTAATTAAAATTAATGATATTGCATATTTTGGATCTAAACCATTACACTCTTAAAATTTGTGCATCATGTCAAAAGTTTATGCTATGAATATAATGCAATTATATAATAATGAATATCCATCAATCCATGGAAAGTCAGTTTCATCCTTTCATCTTCTCAATAACTCTATCCTCATAATCTATTTTATAATTCATTATATTATAATTTATATTTACTTAATGTAATTTGTGATAGTAAACCTATAAACAGGAGATCCATCATTACATACGCAAAATATACGAATAAAAATACTTAAAGAATGAAAAAATCTCCTCTCTTTGGGACTATCACTGTTCATCTTCACTTATCTTGAGAATATATTCTTGTATTCTCGTATATGTTTTGTTATATTTTGTTAAACTCACTTACCCTTAAAACCTCTAATACACGTTCTTTAAACGTATAAACACTCAAACCTCCATTTCATGGGAGAGACATCTCTTCGTATGGTATCAAGATTTTGAAACAGAAGAAAACTAAGGTGCTATCACATGTTCTTGATTAAAGGGCTCGTTGTTGTTGATTGGAGGCTTGTGACTAGTCACCTCCATGTCCTGGATAGTCATTATTCATCAGTTCCAGGATTTCATTAGCATATTCAAGAACCTTCTGAGATTCAAGATTCTGATGAAAGCTATCATTGTTATTAGAAATTTTGAAGTACTGGTTTTTAAGAAATTGGTGAACCTCCCAATCTGCCTTTTCTACTTGAGTTTGAAACAAGCTTGGAACTATGTACTGACGTATCCCTCCCTACAATTTCCATGCCTGCGGAGTTCTTTGTCATTGACTTCAACGATCCTCTGTTGATAGTGATAGCCATTCTAGTCAACATTAAAAATTTATAAAAATTAAATTTCAGTTTTCAAGGACATATAAACAGTAGATAGAAAGTGGTAGGCTAGTAGAGACTAGAGAGAGACCTCAACTTTCAAGTACTGTTCTTTGAATTCCCTTTGTGCTTCTATCGATAGCATTCTAATCAAGATTAAAAATTAAATAATGGCCTAATATGCAGTGAGAACCGAAAAGAAGGAGAAAAGACAACATGAAATCACAACCAGCATATCATCAGTGATAAGACATAAATAAATATCACATCTTCCTACACCTTACCCCAAATTAGCAGCACTTGCCCTGTCCTCTCTATGCAAAACTTCTCTAACAAAATCAATGTCAGTTAACACGATTTGACTCGTAACAAAGTCAATATATTCCTGTTGGTGAAAATTTATAGTGAAAAACATAATGATACTTCATGTTATTTTTTTATAAATTTATAATAAAAAAAAATTAAAGTTATACAATTAAACCGTCTACAATTTAAAAATATTTTTTTAATTGACAATCAAACAATCAACAACTTTTTTTTAAAAAAACTCTATTTATAAAATATTTATTTTCAAAATGTTTACTTTCAAAATATCTATTTTAATAAACTGTACCAAATGAAGTCTAAGTCCTCAAAAGAAATAATATCAAATCCAAAAAGAAAAGAATATCAAATCCCAAATTGAAATAATTCTAATTTAATAAAAAGAAATAAAATAAAAAATAATCAAATATAAATCCTAATTAAAATAATTTCTAAATTATACCAATTCCTAAATGAAACTGTCGCTTACTTCTCTTTGACCCATGTCTTTCGACGGAGGTTTTCAACATTCCCTCGTTCTTTAAAAATACCCTTGTCCTCAAGGGTA
>CM038009.1:12937565-13038200 GCA_021234005.1 Nephelium lappaceum
CTCCCATATGAAACGCAACTGCCAAAGAAATAGTCCAACAGTGATAATTTTGCTGAGTTGTTTGGGATCGAAAGCACACTACATGACCTACGACAAGAGAATGGTCTGTAACTCAGTACTATAACACTCTCATTCGTTGTTGCAGCAGCTGGACATGTTCAAACAACATGAGTGGAAGTGTCCTAAAGATGGCGCAAAACATGGTGAAATGATCGAACAAAAAAGGATCTTTAAATTCCTACTTAGAATCTTGATGAAGTCCGTGGTAGGGTTCTGAGCATCAATCCTCTTCCAAAAATCAGAGAGGTGCTTTTAGAAGCAAAAGAGAAGAGAGTAGGAAGCGGGTGATGATGGGAGTTAAAACAAAGGCTGACAATGTTGCAGAGAATTCAACCTTGGCAGCTCAAGGAAATCACTATATTCTTGGTGATAATCGGCCCAGAAAAGGGAGACCTTGATGTGATCACTGTAAGCGATCAGATCACACCAAGGAGAAGTGCTTGAAATTGCATGGGAAGCCTCAAGATTGGAAGCCTACCAAATTGCAGAATACCCAAGAAAGTCGTGGAAACCAGGCTTTAAGTGCTGAAACTAAGAACAGGTCGAATCGAACTCAGTAAATAAAGACCTAATGGAGTTTCTCTAGAAACTGATTGCTTAAACCAGTTCCAAGGGTTTGTTATAGGCTATAGGAACCAATTCAGTTGCACTAGAAGTAACTTCGTTCATGCTTTAAATGCAAACAATAAGAGAGATAAGTTTTGGATCATGGACTCAGGGGCTTCAGATCATATGACTAGAGATTCAACCTTATTTCATAACTATAGTCCACGTAATGAGAACTCAACTGTTAGAATTGAAGATGGATCCCTTTCTAAACTAGCAGGAACAAGTTCTGTTAAAATCACAGATGGGTTGGGTCGATACCGGTCATTTTGCCCAGCCTTAGGCTGTTGTATCCAAAGCTGCAGAGCCAGAGTTGAGAGCTATTGCACATGGTCTATGTGAAGGCATATGGATCAGGCAAATGTTGGAAGAATTAAAGGAAGTTTTGACAGGACCATTCAGGCTGTTAGGTGACAACCAAGCAGCCATCAGCATGGCTAAAGATCCTGTCCATCATGATCGAACAAAACATGTCGAAATTAACCGACATGTCATTAAGGAGAAGATAGAAGAGGGAGCTCTTGATCTAGTCTACACATCTACAACAAATCAAACAGCAGACATCTCACTAGCTCTTCCTAGAGCTAACTTTGAAAACATGAACTTCAAGTTGGGTATGATCAATATCTATGACCCAACTTTAGGGGGGGAGGGGGTGTTGGTTGGTATTGAAAGTCATGTTAGCAAGTTAGTTAGGAGGATAAAAGTGATTAGAACAGTATGAGTTCTTAATCGCTTAAGATTAGGTTGTTGGTTTTTATCTTTTTCTTAGATAAAGGTTATAGATAACTCCTTATTAAAGGAGAAGAATATCTGTTAGTTTCCATATTCTTGCTATATGAATCAATAACTTTCTCATTTAGAAAGTTGAGATAAATAAAAGTTTAGTTAATTTCTCATAAAATTTCAAATATTTCAATAAAGTTTAAGTCTCTCCTATGATGAAATTGTATTCATTGTAAGTGCTGACTATATACTTAAATTTTTGAATGACTCTGTTGCACAGGATTGATGATGAATGATGAGACCTTGGTTAATGATCAAGATGTTCAGAGGCTTGTAATTGTCACCCAGGTATGCCAATTTCAAGTAGATTTCTTTTAGCCTTTTTTGCTCATGAAATTGAAGATGCTTCTCATTATGATGTCCTTGAAAATTGGGTTATGGTGTATTTTTATTGATTTGTGGCTATGTTTTTCATTTTAGTTTTGTGGGGAAAAAATATAAAATACTCAGGAACCAGATTAATATTTACAAAAACTAAAGCACAACTTTTGCATACTCGCATTAGATTTGGTCATTAAATATCTTAAATGCTATGCGGCATGTGTTAGAGGATAGTTGTTTTTTCTATTTTATCATTGCATTGGTCATTATAATTAAGGCATTTGTTCCTTAATCGTTAAGGTTAATGAGGAGGAGAAAGTACCTTCCACAAGCTATCTGTAATGTTGACAATCCTTCACATATGACAGTCCGTCGTATTAGTAAAGCCGGCTATATTGCGCTTGTTGCCTTGCAAATGTGGATGATAATTTTTATTTAATAAAAGGTGAAATATGGCTCTGACGGTCACCTATTGGACAAATTCAATTCATGGAGTTGAAATTTGGTGATTTGGGCCATCCCGTTAACGATGTCATGATCATATTGAGCATATGTAAATGACTTCTAAGCACTCAGGTTTTGGATGTCTATGTAAAGAGTAATAGAAATAAGGAGCCTTCCAAATTTAACGGGATGGATTCACATTTACATTTTCATTTCTTTGTTGGTTATATTTTGTTTGTGATTACTTTTTAATTTTTTTTTCCTTGTGAAATATTAAAATATCACCAATAATTTACCTTGAAGGAGAACAGAATATGCGTCCACGTTGTGTGTCAAAAACATTTGCATGACTGCAACCCTGACAGGCTGAAGCATTACTATTGTGAAGTGTGAGAGAAGGGATTTCATAATTGGTATTTTGAATAGACAATCTTTTCATTTTTCCATTTTGCAAAGGATTAAGGATGAGAGGTAGTAATCTTTTTATCATCTTGGTGGCGAGCTATTTTCCGCAGGAATCTCTCCTACAAGGATGGATTGGAGTGGTTCATCTACATTTAGGACACCAAAATATCGGACCATGAACAAGAAAGACATGCAAGAAAAGCATATTGGCTAGTGATTGTGTGATTTTGAGGATTACAATCAGTGCCTGCTATGTGTTGTAAGATGACCATGCAATTATTTTTCTAGTGAAATTGAACAAAAAGCTCAAACTTACTATACTTAGAATTATTTGTAGGCACTAAGAACTCTACCTCATTAAATTTTGTCCCCTGAAATAATCTTTTAGTAAGAGAAAGAGTATGTATGGTGAACTGGTGTTGGTCACAATTGCATGATTCTACCTGACAATTGAAGGCATTCTTTTGGAAAGGGAGATTACATTCTGTCTAAGCCTGAGTCGTAAGTAAGATGAATGTCCATCAATCTCCCCGTGCCATGAAGAAAGATTTAGTATGAACATCCTTCACATAAGAGTTCAAACTCATTATGTTCTTCTGGCTTCTGCTTGAAGGCCTTAAAGTTCATCTGATTATATGCTTAGTTTCCTGCTAAGTCTGAAAACTGTGTCTTGTTGAGTATATAATAGAAGTTGATTAATCTTCTATGATACAACATCATGAAGCTGTACCCAACCCCGAAAATTATCTTCCAATATCTAGAAAGAGTATGTATGTGTGTCCTTCTGTGTCTCAACAATTGAATGCACCCATAACACCTAAAGGAATTCTGTGTATGTAAAGATGGCCATACCGTCCAATTTCCCCTATGCAATGAAGATTTAGTTTGAACTTCCTTGATAGAAGAGTTATTTGTGGCAATTAATGACTGTAAAAGAATTTTTGAGGACATAAGAGAGAGTATACTCAGGCTTGTTTGGCAAAAATCGTGTCTGGTCTCCTTTTTGCTTAAGATACCTTCAGAATTTAGAGATAATCTCTGTTTTTTATCCTTAACAATTTGGAGGCTGTAGTTTTGTGATTTGAGGAGTCCTTTAGTTTCCTTTGCATTCTCTTTGGACAGGTTTTAGGAGGTTATCTTATAATTTTGTTCTAGTTGTTGAGGCTGTGGTTGTACAGTTTTTCCTCTTTATTTTGACCTCATGGACAGCTTGTTTTCATCCTGTACCTCGTTATTTATTTATTTATTTTAACTAATAGTCTTCATTTGTTTGATTAAAAAAATGATAATAACGTAACTCTTACCCTCACTGGCGCCTTTTTGAATGCCTTAAAATTAGTTTAAATTATGTCTCAGGGAGGATTTCTAGTTGTTGAGGCTGTGGTTCTACAGTTGTTCCTCTTCATTTTGACCTAATGGACTTCTTGGTTTCATCATCCTGTACATCTTTTATTTTTTAATTTTTTTTTAACTAGTAGTCTTCATTTGTTTCTGATTAAAAAATGATAATAACATTACTCTTACCCTCCACTGGCACCTGTTTGAATGCCTTAAAATTAGTTTCATTATGTTTTGTTGAGGATTCTTGTAGGCTGATTAGCCTAGAATACTGAATCAGCAGTATAGCTTAGCTCTGCTGTCTGGTTTTTGCAACGATGGAAGCAAACTGTATTCAAGTTCTTGAATGTCCTCATCATGTTGTTTAATGCCTGTCCACTGCCTCTGTTCATTAAAATGATGACTTGCTTGTCTGTTTTTGCTGTGCAGAATAGTTGGATGGTTGAAGAATCTATATCTGCTGGTAAAGGATTGAAGTCTATTTCTAATGAGCTTGCTTCTGCAATAAATGATGGTCTTGTTTTCTATGAGCAGGTGGAGATGCCTATTGTTTATTTGCTGCAATTTATTGCCGGCAATATGTTTTCACATGTTCACATTCACTTAAGACTCTTGACCATATTAAATTCTTGAACTTGATTGCCATGGGCAGAGCTTAAAACTAAGAGAGTTAATCGGAGAAAGAATAATTCAAGTTCTGAGAGTAAAGATGGAAACTCCAGGTATTCGGGCAGTGGTTTAGGAGTATCAAATTCAAAAGCAGGTGAAAATATTGCTGTAAGCAGCGGCCATGAAGAGTCTGGAAGTGCTATCTCCCGCAGGAAGCAAAATAAAGGTTTCCATAGGCAATCATCTTCACATAAGCAAAGATTCTTCTCCAGCAACTTTAGAAATCATGGAACTGGTCGAAATCTTGGAATTATATCAGAAAGTCCACCTAGTATTCAGTTGGATATTTTTTGGTTCTACGCCTCCAGAGAATCATGGGTTAGTTGAAAATTGACGGTTGTTTATGCTTTTATGACATTTGTGGATTTAATTCATACCCATCGATACTTTTGACTAACATTTTACTACCCACTATTTCATTTTTGGAGAGCAAAATTTGAGGTTTATTGGTTTCAGCGCGAATATGCTGTGTCCAGTATGTTGATGGAATAATGTCTTGTTTGATAAACTTCTTAGTTTTACTAAGCTGACATTCTACAAATCTGAATTGTACAGGCTAAGGCCTTCAAAATTGAGCGTTTCACCTCATGGGGTTTCTTTCTGGGAGTAGTCCTCCTGTGGGCTCCCTGCCAAAATCATTTCCACCATTTCAGCATCCAAGTCATCAGCTGTTAGAAGAAAATGGTTTCAAACAGCAGAAGTAAGGACATGCTGCATTTTCGTGTACACCTTTGTTTTTTTTGCTATTTATGGAGAAAGAGACTTTAAATATAATAGTTGGCTGACCTGGTGGGTTTGTTTTGAAGGTACTTGAAATTCCGTAAGCGGTGCTTAAATGACAGAAAGAGGTTGGGAATTGTTGCAGTGAGGTTGACTTCACCTCTTAAACCTGCTGTCTAGACAATTAACGGTGTATCTCAAAAATAAAATCAAAAGCAAAAACAATAAACAAAAAATAAATATAAAATGAAAAAAGTAATAATGAGTTGCATAATTGTAATTGTTTGTGCATGGAGGAATTTTGCTGTTTGATATGATTATTTATATAACACCTCTTTCAAATCTTATTCACTCTTATTGCTTATCTATTTCCCCTTTAATTGAGATAGGAATCGTATGGTGCTTCTTTTATTTTATTACCCCTCAGCCTTTGCTTTGACTATATCATAAATAAGAAGAAGGAAAAAGTACATGTTCCCATGAACAAACAAGGTGTAAAGTGGGTAGAAACAATACTGAAAATGAATTCAGCGCACTTAGGTGGAGGATAGATTTTATTGTTTATTTGTTCGTTTTGGGGAGATGATTTTCTTTAATTTGTTTCACCTCTAGCTACTTAATATTAGTGCTTCAAATTAATGTTCTTTTTTGCCTAGATTTACCAGAGGAAGACAAGCTGTAATAAATGAAAAATTTAATTGTTTCCCTTAATTATACATATATACAAGGACTGATTCTAGTTGGAAAATCTTCCTTTATCTGAAATTTCAAATGTTTAATTTTCATGTCTCTATTCTCTCTTGCTGCAGATGTGCTTTGATTGTTTATTATTGAATTGTGTCCATCATTTTACGTGCAGGAAATGAACACACTGTACAGATTTGGTCATATTTCCTAAGAAGACATGTTCATCCCTTCTATGTATAATGAGTTCCAGAAGTTTGCACTTGAAGATGCAGCTGCTAATTACATTTATGGAATAGAGTGCCTTTTCAGGTTCTATAGGTTGGTAAAATGTTTCTTTGAAGTTGTGGCTCTGCTTTGACCCATAATTTTGCTGAAGTTGTGGCTCTGCTTTGACCCATATATTTTTTTTAAGTTGTGGCGCTGCTTTGAGCCTTAATTTCTTTTACTTTATGCTCTTACCAATGAATCTCTGTCCGCTTAATGGAAGCAAATGCCCTATTTTGATGCATAATTTGAGGTTCATTTGTCTTTCAGTTATGGCTTGGAGAAAGAGTACCAAGAGGACCTCTATAAGGACTTTGAACAGCTCACTCTTGACTTCTACCTTAAAGGCAATCTTTATGGGCCTTGAAAAATACTGGTATCTATTTTGCCTCATTCTCTACATGTTATGTGAAGCATAATTACGTATCAGTGCAAGAGAAATCTGCTAATATTTGGAATAAAGGAAATGAGTGGAAATAAAAACTCTAAAATAGTACAGAAATTTCTTAAGGATACACAAAATCTGATCTTAAAATAAGTTCTATTAATGGCTAAAGCTTAAACCATTAAACTTATTGTATTTTCAATGGAATGATCTCAGAGTGACAAATCTGAAAAAGACAATATCGGTTTTCCTCTTTGATTCTGACAACTAAGTTAATCACGGTCTACTCTTGATATCTCAAGTGGAATGGTTCCTGTGGTTGTGCAAATCAGTTGGAGGATGGAGTAAATTTGCACCTTTGTTTTTATTTTTTGATTTTTGCATTTGATTTGAACCTAAAACTTTGCTGATGTTGGATAAAGATTTTGAACATGACAAGTTTGCAACATGTGAAGGTTAAGTGGGGGCTGAAAGGTTTATACATTGGATGAAAGATCAAAGGGTTATGGTTTGAAAAAGAAAAAGGTTTAGTTTTCCTCTGTTTCATATTGAAGACTTAATAAAATAACAAGGATGCAAAAGTTCAAGTTTTAAAGGTAAAGGAATCACTGGAAATTCTAGGGGAAAAAGTGAACCTTCAGGTATTGCTCCAAGAGTTCTTGTCGATTCACACTTTCACCTAGTACATTTACAGCTCATAATTCTTAGACGGATTTCTATAGTTTATCGATATATTAATACAACTGATTTTGGCTAATATTAGAAACATGTTATAACAGTCACATCCTACTTGATTCTTCACCATCAAAGCCCAAGTCTACAAGCAGAAGACCAATGCAAGATCTAAACCAAAGATAAAAATCATGGTCTTCTAGTAAATCATATTTCAGGATCCAAAAAGTCAGCAACTTACCAGTATAGCAATTTACCAGTACCTTTTTTAGCGCTTTGAAAATATTAGAGTAAACAACACAAAATTGGTGTTGTCATTATTCAGTGGCTTTATGCCATTATATAATTGTTCTGTTGTATGGATCTGTCTGACATAAACTGCATCTAGTGCTCTGTCTGATAAAAACTGCATCTAGCGCCATACTCTTTCAAGTTCCATACTTAGGACTTGATGTTTGTGTGCTGGTTTTTGTAATACAATAAATAATGGAGTGTCTGAAACTTATCCTTGCGTGATATGGTATAACCTTTGCATTTTAACTTTGATTCCTGGGGGGTGGGGCTAGGGGGTTGGGTCTATATATTGTCACAAAGAATGTCCAGACATAATTATATTATATTTTCCCTCTCAAAGATTATTTATCATTGGATTTTACTTTGGATGAATCATAATAACATACCTTTGGAATGTGTCTACTATGGACATCTGTTGCATTTTTTATTTCTTCAAGTCGGAGAAATGAAAACTGCAATATTGGATAACCATAACAGCTTTTATCTTTTATGAAGTAGATACAATTAATCACATAAGGGCATTCCTCCACTTCAGTTTGTGTTTTCTTTCTTTCTTTCTTCTTTCTTTCTTTCTTTCTTTTTTTGGGCATTCAGAATTGCTAATGTATTTTTCAGGGCATTCCATCATTATCGAGGTCTACGGGACCATAAAGAACCACTAAAGAAACATCCAGAGCTGGAAAGGTTGCTCAAGGAAGAATATCGGAGCATAGAAGACTTCCGTGTAAAAGAGAGAAGTATCAGTACAAAAGAAGACAGCTATTGAACTCAAGCAATTCCTTCCCAGTGGCATTGAAACAATTTTGAAATCCAATCCGGATTAACAAGGGAGTCGGAGACAGCAGCCTCTATATTGGTTTGGAAGCCAATGGATTTTTTTTTTTTTTGTATATTATATATTGGGGGGGAAAGTTTTCACGTTGAGGCTGCTAACTTGAGTTTGAAGGTCTTTGATAGTTTTAGTTATCTCTAGCTCCCTATTCTGTTTAATTTTCTGTTTTTGTTATTCTTGAGTTGTCTGCAAGCTTGGAGAGGTGTTTGTGTTTTTACCCCCAAATTGTAACTTGTACATAGAAAACTCAAAACCCAAAAAAAAAACAAAAAAAACAAAATAGTTTGTAGGAACCCTGTGAAAATCAACAATAAGAGATTCAATTTTGAACTTTGTTCTGATTATCTGAGGTGTGGTTTCATCGATTTTCTGTGCTATTTGTCCTTTCACTAATTAATTATTTTTTTACGATTTTAAAGAAGGGTTGTCTCGCTAACGCTACAGGTTTGTTTTTGCATACATAATAAGGTTCATTCTTGAAACTAACAAAGTATTTGTTACTGATTGGTAGTTGAATATAACAAGGATAATTATAATTGTGAATGAGACTTCATCTGAACATCTCATTCATGGTTAGATTGAATCGACCCTTTTGTTTTTGTCACTGTTTTTATTTTTCATCCGATTGGTTTTGAATGATTGAATGGGTATTTGGTGGGATCTGTCAAAGCTGGGAGGTCACGGATTTAAGTGCTTTTGGGAAATTAGTAATGCTATTCCTTTTGCCTTTCTATTCGTTTGGTTTCTTTGTGAGAGATTTATTTTATCTTTTGAAAGCCGAAATAGGTTAAAGCTCTATTGGAATTTTATTAAAATTAATGATTATTTATGCGGTTTAAATACATCTAAAAGAGCGTTTTAGGACTAACTAAGAAATTAAAAAACAACTGATTTTGTGTACTCTAACCCCTAGAGAAATACGTGATGGTTAAAACGTCAATGAAAATAACATTTTAAAGCCAAATTATGATCCGATTTTTGTTCCAATCATCATATAATTGGTGTTTCTATTTGGGTTTAATGTTTTAGGCCTAACCGAAGAAATTGAAAAAAAAGTTTGATTTCCGTGTAATAACCCTAAGGGATTCGTGTTGGCGAAGAGATCAACTGAAAGAGCATTTCAAAGTGATATTTTGGTCTGATTTGTGAGCTACTTATCATTTATTAGGTGTTTCTATCTAGGTTTAAAATTTAGATCGAACTAAAGAAATTGGAAAAATGACTAATTTCCATTTACTAATCACTTAAATATTCGTGACCACTGGAGATATCAACGAAAAGAGTGTTTTTAAACCGAAATTTTGATATGATTTTCACACCAATCATCATTTATTAGGTGTTTCTATCTCGGTTTAATGTTTATGCCTAACTGAATAAATTTTTAAAAAAAAAAAAGATTGATTTTCGTATACTATCCTCTAGGGAATTCGCGACAATGAATACGTCATCGAAAAGAGTAGTTTAAAGCGAAGTTTTGATCTAATTTTTGCGTCAATCATCATATATCTGGAGTTTTTATCTAGCTTTAAAGTATTAAGCCCAACTGAAGAAATTGAAATAATGATCAATTTCCGTGTACTAACTCCTACGAGATCTATGATGACGAAGATGTTAATGAAAAAAAAACATTTTAAAGCGAAATTTTCATCCAATTTTTGTGTCAATCATCATATATTGAGTGTTTTTATGTAGGTTCAAAGCTTTAGGCATAAATGAAGATATTAAAAAAAAAAAAAGACTGATTTTCATGTATTAACATCTAAGGGATTTGTGTCGGTAAAGACGTCAACTAAAAAAGCATTTTAAAGCGAAATTTTGATTTCATTTTAGCGCCACTCATCATATATTGGTTGTTTGTATCTAGGTTTAAAGTTTTAGGTCTAACTAAAGAAATTGAAAAAAAAAACAAAAACAAAAAACAAAAACAAAAAATGACTTATTTTCATATACTAACCCAAGGAGATTTGTGACGACGAAGATGTTCACAAAAAGAGCATTTTTAACCGAAATTCTGATTCGATTTTTGCACTAATCATCATATATTGGGTGTTTTCTATGTAGATTTAATATTTTAGGTCTAATTGTGGAAGCTAAAAAAATGATGGATTTCCATCTACTAACCCCGAAAGGATTCGTAATGGTAAAGACGTCAACGAAAAAAAAACGTTTTAAAGCAAAATTTTGATCCGATTTTTGCATCAATCATCATATATTGAGTGTTTCTATCTAGTCTTAAAGCTTTAGACCTAATTGAAGAAATTGAAAAAATGACCGATTTTCGTGTACTGACTCCTGAGGGATTCATAACGGCGAAGACGTCAAAGGAAAAAGTGTTTCATAATGGTGAATAAGCCAAGAAAAAATGTGTTTTAAAGCAAAATCATAAACCGATTTTTAAGTCAATCATCATAATTTAAGTGTTTTTATATTTATTTAAAGTTTTATGTCTAATTGAGAAATTTGAAAAAATAACAATTTTGGGTATCGTAACCTTTATGGGGAGTCGTAATGACAAAGATATAAATAGAAAATACGTTTTTAAAGCAAAATCTAAAATCGATTTTTGCACCAATCATCATGGTTTGGATGTTTCCATCTACATTCAAAGTTTTTGGCTTAATTGAGAAATTTAAAAAAATGACCTTTTTTTATGTATCCAATAAGAGTTGTAACAACAAAAAAGTCACTAGAAAATGAGTTTTAAAGAGAAATCTTACACTGATTTTTGTTCCAATTATCATAATTTGGGTGTTTCTATCCATGTTTAAAGTTTTAAGTCTGATTAAGAAATCTGAAAAAAAAAAAAAAAAAAAAAAAAAAAAAACCCATTTTCAATGTATGAACCACCAAGAGAATTCGTGACAGCGAAGACATCATGAAAACATGAGTTTTCAATCGAAATCATGAACTCATTGTTGTGTCACTCATCATAATTTGGTTTTTTTTTATTTATGTTTAAAGTTTTTGGCCCAGTTGATAAATTTGAAAAAATTATCATTTTTTATGTACTAACCTTTAGAGGATTCATGATGACAAATACGTAAAAAAAACATGTATTTTAAAGTAAAATCTTGAACCAACTTTTGCATCAATCATCATAATTTGGGTGTTTCTATCAACCTTCAAAATTTTAGACCTAACCAAAGAAACTGATTAAATAACCGATTTTCTATATATTAACCCTTAAGGGATTCGTATCGGTGAAGGTGTCAACAAAAAGAGCATTTTAAAGTGAAATTTTGACTCGATTTTCACTCCAATCATCATATATTACGTGTTTCCATCTAGATTTAAAATTTTAGGCCTAACTGAAAAAATTAAAAAATAACCAATTTTCGTATACTTACCTCTATGAGATTCGTGAAGGCGAAAATGTCAATGAAAATTGCATTATAAAGCAAAATTTTAATCCTATTTTTACGTCAATCATCATATATTGGGTATTTCTATTTAGGTTTAAAATTTTAGACCTACCTAAAGAAATTGAAAAAATGATCGATTTCTATGTAGAAAGACAAATTTTTAAAACCGACGAGAAACTATAGAATAAGTTTGTAATTGTAGAGAAATAGAGGTGGAGGGTGGATGAGCATCAACGGTTGAGAGAGATGCCCCAAGACTCCATCTCTTGCCCCTCCAAGCTGCTCGATCTAATGAAAATACTGTTGTTTACAGCTTCCCAAAATCAAAGGCACGAAACTCATCTTGAAAACCTAAGCAGCCCTTCTACCTGCCACTTGTGACGCGAGATGCACCCCACAACACAAATCGCATCTGCTTTAAGAAAACGATCACCACTTGCAATGCAAGATGCATCTCACGAGGGAAATTGTGTTCGCCTGAAACTTGAAAATAAGCTTGGCAAAATGGGTAGGGTCTTCAGACCCGATCCGTACCCTCAATAATAAGGTTCGGGTATAGACCCGAACCTCCATTTTATAAACCCTCAATAAAACCGCTTCTGAAAAAACCCCTCAAATTGCGGGTAGGATATGGGTCTATATGCGGTTCTCTATCAGACCCGCAAAATACCCACTCTTTGGAAACCGCATACCCCTTACACTTCAGAAAAAAAAAACCCTCACCTCTCTCCGTCTCTCAACTCTCTCGACTGTCTCTCTCTCCAATCTCCAATCTCCTCCTCGACTGCGAGCCGTCGCCACCGTTCCTCCTTGACTGCGAGCCGTAGCCGCCGTGTCGTCGCCGACCACCAGAACATCTCCGTCTCTCTCTCTCTATCATCGACCAACAAAACCCAGGTCTCTCTCCAATCTCCGTCGCCGCCATTCCTCCTCGACTGCGATCCAGCGCCGACCACCAGAACATCTTCGTCTCTCTCTCTCTATCGCCGACCAACAAAACCCAGGTCCCTCTCCAATCTCTATCGCCGTCGTTCCTCTGCTCTACCGCGCCTCTCTCTCTCTCCATCGCCGCCGTTCCTCTGCTCTACTGCGCCTGTCTCTCTCTCCATCGCCGCCGTGTTATCGCCGACGAACATCTCCGTCTTTCTCTCCGTCGCCGACCAACAAAAACGTAGGCGTAACAGAGTTTTCTCTGTTTCTCCAAACTCAGGTCAGTTCCCAGATTCAGTTTTCTCTTTAGCTTTTTGTTTCCAAGCATCTGAAAAATTTTTTTGACTATGATTTGAGTATTTGAAATTAGATAGATTGGTTTTTTTGTTTGTTTTCAGTAAGATTTTTGTTGGTTTATTATCTATTTTAGATTTTGTTATCTGGGTTTGTTTTGTTTTGTTGATTGTTGTAGTTGACTTTGAATCCTCTGCTTTTGTACGCTCATGTATTGGTTATTCAAAGTGTTGCTGATTTTGAATATATATGATCTATCTGGGTTGTTTTGTTTTTGTGTGTTTTGCATCTTAGTGTTTGTTTTTGTGTAGACTTGGTAGTGGTGGTGTTAGCTTGGCTACTAGAAGTGGATGATTACTGTTTTAATACATGTGGTGGTGAACTTTATTTTTATGCATCTACTTTGAGTTTTTGGTGGCTACTCTGAGTGGATGCGAAATGGGGATTACTCTCCAAGTAGATTCCAAGCTCAAGCAGAGGCTGTCAATCTCATTTGTGGTGCCAAAACTCAGGTTTTCTTGTTTACTTTTTATGTGGGGTTTATTTTGATAGTGTTTGGTTTAAAGTTGGTTGCTTTTGGACTTTCTTGATATGATGTTTTAGGGTTTTAGTTGATGGTGGGGTTGTTATGGGTATTGAATGAGTGAGTGTGTGTTTGTTTGTGTGTGGAACAGTTGAATCTGGAGAATACGGTGGGAGTTATGACAATGGCCGGGAAAGGGGCTCGTGTTTTGGTCACGCCTACTAGTGATCTAGGCAAGATCTTGGCTTGCATGCACGGTGAGTTGTTTTAAACTTACGTTTTTGGTTTTGATTTCTTTGTTGAAGATTGAAGCTAGTTTTTGGTTATTGATAATAAATATGTGTGGATTGAAGATACGGAGAAATGTGTGCCTTTATGTTTTGTTGTATGCAAATAATGTTGAAATGGAAATTCAGAGGGATTGGAGAAGTGGTATATGATTTTCTTTCTACTTCTTTGGAAATGGGTTTTTGGTATTATTTTGTATGTGTTTTGGATGGTAGTTGGATACTTTTGTGCATGTGTTGGGGCTGGTTGGTTTAACTTAATGCTTATGGTACTGTATTATGGTCTAGTACAAGTTTTAATTGGATATGGGTTCCACTTCGAGGTATAAAAATAGTTATAAATTTATTTATATTATGTATATTATCCGTAATCATCAATTTTAATTTTAATTTTTCACTTAATTTATTCTATTAGGTGGCGTTCCGGAAGAATAAATATATCATAAACAAGATGAAGAAGAGCCATCATCTTGATTTTAATTTTTATATTCATATTTATTTATTTTTTGTTATTTTTGAATGTAAATTAAGGATAAATTTTAACTTTTAATGTTATTTGTTGTTTAATTTTGATTATGACATATTTTTTGTAAAATTTGACATGAATGATTATGGAATGGATTATGTGATGTGAAATTAGTTTAATTTGATTTAGGAAAAAAAAATTGTTTTAATTTTTTTTTTTTACAAAATTAGGTTGGAATTTTGCATCCATTAAATTTATTAGTCTATAAATATTTTATTGGAAAATTTTTGGAGAATTTTGGGGAAAAAATTTTTGAAAAAAAAAAGGGTTGACCCGATTTGACCGGATCGGTCGAGTTAAAAATGGCAAAATGCGGGTCTGATGCGGGTTTGAACAGACCCGCAAAATATGCGGGTAGGGTCTGGAACCATACCCTCAAATTAATTTGAGGGTATGGGTAGGGTCTGGACCCTATAAAAAAAAAGAGGGTCCAGTGCGGGTCCAGACCCGCATTTTGCCAACCTTACTTGAAAATGCTAGGTTGATCGGTAGGTGCACTTTGCACTGCATCCAACGATGCTCTTGGACCGACAAGCTTTTGATGAGTCGCAAGGTGCTTCTTACATAGCACCTCATGTTCCTTTCTAAATTGGTTTCTTCAAGCTTAAACTTCTTCATTTTAACCCGAAAAGCTCAAAATCCCGAAAACTTATTCACAAGCACAAATCAACTATAAAAACATCAAAAACACTCATGATTTGCTCAAATAATCATCACCAAAGATTGGATTAGAGACATGAAATCATGATAAAAAAGGCAATTGACCTAACTAAAATATCATTTGATGGATGATAATTATTTAATCTCAATCGGTACGTTATATTGTCATAAATCTGATGTAGTAATTACAGACATTTTGAAAACAATTACATACATTTACTCAAATCCCAGCCAAAAAAGATAAATTAATCTCGAAGGCCTCACCCCTCTTGACAGAGCTTAATTAATTTTCAAAAAGCGTTCTGTATAAGGCAATTAGTCACGTTAATATTCATTCTGACAAAAAGAACACCTGGTTCTAACATAACACACTTGACAAGCCATTCAACACCAAAGTTATCGAATGCCCAAATGCCTATAGATATATATATAACATTTACGTACTTTTCTGCATACATATGGCTGCAAAGTAGCAGTATCGAAAAGCCAAAAAGCCAAGTCAAAAACTAAAGGCGTCATCCCAAAATAAAATCCAAGGCATAATAAAGGGCACTTCTAAACCTAAGATATACTACCAGCAAAGGTATTAACCACTACAAGTTCTGGCACCTTTGCATGCCTTGCCAGCCAACAAGACTATGTACATAACTTAAAACACTTGTTTAATAGATAGTGCAAAGAACAAAGGCTCACAAGCCTCAGCAGAAGAACATTGAATTGCACACTTTCTCCTCTAGTCGCGGCAGTTGAGGGACAGGAACTGGTCCAGCTGATGTTGTTCCACCATGGCTTGAAGATGTCTCAGACATGTCTTCGAACTTCATGAAGGTGCCCATCTGGGTGGCTGCCAAGTGAGCGTAGCAGATTGGAGCAACTGCAAAAAGGGGAATGAGAAAAAAATCTCAGTACAACAATTAACTGAAGCACAATCACAACGATTGAGATCCTAGCAGGAAAAGCAGAAGTAAAAAGCAAACCCCCCTATTTTAATGAAACTTTCGATGAAAACTGATACACCAGCAAAAGCTAACAAATTAGCTCAGGTATTCAGTATCTAATCCAAAGTACTCTACATTACCTACGGAAATGGCTGTAGTGCTCCTCTGATACCTGCAACAGTATTTACAAACATAATTTAGATCATCATAACAATTTCAAACCGAACAGGAAGCTAAAACTTTATAATTAAAAACATAACACAAAAAATCATCATAACAATTGCAAACTGAATCAGGAAGCTAAGCCTTTATACTTACACATATGAAAGTGAATGCACAAGTTCCTGTAGATCATCTGCTGAAATGCCAATTTCATCATACAGCACATGGTAATGAGTTGGCCTTGTAGTTCCCTATACAATTATAAATTGAACTCCCAAAAATCAGTCTCTGTTCACTATATATTAAAAGAAGACATACATACATGTCATGCAATAAATAAAAACTAGCAAGAAAAGCCCACTTCTAAAGAAATATTATTTAACAAGGTTCAACAGTAAATGTCTTGAAACTCCAATATGGTCTGGAATTTAGAAGATATGAACAACTTATTTTTAAGAAAAGAATAAATATTCAAGTATACCTGCAATTAAATCAATTGCATACAAATAGACTAGCTTAGGAGGACAATTACAAGGATTCCCAGTTATTTCTCCCCAATAAATCGACTACAGCTGAAAGTAGCAGATTCAAATTATATATAGAAACCACAATCAAAATAAGGATTAAGGACCTCTCCCCATCTGTCATGGTTATATATTCATAATTGTATTAGCCAGGCAATCAAAACATGCATGTGTTCCAAGCAGTTTTCATAATATCCATTAGAAACACAGAAAAATGCATTTACTGAAGATAAAATTCCATATCAACCTTATTTACATAGGCAAAAGCAGCATATTGAAACCAAAACGCTTGGACAAGCTAACTTGTTCAATGTATACAGCTGAGATAATTATAACATGCCATATATACCATGCACAACTAGTGACAACATGGAAATCACTTAACCAGAAACTAAACAGACAAATAGCTAAAGCTTTCTAACACTCACAATCATTCCTGCATGTGCACAGAGATAAAAGTCGTTGTTCTTCGGATGACAGATTCTGTTGTCTATAACAGTTCCTGGACAGGCAAAAAGAGTATCAAGGTTATGCCTAATACCATAATAGAATGATAGTAAACCTAATAGTAGGCAGGCTTACCAGGTGGAACATTATCAGGAGATCCAGACTGAAAGAACTTCGTGTGGTGGTTTTTCTGTGCAACAATTATCACAAATTTGGGGTTCCATTTCTCATCAAGAAACTTGCAGGCCTGAAAATATTCATTTATTCAATTTCTGAAGAAACTAGTGAACTGACAAAACACTATTTTTGAAGGCACTGGTTTAAAACCTCTATCATCTGATCAAGTTCGATATTCAAGACCTGGTTGAACTGCGACTCGCTGACACCATCCCTAGATATACAACACACTATCAATGAGCAATAGACAAAGCACAAGCTTACATGAAGCTGTCACTAATAGCCTTGCTATGTAAAAAGTGACCAAAAAAAACCAATGACTTGTGGACTTCAACAAGCATACAATAAGGTACTACTCTACAATAATAGATCAAACAGAAAACTTGGAAAAAATAGTTACTTCTGCAGCATTTATTGTTTTCCTGAAACTCATTGCGGGGAACAGAACACAACAGTTAATCCAGATACAGAGTGACCTCAATACGAACAGAGCACATAAAACATGCTTTCTTGTTGCCAAATTTTAAATGAACACACATACCTGAATATGATAATTTGTTCAGGTTTTCTCTTTCCTGAACTTGTATAGAAGTCCAAAAGAAGCTCCCTGAAATTGAAGATAGAATTACAAACACGACCCGTAATGTGAACGCTCAGTTTGGATCAAATGATTTGCAAACCTATAACTTTCATGAAATATTTTAGCTATCATCCAACCTAATCACAAAAATTATATATGACTATTCCAAGGCTAACAACAAAACAGACAATCTAGTACCACAACTCCACACTCTTTTAAGACTGTAAGAAGGAAGATAGCACACCTTACTATGCCTTCATCCTCAGTGTCAGATACTTTTTTGAATAAAGAATCTATCATTTCAACCTTTGGAGACTGCGTTCGTACAGCTGCTCTGTATCGAGAAATCAGAGGCCAGTGCCTGGAGCTGACAACCTAATAATCCAACAGCAGGAAACCAACATACTTACATTAGTTCCAGATTTTACTCCAGAAGATTTAACATTTCTTTAGCAAAATGACTCTAAAGATCAATTAACAAAACAATTACAAAAGAACCAGAGATGTTACCGCAGCAATTGATGGTATATCAGACTGCCCAGGAGACCCATGCGATACATCCATTCCAAGGATGATGGTGGGAGCTTTCGAAACTATAGGGATTGAAGGTGAACGTTCAATAGCCAATAATTGATTTAATCCACCAAGCTGCATATGAAAATAGAAATGAAACGGTAAGACATCATTACAACAACAAAAGCCTCATATAGAAAGAACTTAAAATTAAAATACCGAAACTACCATCAGTAAATTAATCCACTAAGTTGGAAGCTTGACAATACCAAAAGCAGATAGAAAAGGTAGGACAACAGTACAACAAAGCTTGCTTTTACAAGTACTCAAGAACAATACAAAGCCCGGAAAGGCATGTCCCTAGAAATTGAGTTTTTTGAAAGGCTAGTACCTTTGCATTAATCTTTAGGAGAACATTTGTAAGATATTGGTCATTGACCCTTGTAGGAGCAATGCACTGAGTGACAATTCCAAAGTCAGCAAGATTCTTCCGTTTCCAGGGACCTTAATATTTAAATGAAGTTCCTTCGTTAGGCTAAAAGATATAACAAGTACTGCAATACAAGGTAAAGATCAAAACAACTTACCATATATATCACAGTTCTTCCTCTCAGGAAGTAAACAAAGAAGGAACTGTGGCGCCCCAGGAAGTTTAGACTGAACCTCCGCAAACAACTTCTCTACGCGAACCACAGGTGGGGCACGTCTGAACTGTGGATTCTCTTCAAATACATCAAAAGGTTGATCTATGTGCTGCAATAAGGTAGCCAAAACAAAAAAGTGAAAGGAGATGCAGTAGGAGATCAGTCAGCTATTTGATGGCTCTGGTACACCTGAAAAGAAACCGACAAGAACTTACAATTCCTTTCATATCTCCACATTTGATCAGATCTCGAACAAGGCTGCGTATGTCGCAGCGTGCTGAAAAGTTTACCACAGCCCACCGTTCTATCTTGGATGGCTCTACCAATTTCTAGATAAACATTTGAATATATGATGAGAATCACTGAATCAAATTATAATCAAATGAAAGGAGAAAAAAATTATAACCTTATTGTTAAAATTCCACCGCCCATTTCTAGGAAAGAAATCTTCTCCATTGCCAGCTTTTAACTGTCAAAAAAATAAAAGAGAACAATTAGTGTAAAAGCAAATCTAAAAATGTTCATAATAACAACAATCATTGAAAACAAAAAGATGTTATGGATACCCTTGGAGCTGAGAGAACACGGCCTTCCACTTGAGCAAAGTTAGTACTGATTGAAATGCCGCACGAGCGTAGCATTGGTTCAGCATCATACTTGCTATTTTTCAGAGCCTTCAAGGAAAATCATGATATAAGCTTGAACTTACAAAAGCAAGCTGCACATCAAAGACAACGTTTTGAAAAGACATTTACATTAGATAAAGCACTCATCCTTTCTTGAGGCTTCTGCCTGGATTTTTCCACTAGTGATGCTCTCTGAAGAGTCGATAGAGCTTTTGTGTAACGTTGTAAGGACACCAAAGAACACAGCTACAAAATTCAATAAACGGCATAAGGAACAAGTTCTGATAATTTTGAAACACACAAAACTCGTTCATCGTAAACAAAAATGTCAGTAATGTCATGGCATTCTATTCACCTCAAGAGGAATGTAGGTTGGACGCTTTGGCTTCCCGACATTCATGCATGGTAAATCTCCAGAATATCGCAACTCTATATTGCGATGATTAACAAAATAATCATAAACACTTATTTCCAGATTCTGAGCCTCACCATCATCATCCTTCACATTTCTTTGCTTCAGCGAAAACCTACAAGGGAAAACAATAAGTTAAACAAGCACACTCCACTCTAAATCAAGTGTTTAATATTAAGTCGAATACTAAGCACAAAGTGCACATCAACTTATCTACGGACATATATAAGAACAAGTCAACAATAGAAAAGCATACATTTGCTCTTTACAAGATTTCTCGCTCAATCCAGTGATCTTGTACTCTTGATTGGAAGGCATTGTCTTGATCCTCAGATTTTTAAGCACTCGTTTAGCCTATTAATCAATATATATTACACAGATTTATAATCAATTCAACAAACAAATCAGCTCAATACTAGAAATATAGTAAATATTACCTTGGCCCAGTCAATTGAAAAAGGATCTCTAACATTTTGGTTGGCAATTAGAAAATCAACTACAGGACCAGGCTGTATTATCATAGTTGTGGATACATCTGCAAAAGCAACAATTAAGGAAGCAATTTACTATGACTAAACTAGATGCTACAAAAAAACATCAGAAGGTTCTAAGTTTCTAACCAATGTTCAAAGATAAGCCTCCCTGAGTGGTTCTAAAACTGGAATGGAATCCTCTGCAGCCAAGAACACCCCCTCCCACATCAGCATAATTCTTCGGATCATTGTGGAAGAATGATTGGCGAACAAGTAGGCAGCCCCTGCAACAGTTCAGCCATTAGGAACAATGAAAAACCTCAAACCAAAGTAAATGGTTGTGCGTGTTTCACTCACTGTTTAGCTGCATGCTGTCTTAATATGATATCTAATACCCTCAAGGCTTCTTGGGAGTTTTCTGATTCCTGACCACGTAGTGCATTCGCAATGGCCTGCATTGGAATTTTTGCAGCAAAGCTAATCTCCACTTTATATGATTTGGAATGGTACGGTCGTCTTATTCTCTTCCGGTCACCCCAGTTTGGACTTCCCTGGCCATCAGGACTAGCATTGCCATTGTTTCTGCATACATAAATTTCAACTGAGACTTAAATCTAAAACAGTAAACATGAGACAATAGAGTTAATCCAAAGGGTGCATGACTTACCGGTTAGATGATATATCCTCAAGCACAATAATAAACTCAAGTTTGTTGCGTGGGAGGGAACCAACAGTAAATAAACTCTTCTCACCATCATAAGCGAAGTCCTTTCCATCTAACTCAGCTTTGTAAGTCTCGTGTACCCTATCAATAACACGTCTTCCAACACCCTTTCCATCAACAGGACGTCCATCTTCATAACAAATGGAAACCTGATTTAACAACAAATAAACCAATGAAATATTGTAAGAATTGACTGTATTCATCAAAACAAACCAAATTCATAAAGAAGTTTGAACTTACACTATAATGGAAGAAGTGACCCTCAACATTAGTAACATTAACTTTGAAATGATTTGTGAGCAAAGGTGTCTTTTGCCCTCTGGATCCAAGGCCGCGCCTAGACATTGGAACTCTCACAACCTTTTTCTTAACTGGTTCTGGTTCCACTTTCGTTGGAACAAAATCTGGTGGGATAACAGGTGGAGGAGGCGGCAAAGCATCTGCTGCCGCATTCCCTTCCTGAGCCCCATTCCCTTCTTGAGCCCCATTTCCTTCTTGCGTGCCTTTTCCATCGGGCTCAAAAGAAGCCATACCTAAAGCATTAAATACATGTTAGACAAAAATTGTGGAAATAAAAAGGTGATTGTTAAAGTCAACAATTCAGAAAAAGATGGTAATATAATATATAATTTGGTTCAAACAACTAACTTCTAAATCATCCATCCACATTTAAACATTGACTCAGACTGACACAACACAGGACTGTGAAGACATGTCTAAACAGTAGACAAATTCTTACAACCAAGAGAAGAATTACCATTCACAAGACAGACATGCAATCAGATGGTTCTATCATTCCAATAGGAAAAACACTACATGGGCTTTAATATCTACCATTCTATCCTTTGTAGTAGTACAGCACATTTGCCAAATTTAACCATATCCAAATAAGTTCATATACACACATAAAAAATGAACCATAAACAAAAGGCTAAATTGTCAGAAATGCCTAGCAAATAGTTGAGATAACACTAGAAAATCCAAAGTAGGAACAGCTGAAACCAGTTCTTAAAATACAGTCATAGAACTTTATTAGTAGGCAAGAGATAGAGAAGTCGAAAGTAACAGGACGGTAGTAATTGATACAAAATGACAAGATGACAGATCAAAGCGCCATAAAATCCCTCAAAACATGCAGAACTAGAGAATAAAATAGAGGAAATTTCAGTAACCAACATCTACAACACCATAAAAATGTAAAGGCATAACAGAAGCTGCAAACACTTAAGTTCCCAAATAACCACAACATAGGGCAGGCACTCAACAAGTCAAAAGCTCATAATAGGCAACAAAGACTTACGCCACCCAAGAAAAACCAACTTTTGATAAATTTCTGTAAGTGTAGAAAAAATCATCAATGCAAACAACATCAGACTCAAACACTCACATAGGCAACCCCAAACAAGGAAAAACCTAAAGTAAACAAACATGCAAGCACAAATAACAAACAAACAGTGAAAATACTACCTAATCCAACACAGTCCCGTGCTCCAAGCCAAACCTTGAGGTTTCTCTGCACAAACCACTAACAAGTCAGCACAGATCCAGGTTGTTTTGTATAAGATAATTTATCACAAACACAAACAAAACAAAACAGTTTCACTGCTGTAAAACAAAATAAAGGACACTTTTTTACTTTATTAAAAGAAAAAATAGATAAATGTTGCTGTAAAAACAAAGCTCTGACAATTCTATACTCTGACAAAATTAAAAAATAATAACAATAATAATAAGTAAACAGCCATAGATCGTGTAAGTAAAGCGAAATCAAAGTGAAAAAGGAGCAGCATTGCAAAAACGGTGTGTGAAAGAGGAGGCGCTAGGGTTTTCACTGCAGAGACTGTACCTTCAACCAAACCCTAAACCGAGATCGTCTGCTACAATCGAGTCAAACAGATGAGTTTGTTTAGAGGCCACTCACTCTGATATAAATACCACCCAACCTACGTAATCACCTAACGTCCGTGTTTTATCGTGGTGAGGCTGATCTTGGCCGTACACGTGTCCGTTCAGTTTAGATAGTGCGGACGTGACACTAACTCGGTCATCGAACCACACGCACGCTTTATGGAGACCAGATGCTTGTGTCACACCTCGGTTTGCTCGCGACTGTCCTTTAACACTTATTTTGACGCTTTTGCCCTCCTTTGCGTTTTCTAATTACCTAAACAAACCACTTGCCGCCCTTTTCTCGTGTACGGTGTACCATGCCAGCTGCCACCTGATGCTGGACATCTTTCGTCCAGTAACCGGTTGCTGTACCATTGTTAATATTTTAAAATATATTTATTATTTACTTCTTTGATATTATAATTGGATTATGAACACTAATTTAAAATTTTGACTTATAAAATTGGTTTTTATATATTTATCTCTTTTAACTCAATCTAAAGTTGTATTTTGATGGATAATAATATTATATATTTAAAAAAAAAATTTAATCACTCAAAATATAGATTTATTAATACTTGATAAACTTGATTGCTATAAGTACGATTTGAAATAAAAATTTCGTTAAAAAGAAGAGTTTTCTATATTTGATTATTTAATGGGTGAAAATGGGTCGAACCATATTATAATTCATAACAATTAATGAGAAAGTGATCAGTTGCTTTGTTAAGGGTAAATATATATGATTGTATTATATCAAACATTTGTTAACAATAAAATTTTATTTTAAAACATAATATTATTGTACAATTATAGTATTTAAAATATAAAATTTGTTATATTAAATATCAATGTCACTTTAATTAATAACATCCTTAAATTTTGAATATTGCATATGTGCTTATATCAATTATTAATATGATTTCTATATCAACTTTTATATTTTAAAAGTTATTTATGATCTATTAATATTTAGCATATCATACCTCCCCCATTATAGAGTACATATTTTCCTAAAGAAATTATAGTGTAAATATTTTAATTATGCTGATTGATTTACCTCTGATTATAGAGTAAATATTTGGATTATACAATTAATGATTGATTTACCTAGTAAATAGTTTCCTAAACAATATATAGAGTAAATATTTAAATTATGCAATTAATGATTGATTTAACTCCCATTATAGAGTAAACATTTTCTTAAAAAAAAATATAGTGTAAGTATTTGGATTATGCAATTAATAATTGATTTTAAAAAATTTCAACAATTTGTGATCTTTCATACATACATATGGAGATAAGTACTCTATAATGCATATAAAATATACAACACTATCATGATAATGGTAAATATATTACAATATTGATATAATTTTTTTCCAAGTAAAATATTGAAATATTTAACAATGTTTAATTTATAATACTATTAAATGCAATTAAATTGTTCAATTATTATTATTTTACTAAACTTTTCAATTTTTTTGTTTTATATTTCGTTTTTTAAGTCTTGAATTACATCTATTATTTATATATTTATATGTAACTAATATATTTATAATATTAAAAAGTATATATTATAATATTTATGATATACTATATGAAAAAAAAAAAAATTGTGACGGGTCACCGGTTGCTGAATCGGTTTGTACGACACAGGCAGGGTATGGAAGCGTGACTGCAACCGTAACCGAAAGGGTTTCGATTTTGTTTGGATTTGAAATTTGATTACGTTAAACGGGGGATCCACTCTAAATTGAATTTGAAATTTAAAATTAAAAAATAATAAAATAATAAAAAAAAATGAAAGGACAAGTCTGGGTTACAGCTCGGTGATACTAGGAATAGGATCTTCACTTTTTTATCAGAGTAGGAGAAGCTTCAGTGGATAAACCCACGTGGCACTCCTCAAAAACCTCTATTTCAAGTGACGTGGACTCATTCTGAGCTAGATGGTTTCATCACATGTTCATCCTTGCCACCGAGGCTTTGTTTTTGGTTCGTATAAAATAAGATCAGACCTTTATGGCTTCCTAGACTTTTTAATCACGGGCTTTTAATTAATTGATTTCTTTTAGACACCCCTGGAACGACATACCATGTGCACCCCAAGCTTATATGGGGAAGATAATTAAATTAAAATTAACCTTACGCATAACAAATTATGTTCATTCTTTTGTTTACTTTTTAAATATCGTAAATAACTGATTATAAAGATAATTAAATTAAAATACTAAAAAAAAGAAATTTCCATAGTATGGAGACCCCAAGCTTCCTTCGATACTCCAAGCCCACGCTCGTCGCCGCCCGGCCCGCGTTAGAGGGGAAGATTGGCAAAGCGAGAAAAGACATAAGGAGGGGGAGCTGCATGTTATTCTCTTTGCGAGAACTTCCGGTGATCGACGCCGACTGTCTACGAATCATGGACCTTCATGCAACGAGGTGGCCCCACTTGAGAGCACACGGCAACGTGAAGTTGTGAAGCGGTTTTGAAGATCTCTCCGATCTCTCCAAACGCATCGCCATTGACTCTCCCTCCTCTCTCACACAAGAAAACACCATTTATTCTCTTCGCGGCAACTTCCGGATGGAAGAAGCATTTGGAACGGGCTCCGCATTCCGAATCTTGGTCCAAGTTCAAAACCGTCTACCCTTCCTCACGGGTGACTTCGGAGGGGAAGAGAACCTCCGCGACAAGAACAAATGCTAGCTGTGAGTATTAAATCTTTTTTTCGAAGTTACACGGATACTCTCCACTCACTGCTATAGGAAAGAGACTTCGTTGGTCCTTTATTGAATCTTGTTGGCATGCTGCTAGTCCTGCCTTTCTCCCCTTTGGTTGGTGGTTTTATGGTTGAATGTTTTCCACCTGCTGGGCAATTTGGGCGGGATCTCCTCCCCACAGGTGAAGGCAACAGCTTTTTGTATAGTTTTAGAAACGATGAGGACAGATTTGGATTTGAAGCTGGAGTATTGGAATTTGATTATATTAATAACAATATTATCTTTTAATTAAAATATTAATAATTTAATTTAAAGGTAATGTTGGAATATTAAAAATGCATAAATTAAAGGTCACGGCACACATACGATTTCATAGGGGTGGAAATACCGTCACACTTTTTCTATTTAATGAAAACATGAAATAAGTAACATACCAATCTGGCATGTGCATGAATTTAAACGCCGGAAGTCAAAATTCATTGCAGTTCACCTGAGCATACATAAAATTTCTATATGGTGATCGCGCCCTCAATTTGTAGATGCACAAATCATCCTCCGACATTACGGAGGAAAAGTAAAACAAAAAAAGGAAAGTAAGTACAATGATCCACATCCTTGGAACTTTTCTTATTAATCTTCTCACAAAATCTGGGAGCACGAGATTGCAAAATTGACATAATTTTAGCTCAGTATATTGAACTAAGCTTCAAAAATTTTAAGCTTGGGATATTGCAAGCTATAAAGGAAGTGAAATCTTAACATTTAAACAACATCTTAATGATTATATCTCAGGATCGGAGCATTTTTCTTCTTTCGGGGGTGCATACTGCCTGGTGAGCCGCGATCTAGTCCAAGGATCTATTGGAGCTCTCTGTGGTGGTTGAGGGGCCGGCGGTTTTGACTGTCTTAGCTCGTTTTCTCTGTCAACAAATCTGGTCCAACGCGCAAACGCATTATTTAAGCTTATAGTATCAATGAAGATTGATTAGATTTTAAAGTCATTATTTTAACAATGATTCAGTGTTCAATATGGTAGAACTGCTTCTTCCAATCACCGTCTCAAAAATACATCACATGTTTCTGCATGCCTGAAGGCATTAAAATAGATAAAAGGGACAGGGAGAAGGTTCTTTAAAACACATTTCTCTTTCTATAAGAAGAGAAAGAAAGGAATCATTTGAAAATACAACTAGGAATCATTTGAAAACACAACTCTATTTGATCTGAATTGATGTGAAGACTGTAACATTGTAAATAATTTGATGACCAGATAATATATGACAGAAACCCACACAGGGCTGGGACTATGCGTAATGGATGAGGGTAGAGTACAAACTCCCAAAGATAAACACAATTATGACATATAGCTATTGTCAGCTTTCAGAAGCTTTTAATTCAAAATTGACATCTAAATACTAAGCCGACATCACAAATGAAATGAGAAGCAAACAGGAAATGCAGCTGATGTTCAACGAGGTGAGGCAAAATGGCAGTACCATGATAGTCAAGTCTAAACAAACAAAAAATATAAAAATAGCGAAAAAATATATCTTACTCAATATAGGCCATTGGTGCAGCATCACCAACTCGTATACGGGTCCGAAGTAGTCTAGTGTATCCACCAGCTCTATCTCTGTAACACAGAACATCCCCAACGAATATAAACCTTATACAGATGGAAACTTGAAGAGCATAAGGTTATAAATTACTTGTATCGATAAGCCAATTCTGTAAATAGCTTGTGGATGACATCATCCCCTCGTACAAATGCAGCAGCTCGTCTAGCAGCACATAGAGGAGCCCTGTCATAAGTGTGAAATTGATCAATTATCTACGCATCTTGAAGAACCCTATCCATAAATGGCTGACCCATGAATTTAAACCTATCAACCTTTTTTCCGAATGGGTTTAAGCCAATGTTAATGAGCCATGTGCAACTTTTCCAGGTCTACTATTAATGGGAGAGAAAAAACTCGAACAATAAATGTACAGATCCAAGTCACAAAAGTTTTACCAAGCGATATGAAAATTATAATTACTGTCTCAAGGTATCCAACCCTAGCTCTCAGACAATAATCAGAAAACTCTAGATTACATAATTGTTTCATGATAATATCCAGAAGACATTAACTTATGTTCCCTTGAAATGAAAAAAAAAAAAAAAAAAAAGAAGTCTTGAAAAAGAATAACTCAAACTTATCACACATAACAAGTGAGAGATGGTCTCTCTTGACTCATTAATTATACTCTTAAGTTAGAAGCTTATCACTAGAAGCACCTTGATGGAATGCACCTTCATGGCTGCACTAAGCTTAAACAGCTCAATCTCATTGTCTGTCAATTGGCTGCTTGATGAAGTCACCTCTTCAAAAGAATATATTTCAGCATCCAAGACTTGGGCTTCTGATTTTTAGATAGTTGGAAACTCATTTTTAATATTTAAAAATTAAAGTAAATTCAAATTACTAATCGTTGCCTCAAAGCCTATAATTTAAAGGTAATACTCTTTAGTTAATGGTAATATGCTAAATAAATCACATTACAATACTTTGATTATGAGATTACCACTATGCTTCTTGTTAGATTTAAAGAAACCCAAGTCTTTCATTAGCGTAGAGATTTTATATCTAACCAAAGAACAGGAAAAACATTTGTGTAGTGTTTATTACAGACAACTCACGTTTGTCAAATGCAGTTGGGATTAGGATCTCATCCCAAGGGCTCCAAAATCCAGTTTAAATGCAATTTTAAAATCCCACCTCCCTGAATATCAAGGAATGAAATTAGACTATATCTAATAAAATATTTTAAAATTATTTTAGATATTTCTAAAAACAGTTTAAGTTACAATTATGTATGCCATTTATTAAAAATTAAATTTATAATATACATTCATTGTAGTTATGAAAATATAAAAAAATTTTAACTAACTTTTTTGAAAATAATAAAATAATTTTACTTCAAAATTTTTAATTAAATATTGAATCAGCTCCCAAACTCTCCGTTTAAGCAAGATTTAAAAGCAGTTTGGATTAAGATTAAAATTCCAACTACTTTAACAAACATAGGATTGAGCATTTCATGTCCAATCCCATCCCCACATGCCCATAACAAATGCGGCCTTAAATATTTCCACAAATCCTCAAACTAAATTCTACTATTTTTATTAAATTCTGAGACTGATTCGATGAGCAGATTCTCCAACAGTTGCATCACAATTTACTTCAGCAGCCTCATCTCAAGTCCAGTTACATAACTTAGTAAAATAAGCTTATTGTGACAATATATTCAATGATATTAAAGGTGAGATGTCATATTTATTAGATCATCCTCATAATTTCCAGTCCCATGATAAGAACAGGTGCGTGATCAGATAATTAATTACACAGTAGAGAATTTCTACAGTGACAGTGCTCCATGATAGCAGCATCGATCATACTAACTCAAAAAACTACAACACCATTCATTCAAAAGGACTTCCAAGACAACATGACGGGATATGAAACTAAGATTAACAATTTCTTAAAGGTTCAGCTAGGTCTCGTGTAAAGCAGAGCAAAAATAGAAATTATACACACCTCTTTTCCTAGTTGCACCATATTATCAGCAAGCCGCCTAATTTCTTTTGCCTGTATACAATAATAAAGAAAAAAACGACTTATTAACGTTATAGAGACACACCTTCAACATTTCTCACAGGCACCCCAATTTTGTAGGAAAAAAAAAAAATTAAAAAAAAAGAGAGAAATCCTAAAATGGGTTCCCTAACTCAAAACAATGTTTTGCTTGCTATCAATTTAAATATATGAAAGAAGAAAACATTATTCAATGCAAGAATCCATTTTCTAATCAAAACCAGAGCATCAAATAGTTATAAAAAAATCAATTAAAAAAAAAAACAATAATTTATCATATTAGAGGTAAAAGAAAGTACCTTAGCGACGGTGGTTTCGATGCGTTCGTGCTTCACTAACTGGGAGACCATCGTTCTGCACATTCAGATACATCAAATTTGTTTGAAAACATAACACAAAACCCTAAAAAATTCGAGATTCGGGTAAAAAAAATAATAATAGAAATTGAAAAGCGAATCAAGTACCTGAGCATGGACATTCGGTGACCCGTTCGGACGATTAGCTTCCTCATTTTGACACAAGGAACTGAGTAGACAGAGAGAGAGAGAGAGAGTGGGACGAGTGAGTTAAATGATAAACCCTAACAAGGAGAAAGACAAGGTGAATTCCACGCCGGAAACGAAGTGGGCTTCTTGGGCTTTTTAATTATGGGCTTTATGCGGACCAGATGTTTGTGTCCGTATTTGAGTAATATTGCCCGCGTGCACTCCTCAAAAACTCTTTCGAGTGAGTCAAAAGGAGCAGTGGCGCGATGGTGTACGTGCCTTCCCCACTTAATACGGGTTTCTCCTGTGACTAGGTTGCTTCCCATTTTAAAGGAGTTAATTCTCGAGTCGTGCTCTAATATTTATTGCTAATGGTTTCGGTTGTATTTAAGTTAGTCCCATCATAAAAATAAAAGATAAGAAAACAAAATCTCTTTCAAGTGACATGGAGTTGCATTTGACTAAGGTGGCTTCATCAGATTCATCCATACCACCAAGCTTTTGTTTTTAGTTAATACAAATAGATTAGACCTTTATGAAAAACTATGCTTTTCTATCACAACTTTGTTAATCTAAATATCTACTCCAATAATAAGATAATATTAACCCATCAAAACATATTTGTTGTGATTTGAATCCCATCATTAATATTTACTAAGATGGGTGTTAGAAGGGAATATACACTCAAACTGTTCTCCTTTCATCTCAAAATTCAGTTTTTTTTTTTTTTTTTAATCATAATGAATATTCATTAATTAATTGAGCTAAACTATAATATAGTATATTTTAGAGATCGTTTGTTTTTATCACTTTTCACTTAATAGGTCTGAATTACACCAATTAAGCAATTTTTTTAAAATGGTTAAATCACTTAAAACCACTCAAAATAATTGAAAAAAAAAAACTATAATTTCTAACTTTTAACTAAATATCAAATCACTTAATAGTTTTTAAATATATTATTCCAAATCTATCGTTCTCAAAATAACATATTTCTAAATTTGTTCTAATTTTATATTATATAGATTATTTTTAAATGTAATTAATAAAATATTGTAATCACTAAAATATATATTACTTTACAATTTCAACTTTTGTTATAATAATAATTCAACTTAAGAATATTTTATTTATTTATATTTAAATATATAAATTTAATTTACTTTACCATAATAATTTGTTTATGTATATATAATTTTCAAAAAAAATTTAGTTTACTATAAAAATTATTATTAATGTGTACATAAAAGTGTTTTAGTATTTATTAAATAATTTAGTAAAATTGTTTATATTATATTAAATGAAATTATATAACAACTAATAGTAAAAGGATATAAATATCAAATTATTAGTTTTCAAACAATTGTAACTTTAAAAAACAAATAAAATTACTGTACATTCAAAAGTAATGAAAAAAATAATAATATGTTATTCAGATTTTAGGTTTCGGTCATTATTCAATCTTTAGTAGCACTGTTTAGCCTTCAAACAAACAAAAAAAAAAAAACAAACAAACAACCGGTTATTGTTTTTCTATATATGAACCAATGAACAAATTTTGATACCTTATATAATTTACTCTATTATAGTTGTAGAGAACAATTCTCACCACACCCACGTAGATTGTTTTTAGTCCACCACACCCACTTTTTTGTCCTTTTGAAAGCACTCACACCAACTTTTTTATAATTTCTTTTATTACTAAAATATCCATACTATAATATTTAAACGGATATAAAATTTAATATAAAAATAAATTACACATTATATCCTACATATGCTCACTCTATTACAAACCCTAATTTCTAATTGGTATCAAAATTAATTTTATCATAATTAAATAAAAATATATATATTACTGACACTCCTGATTTTCTTGCAAAATGTCATATTTTTAAATGTTTTTGTCATATTAAAAACTCTACGCCCACATGCTTCTCAAAATACATTACTTTGTTCTTTAAGTTAGTTTATCATTAATTAAAATTAATGATATTGCATATTTTGGATCTAAACCATTACACTCTTAAAATTTGTGCATCATGTCAAAAGTTTATGCTATGAATATAATGCAATTATATAATAATGAATATCCATCAATCCATGGAAAGTCAGTTTCATCCTTTCATCTTCTCAATAACTCTATCCTCATAATCTATTTTATAATTCATTATATTATAATTTATATTTACTTAATGTAATTTGTGATAGTAAACCTATAAACAGGAGATCCCATCATTACATACGCAAAATAATAAAAATACTTAAAGAATGAAAAAATCTCCTCTCTTTGGGACTATCACTGTTTATCTTCACTTATCTTGAGATTATATTCTTGTATTCTCGTATATATTTTGTTATATTTTGTTAAACTCATTTACCCTTAAAACCCTAATACACGTTCTTTAAACGTATAAACACTCCAACCTCCATTTTCATGGGAGAGACATCTCTTCGTATAGTATCAAGATTTTGAAACAGAAGAAAACTAAGGTGCTATCACATGTTCTTGATTAAAGGGCTCGTTGTTGTTGATTGGAGGCTTGTGACTATCAACTCCATGTCCTGGATAGTCATTATTCATCAGTTCCAGGATTTCATTAGCATATTCAAGAACCTTCTGAGATTCAAGATTCTGATGAAAGCTATCATTGTTATTAGAAATTTTGAAGTACTGGTTTTTAAGAAATTGGTGAACCTCCCAACCTGCCTTTTCTACTTGAGTTTGAAACAAGCTTGGAACTATGTACTGACGTATCCCTCCCTACAATTTCCATGCCTGCGGAGTTCTTTGTCATTGACTTCAACGATCCTCTGTTGATAGTGATACCATTCTAGTCAACATTAAAAATTTATAAAAATTAAATTTCAGTTTTCAAGGACATATAAACAGTAGATAGAAAGTGGTAGGCTAGTAGAGACTAGAGAGAGACCTCAACTTTCAAGTACTGTTCTTTGAATTCCCTTTGTGCTTCTATTGATAGCATTCTAGTCAACATTAAAAATTAAATAATGGCCTAATATGCAGTGAGAACCGAAAAGAAGGAGAAAAGACAACATGAAATCACAACCAGCATATCATCGTGATAAGACATAAATAAATATCACATCTTCCTACACCTTACCCCAAATTAGCAGCACTTGCCTGTCCTCTCTATGCAAAACTTCTCTAACAAAATCAATGTCAGTTAACACGATTTGACTCGTAACAAAGTCAATATATTCCTGTTGGTGAAAATTTATAGTGAAAAACATAATGATACTTCATGTTATTTTTTTATGAATTTATAATAAAAAAAAAAATTAAAGTTATACAATTAAACCGTCTACAATTTAAAAATATTTTTTTTAATTGACAATCAAATAATCAACAATTTTTTTTAAAAAAACTCTATTTATAAAATATTTATTTTCAAAATGTTTACTTTCAAAATATCTATTTTAATAAACTGTACCAAATGAAGTCTAAGTCCTCAAAAGAAATAATATCAAATCCAAAAAGAAAAGAATATTAAATCCCAAATTGAAATAATTCTAATTTAATAAAAAGAAATAAAATAAAAAATAATCAAATATAAATCCTAATTAAAATAATTTCTAAATTATACCAATTCCTAAATGAAACTGTTGCTTACTTCTCTTTGACCCATGTCTTTCGACGGAGGTTTTCAACATTCCCTCGTTCTTCAAAAATACCCTTGTCCTCAAGGGTAGATCTGATAACCTCTCTTTCACTTCACCAAAATCATCCCACCATTTATTAAGCCATAACATTTGGCACATTCCTTATATGATTTTCTATCATTAAACCGTTACCCTACTTGACCTCCTTGAGTGACATAGCGTCGAAGTTCTCATCTTACCTCCTAACTTGAACACCATTTTCATGTTCTCAAAATCAGTGAGTACCCTTCTAATACTCTTTAGCCATGCATTACCAAGCATAACATCCATTTCTACTATCAATAGAATGTGCAAGTCAGCTACAATTCGCACCTTGCATATTTATCTTCACATCACGAACCACTTCTACACATCTGAGCTTGTCCCCATTGGTCACCCTAACATTAATTTGCTGTACAGCAACCACTCTTAACCCCACCTTCGCGATAATGTTGGTGTTAATGAAGTTGTGTGAAGATCTAGAATCTATAAGCAAAGACACTTCAAATGAACCAATCCAAGCCATGAGTCTCGCAGTCAATGGTGTTAAAGCTCCTGACATCGAATCAAGAGATAACTCTACTTCTTTCTCACTTTCAACAACATCAGTTACCCTAAGCTCTCTCTTAACTCTAGTCTCCCGCTTAGTGTTGTCATTTCCATCTTTTGTATCGCTTGGCTCGACTAACACCAACATTTGACCGAATTTGCAACAATGACCCATGCGTTACTTTTCTCCACATTTGAAACATAATTCTTTCTTTACCTTTTCCTGTAGCTCTTCTCTAGAAAGCTTCGTGACTTTTCTCATTTTCTCTTTAAAAATTCCCCCTGTCATTTCCCAAATTTTCCAAGGATTTTCGTTTTGCAAATCCTTAGAAATTTGCTTCCGTTGTTCTCTTTGTTCGACCTCTTCTCATGATAATTGTCATCCAAGTTATTAGCCATCCTCATAACTTTAGGTAACCTTTGCAGTTGTTTCAACTTGAGTTCTCTAGCTAACTATGGTTTCAATCCCTCAATAAAAGTACCCAGTAATGCCTCCTCAGACCAACCCCTAAACCATGGTTTAAGACAACGAAACTTATCAATGTAATCAGACACCTTTCCTTCCTGCTTAAGTTTAGCCAACTATCCATGATGATTAACAACAAGAGATTACCCCAATTGATTCAGAAATTCCCTTTCAAATGTTGTCCATCCTAAACACCTACTATCATTATCATATTGTGCTTTAATATAATGCCATCAGCTGTTAGCCCTACCATTAAGATATATGCAAGCCATCAAAATTCTATCATCATTTGCAACCTTATAAACCCCAAAATATTGTTGCACTTTATTTAACCACTTGTACGTATCTCCCTCATCAAAGTGAGAAAAATCTACTTTTGGCTTCCTTGGCCCACGATGGTAATGTCTATCTTCTCCTCTCTCATCCTGAAAATTGACTTTATGACCCCAACGATTCCTATGTCTATCCACCCTAGGTATTTGACCATGAAGCCTCCTACCAAACCTTTAGAACTCTTCCTTAGATTCCTTATCCTTGACCACGTCAAACCCCCATTCTTCATGCCGACCATAACTCTAGACGATCCTCTCTCATCTATCCATTTATTAACACCACTAACATTGTGCCCACCACGACCTCTTCGGCGATTACCCCTTACTCTATTCCAATTCAAGTTGATCTCAATGTGTTCATCAACCATGGAATCCTCTCTATTCTATGAAACATGAGACCATAGCCCCTCTCCTTGAGTTTGTCCATAGTTGTTCTCCCTTTGTTCCAATCACTTTATCACCATCAACAATGACTCTTGTGTAGTATTTATATCATCTACCAACTTCGATAATTTCGATCGTCCTTTTATCAATCTTGATTGGTCTTTTTCCAAATCCTCGAATCTTTGATGATTGGGCAGCAACATATTCCCTGTCGAAGTGGAAGTCTTACCCGATTCCATCGCACAACCACCACGTTTATGCTTTCAATGATTTTTTTTTTTTTAAACTCTCAATGAAATTTTCCAACGAATTAACACCAGAATACTCTCAATGAAAGCATCAAATTATTGATGACCTAGATTTAGATCCAACAAAAATTCTCGCCACAAACAAGATAGAAATTGAATCAATCAACCCACAGAATTGAACAAATTGATCCTTTAGAATTAAATAATAGAATTTATCTAACTTTAGCCTAGGCAATCCTAGTATCTCTACTTAGAAAAGCCAAAAATCAATAAGATAATTACCTGGCAATTTACAGAATTTTACTAATTCTTCAAAGCATGTTAACATACATAATTATAAAGTTTTATGACTATTTATAGCCTTACAATGTTTTGAGAAATAAGATTTTCCTAAAAGGAAAAATTTACTAAAAGGAATATTAACTAAAAGAAAATAATATCAAACAATAAATGAAATAGTATCAAATAATTAAAGGAAACCTGAAAGAAAATAAAATTTAGATTTAAAAGGAAATAATATCAGTACTTAAAAGGAAATAATATTAAATCCAAAAGAAAAATAATATCAAATCCAATAAAGAAAGAATATCAAATCATAAATGGAAATAATTCTAATTTAATAAAAATAAATCCTTATCAAACTAATTCCTAAATTAACCCACCATTGACTCCTCTTTGACTCGCGCCCTTCGACGGAGGTTCTTAACATATTCATTTTCAAAAACATATTTTACAAAATATGCATACAAACACTTTACTCCATTTTTTATTTTCAAAAATAAAAAACCATTTCTCAAAATGAGACTTAATTTATGGATGTTAATGTATCATAATCTTAAATCGTGAATACTATAGTTGGATCTATCTATCACCTATTAAAATTGCACGTGAGAGGACGTGTTAACCTATTATGACCTACTATCCACATTGGGGCGTGCTAATCTATCATATTCTAAGTTTTAAGTAATATAATTTGATTATTTTTCTATTTATTTAAATTTTTAGGTTTAATGCTAAATAATAATGGTGAAGAATCTTTGATAAGCATAGCCCCACTACTAGTTGAGAGTAGTAATATTAAAAATTAAAAAAAAAAAAATGAAAAACATAAAAAAAAAAAACAAAAACAAAACAAAAAAGAGAGAAGAAAGCAGAAAGAACGAAACAAGTGAGAAAGGTACAAGTTTTTAGTGAGTGGTATTCCCAAAGCCGATTCCCCTAACTTGAGAAGTCACTTTTAACGCCTGTTTTGCTTTTAGCCAAACCAAACCCTAAAGAGAGAGACAAGAGAGAGAGACAGAGAGCGCTTAAAAGCGAGAACCAACCGAATCAACCATGGCAGCACCCACCACCTGGTTCTGTCTGTGTTTGACCCTTCTAATCTCTCAGGTGGCTGCCAACTCTGAAGGTGACGCCTTGTACACCCTTAGAAGAAGCTTATCCGATCCGGATAACGTCCTCCAGAGCTGGGATCCCACCCTTGTCAATCCCTGCACTTGGTTCCACATCACCTGCAACCAGGATAATCGTGTAACACGACTGTATATTCTTTCTCTCCCGCTCTCCCTCTCTCTCTCTCTATATATATAAATTACTCTTTAGATTGAGAGATCCATGTTTGATTTGATTGATTATCTTTCCCGTTTGGTGTAAATGTCCCTTTCATTTTTTATTTTTATTTTTATGGTAATTATAAATAATGTAAAGTTGTGATCTTTGTTGTTTTGGTTAGTTGGTTAATTGATTTTTTATTTTTTTAATGATTTTTTCCTGTTCTGAAAATGAATCTTTAACTGCTTAATTATGATTTATATTTATTTACCGTTTTATATTTATTTGTTTATTTATATTTATATGTATATTTGTTTTATATAAATTATACAAGTATGCATAAAATAGTTACATTTTTTGTTGGTGAAATATTACATTAAGTTCGGGATTTGAGAAGGGGGAGATGTCACGAACTCGCGATCTGTGAGGGGCCCAACCTCATCCTGTCATCAATTAATTAGACTTAGGATGTAGTATTGCATGTAGTATACAATGATTAATGACATATTAATTCATATTCAAATTTGTGTTCTTAGGCTTTTAGTTTGCAAGAAAATTTTGGGTACAGCGGACAATTTGACATGGTTCATTTTCATACACGTCAATATCAGATTGGTGATGTGAAAAAATTGATAATACATAAAAATGAGTTTAATTTTAAGTTTATTATATTTTACTAGTAGAATTGACACTTGTCAAATCTTGAGTGGCCCGTTGCACTACTTAGCATGTGCACCGGGGGCACCTACGATTTTTTTGTGTTTTGCTCCCCCAAGGTGTAGGGTTTAAATCCCCTCTTGGGTTCCCACAGATTGTAGGGTTTGGTTGGGGGTTCCGATTTCGAATTTGAATTCACTAAGCAGGTTCAGGGATTTCTAGATTATCCCAATAAAAAAAAATTATGTTATTTTTCTTTCTCATTCTTATAAAAACTTTCAACTTTAATTCTTTTTTATTTTCTTTTTCAAGGTAAGTTATTGATTTTATCAAAATACTCATGTTAGTATGATATCTTATGCAGGGATTTAGGTAATTCTAATCTATCTGGACATCTCGTGCCCGAACTTGGGAAGCTAGAACATTTGCAATATTTGTAGGTTTTATGTTCAAATTTTCCTCCCCTGTCTGATACCTAATGCTCGGTGTTGATGATTAGATTGATTTTATTTACTTGGGACTACTTCACTCTGTCTTGATCTAGGGAGCTTTATAAAAACAACATCCAAGGAACCATCCCTGCTGAGCTCGGGAACTTGAAGAACCTCATCAGCTTGGACTTATATAACAACAACATATCTGGGACTGTTCCTCCTCCTTTGGGAAAATTGAAGTCTCTTGTGTTTTTGTAAGTTGTCTCATAAACATGAATCTTTTCATTCATGAGAATGCACGTATCAGCCTATGCCTAGGCTTTGTTTTTTTCGCGACCTACATACATTATTTGGAGGTTCTTTCTTCCTAACTTGACTAGCTTGGAATGACAAACAGTTAGTCAATGTTAAAGTTTAATATTATTGTTAGATTAAGTTAAACAATATTTTGTTGGATTTGGTTCCATTACGAGGATCTGGGTTCGAGACACACCATTTGATGTTCATTTGCGTTTGTTTTGCATTGTATTTTCATTTGTTTGTGGGCATGGTCTCATGTGTCTTATATGTTCATCTTGCAAATGAGGGGTGTGTTAAAACTTAATTCTATTGTTCAAGCCCTAGATTTTTAAGCCTAAATTTTCAGGTTGAGTGATGACCTCCCTATCAGATTACTGATTCAACTAGATGTCAGGGAGGCATAATTGTCACTTAGGTTGTGTCTCTATCTGGTTTTTCTAAAAGAGTGTTCTTCTTCTTCTTCTTCTTTTTTTTTTTTTTTTTTTTTTTTTTAAATTATTCTGAGACCAGCTTATTGGGGCTTGTTGGAATCTGCTCAAGTTTGCATATTTTGTTAGATAACTTAGATCCAATTTGTTTCCCAACTAGAGAAGTCAATTTTCAAAAGAGTTTGTGTTCTTGGATAATGCATATTTCTTCTTTAGGTTTAAGGATGTATAACCTTGCCTTTCGATGTGATTAGGCTCTGCTGAGATAAATTGAGCTACTTTTCATCTCTTCCCATTCTTTTTGGTTATTTTGTCTTGTATAATGGTTAGAATAGCTCCTACCTTTCTGTTATAATTTGTTCTTCTTGCAGACGGCTTAATAACAATCGATTAACTGGGCAAATTCCGAGGGAGCTTGTTGGAATTTCAAGCCTCAAAGTTGTGTAAGTAACAATAAAATGTTTTTGTATGAGCCTTTTTCTTTTAGATGTTATTTTTGACATTGTCCTATGTAGTAGTGAAATTATAATTTTGGAAAATTATTTCATTTTCTAGGGATGTCTCAAACAATGATTTGTGCGGAACAATTCCTACTACCGGACCCTTTGAGCACATCCCACTCAACAAGTAGGTTTTAATTCATATATCTTGTTACTTGTCTCTCTTGAAATTATTATCTTAGCTACCATATAAGGACATTGATTCTTTTGATTATTCTATTTGTCAATGCCCCACCTATTTATTTTTATCATCTCTTTGTGTGCCATACCCTTGCATTGCGTTGGGTTCCTCTGTATTGCTCTTTGTGTATGATAGATTGTGACCAGAGTAAATTGCTGTAACCACCCCTTAATGTTTGGTAATTTTTATAGATACAAAGTTTTAGTTTATTGACTTCACCTTTTGTTGTGTTAGCATTGCTCTGCTCAGACTTATTGATAAAGATGTTTGATAATAAAATAAATGAAGTGGTTCACTCTGCAAAGACTGACTGATGACAATGATGAAGTGGTTCCTGCTTAGACTAACTGATGACAATCTCTGATAATAAAGTAGATGTTTTATTGACTTCTAGTTATCAGTGTTTATTTTGTTTGTCTTAAGCAGTTGAAATAATTTGTTTTCTAAGTTACATTTCTCATACGTAGAAATCAACAGCTGATAGTGTCATACTCAGGAAGAGGAGGGCAAGCAATATGCAGGTTATTCTTCATTATTAGATAGAAAGAGTATCCATTGGTCTATACATGCTGTTGCATATTGCATATAGTTTGAGTGACTAAGTTCATTTGCTTAAATGATAAAGAATGTATCCATTATCATTCTAGTAGGCCACAATCTGTTATGTGTTTTGAATGCAATTTCTTGTTATCAAAGAGAGAGTTGGGGATTGGCTAAGTTTATATTCTTCCGTACAGTACAATTTCAGATTTTTAAATTGTCAATGTCAATTCAATGCACTGTTTGCTGTGAGTGACTTTGGATGCAAACTTCAGTGGTTAGGAGCGTCTTATACATGCTTTGCTGTTGATTTTTGCATACTCCATTGAATTAATATTGCATTGATGCAAATGCGGAGATTGCAAAATCAACAATATTACTGGTGACTTATGAATCTGCAGTTTCTTCAAGTGTCAATTTTTATTTTAATTCAGCACAACTGGGAGGCACGATTTGCTTGACAGCAAGTAGATTGTTTAGAGTTTTTGAGTCCTGTAATACATGTCTTTTGTGTATTCTTCTGTTAAGACTTTTTGGGTTCTGTCTAGCAGGAGATTGTTTTCCTCTGTACATTCGGAGCCATGTTTAGATTTTTGTGGATGTCTTCTCTACCATTTGTGTCTTCCTCTCCTTTTTCTTTAAAAAAAAAAAAAAAAAAAATTTGGGAGGCTTTGTAGGACTGATATATCAAAACTTTTTTTGAAAAGCAATGTTTCTTTGATCCTCTAAAACTTTGTGGTTTTCTCTATTAATATGCTTCTTAGTATATTGAATGGGAATTTGATTGGCATACTGTTGCATCTTTTAATTAGCATAAATCTGGAAAGCTTTACAGCACGAAATTAGATTTGAAGGCAAGTACTTGCCTTCTCCCTTGAGAAATTTTTAGGCATGCATCTGTGGGAGGAATACCAGTTTAAATTTATGAAATTATTATTATTTTATTTTATTTTATTTTTTTAACAATCCCTGACCTATGTGAACACTTATCCAAAAATGCCTGTCAACCCAATGATCATCATTTTCTTTTATACAAGATGGTGATTCCTCTATTGAATTCATATCAAACTATTGTCCTATCACCAGTGATTAATATGAAAAGTTTGTAAATATGGTGTTTTATTTTGTCTTTGAAAAAAAATCCAGTTTTTGTTTTGGTTTTGGCCTGGATTGCACTTTTGAAATAAGGAGAACTGCTTAATTATCTGTGAACATGGAATCTGAATATCTGCATTCTGATGCCATCTGTTGTGAGAGGGAATTGTCTCAAATTTGACGGAGAGGATCTCGAATTGTGTAAGACACTAAGATGTATTTAGTTGCATGCTATATTAATATGCCATCTTTTTATGCCGCATTGACTCCAATTGACATCATCAGCTTGAAGTGGTATATTTTCACTCTTTTTTTTGTGTGAATGGAAAATGCCCATTTTTGCTTGAATGAAATTCTTATTGAGAAAATGTCCATTCCTTTATAACATAGTGGAAAACATCAAACTGATTCTGAATGCTGATGATGATTATTGCCCTTGTGGCCTTATCCCCAATATCCCCAATGACTTATACATTTAGCAAATCTTCTAACTCTGTGCAGCAAATACTGTAACTGAGTGCTTGGTTTTCTATCAGAAAAAAATTATGTGATTGAGTGAAACTGTCATTCATTTTCTGGTTCTGAAACTTCTGTTATCTTTTGAAGTATAATGATTAGGAGAAATGCTTATCTGAGATCTCCTCAACTCAAGCGTGTAGCTATCAGCCCATTGGAGGGCTCTATATCATTAATTTTTCGGCTGCCCAAAGCCATCAATGTTGGGATAAAATCTTCTATGGGATTGTCATACAGCTGATGTGGTGAGACGGACCCGTGAAATAGTATAATTTCTTTTTCTCTTACTTTTCCCATTGGTTATTTCCTTTTCTCTTACCTCTCCTATTGGTCCCCGTCTTACTGTATCAGCTGTGAGATAGTCAAATGGAAGATTTTTTCTGATGTTGGAGCCTGTTACAGCTATCTTAGTAGAGATTCTGGACTTAAGACTTCTTAAATTAGGATTTTGCACATCTTAACCATCTGAGTATCATTAATTTTGGTTACAAAATGAGTACATGATTAGATGAGTTCCTAGTAATTGATCACTTCAGAAGGATCTGATTAGCTGTTGTTGACTGATCATGTATCATTACCACATTTGTTTCATACTCATTTCTAATTTATTTATTAACTTTTTTGTGTGATATTTTCTTAATGCATTCATTAGTTTTGTTGTTAACTTTTTTGTGTGATATTTTCTTAATGCATTTGTTAGTTTTGTCAGGATGAAGCTTATTATTAAAAGAATTCTTAATATTGACAAATGAAAATTTTTGGTATTATTTCCCATTTTCAACTGTTTTTGGTGTCAGTAGTTGCATTGTTTAAGCTAGGGTATTTGGAAATATCAACTTTCTTTTTTTCTTTTTTTTTTTTTTTTTCTCGACATAGGAAATATCAAAATTTAACTTATTGATTGGGTAAAAAGAAGATGGTTCCATGAGACAATTTGAAAGAGGGGGATTATTATATGAGGGATGTTATACTATCCAAAATTTTACCCAAATTTATTGTCCAAATGATGTGGCAAACTTATTTGTAACAATCATGTCATCAGTACATCATTCTATAATCAATGTGGTTATAGCAAGTCATCATATCACATCATTTGAGCAAAAATTTGGATAAATTTTTTGGAAGCGTAGCATTATTCGTATGATATTATGCCCCTCAAATTTTTGGTGCTTAAAATGTGATGTTCTCAATTGGAAAGTGGATACTTTTGGCTACCTGAAAGTAGGCTGGGATGTGATCATCATGATTTGAATGCTTGTAATGGTTTCTTTTGCTTTAGAGTGGAAACCATTGAAAGGTATCTGTGGAAGAAACATTTTTGTTTTCAGATATTTTCTGCAAGAAACCGTAAACAGAACTGATGCTTGTATGATAGCCTCCTTGACATGTATCTTTCTTATCTTGCTTTTCACCGAAAAATCCAAACCGTGTTTCTGCATCGCTGGACAACCAATGAGGCGTTTGCATGTATCCTCTCCCCTAAAATTAGTTCTCGTGCTAGTTATATGGTTCGTTTTTACTGTTGAGCAAAGTAAGTGAACCCTTTTTTGTTGATATGTAGCTTTGAGAATAACCCTCGACTAGAAGGTCCGGAGTTGCTGGGACTTGCGAGTTATGATACAAACTGCTCATGAATGATTTACAGCTGTGGCAAACTCTTCTTGGAATCTGATTAGGTATCTACTTAAACAATATTATAAGTGTTGCTTCAAAGTGTAATGTGATTGGAAATTGAAATCTCATCTGTAAATTTTAGTATACTGCATGACTCTATCTGTAAAAGATTGTTGTGCTCTTTTAGAGTGTTCAAGACAAGAATTGTATTGATGTAATACTAACAAAATCTTCTCTATCGTGATTTGATTGACCTGCACTGCACTATTTCATGCTTGTTTTGTTCTCCCTCAAATTGTATGCCAAGTTCTTATTAAAAAAATAGTAAGTGTCAACATGTTGTTTTGGTGTTAGTAGGTGTGTGGTTAAAAATCCTCCTGTTTATATCTCATTTTCATTCCAATTTTTTTTATTCCAATTAGGGTGTGATAATCTGTAAATAAATACAAATTTAGCGTTATTGGATATTATCATCAAGAATAATGTTACATCTTCCAAACATTTGATCAAAAATTTTATCTAAATGATTTAGTAAGTTGATTTGTAATTACCATACTAATTTTGGGATGATGTATTGATGTAGTAATTATATATAAGTCTATTGTATTATTTGAGAGTATGAATTTGGATAAGTTTTTAAGTAATATATTATTACTATGCACAATTTGCCGTCCGAACTCTTTCTAGATTCATCCTGTCAAGTTAATATTATGTGCACATGGCAGTGTGAAAAATGTTGTTTGAGTGGTTCTGACGTACTAGTTATTGAACAAGTTGGTGTCAGCAAGTCAGCAATATTTATTGCCCCATCAATATTATGTGTCGCTCTCATGTAATTGTGTATTTTATAAGGATAATCCCAATTTCCTCCTATAGTTTGATGAAATAGCCAAAATCCTCATTTGCTTTAAAAAATCACTAATATGTCTCCCTCTTGATTTACAAAATAGATAAAAAACCCTTTGTAGTTTATTAAATTATCCAAAAAACCCCTTACCGTCAATTTGGACGTTAAAAGTCAACAGTTAACCGTTAACGTGGAAGGACAAAACTGTTCAAGTGAAATAAAATATAAAAAATATAAATATTTAATAAAATAATAATTTAATATTTAAAAAATTAAAAAAAATCTCCACCGTCCATTTTTAAAATGGACGGTGGTGACCAAAACTATAAAAAAAAGTTTAAAATTAAAAAAAATCTCCACTCTCTTACTTTATTTCTCACCTTCTCTCTTTCTTCTTTTTCTTCTTCTTCCTCTCTCTCTCTTCTTCTTCTTCTTCTTCTTCTTCTCTCTCTCTTGACAGTATCCAAACTGGGTTTCGTCGGAAACCTAGCTTCTATCTATGGGTTTCCACATCGGAAACCCAAAGCCTCTGAGTTTTCGCGTCGAAAACCCAAATCCGATCTATGGGTTTCCGATGCGAAAACCTAGAGATCGACGGGTTTCCGCGTCGAAAACCCATAGATCTACAGGTTTTTGGCGTTGGAAACCCAGAGATCTCTAGGTGTCTGAGCCGGAAACTCGTAGATGGGTTTTTGGTGCGGAAACCCAGAAATCTCTGGGTTTCCAATGTTGGAAACCCAAAGATTTTTGGGTTTTCGACGTTGAAAACTCAACCTAGAATTTTTTTCGGTTTTGGTTTTTTTTTTGTTGTTGTGTTGCTGTGGTGTTTTTTTTATGATGTTATTTGTGTTATGTTACTGTTACCTTTGATGATGGCTTGGTTGAATGTGTCTGGGTTGGATGATGAGTGAATGTGTCTGGGTTGGATGATGATGGTGTTCTGTATGGTTATAGTATCGAGAGGCAGTTTGGTTTTTTTCGCTCACTATTATAGTCAGAAATCAACTCCCACTAACAGAGTTAATAGAAGGGGTAAAATAGGATTTTTAAAAACTATAGGAGGATAATTAACGATTACGTTAAACTATAAGGGAGAAATTGGCATTATCCCTATTTTATATGGTTTATACCTCAGATTTTTGAGCGTTAACAAGTTTTATGGCAATAGAAAACGAAGAATAGGTTTTTAAACTAAAAAATTAACAAATAAATATGAGAGGCTCATGTTATGGCTTGTATGGTGAGAGAGAAAAAAGTCAAAGAAATTAAGGGTGCGACATGAAACTAACGAAAATAAAAACAGTATCATTTTCAAGAAAAAAAAAAAGAAAAGAAAATAAAAACAGTATTTTTTATTTTATTCATAGATCCTGAAAACGTGTGTGATAGAGCATGCGAAAAACAGTATTCTAAAAATGGGAATTGTAGAACGCATTGGTAGTAATAACTTAAAAAATGTATATAATAAATATATTATTTTAATAATATAAAACATAAAAAATAAATAAATGTTAATTTGATTACGTAATTTAAATATATCTATAAATTACAATTTTAAAAATACTCACAAAAACCATCATAAAAAGAAACAAGAATTATTTAGATAAATTAATAATTTTGAAAATTATTTTAAAATTCCTCATGTATTTAAATCATTTGATTGAATTTAATGTATTTAATCGTGTAAAATTTCAAATCATATATAAAGCATAACCCAATTAGTTTGAAAATTAATAATAATGTTGAAATAAATTTTATTACTACATTAAATAGAAATTTATCTGCAATATAAATATTGAATTATTAATGATAATCATAAGAAAAATATCTTATTTTTAATTAATTCCTATTTTTCAAATAATTGATTTTTTTTTTTACTTATATTATTAATTTGGCCTCAATAACCCATATCTTAAAGATCGGGGTAACCCATCCATTGTCCATCAACATCACAAACCCATATCTTCATCACTATTGCCTATCACCCACAAGTTCGTCTCCATCATCATCACAACCCATCCATCATCCATCATTAAACACAATAAAACCAGAAAAGAGAACATCTAGGTTCGAAATAAAACACCCATAGAAAGAGAGAACCCAGATGAACATCATCAACAAATCACTCAACAAAAAAAGATTTTAAAAAAAAAAAAACTTAGAGTGTTTTTAGATACGTTTTTAAAATGATGTTTTTGAAAAATATTTTTAGAAACAAAAAGCACATTTTGAAAACAGTCTTTTCCAAACGATAATGCGTTTGATAATATTTTTGAAATTTTATTTCGAAAAGCAAAAAAGAAAAAAGTTGTTTTGTACCGTTTTGGAAAATGGAAAATGATAATAAAATACTTTTTTTTCTCTCATCGTACCCCTTTTCTCTTTATCACTTACCGATCTTTCTTCACAGATTGCTCTCTCTCTCATCTCACCCCACCTCTCTTTCTCTCTATCACGAGTTTTCTATCTTCTTCACACACACCTCTCTCTCTCACCCCACTGCTCTCTCTCTCTATCCTCTTTTTCGCCGCCTCTCTCTATCCTCTTTTTAAAATTCCTCGTGTATTTAAATCATTTGATTGAATTTAATGTACTTAATCATGTAAAATTTCAAATCATATATAAATAAATCATAACCCAATTAGTTTGAAAATAAATCATATTTGTTTTGTTTTGTTTTTTTTTTTTTTTTCATTTACCTCTGAATATATTATAAACTTGTTTATTTTTTAAAGTCAAAGTTATCTAAAAACTAGTAATTTGACATTTGTACCATTTTAACTATTTATTGTTTTGTAATTTTAATTAATTTAATACAATCATTTGAAAATAAACAATTTCATAAATTCTAAAACATTTTTTTATGCACATATTAATAATATTTTATTCATAAATAAAATAAGATTTAAAAATATAGTAATATTAATACTATTTATATATTTAAATATGTTAATATATTTAAGAAAACAATAAGAAAAATGAATGTTTAAATTGTAAATTAAAATATATTAGTTTGATTCCAAGATAATTTGAGATGAGATGTATTTAGGCTTTTCTTTTCAAATATATTATTGTAAGTATCAAGGGGAGAAAAGAAAAAAGAAAAGAAAAGAAAATTTGAGTAATATAAAATTAGAATAAATTTGAAATTATGTTATTTTGGGGATAATAGATTTGAAATAAAAACTTTTAAATGTTATTAAATGATTTGCAATTAAGTGAAAAATTAAAATTTTTTAGTTTTTTTTTAGATAATTTTAAGTGGTTTGATCATTTAAAAAAACAAACAAAACAACTTAATAAGCGTAATTCAACACTATTAAGTCTTAAGTGGAAAAAACAAATGACTCATTGGGATAAAAGATACCGGACAGGCCCTAATTACTAGGTCTTTGTTCTTCCAAGTTTTGTTTTGTTTTGTTTTTTTTTTTTAAAGAATAGAAAATGTATTTATTTAAAATATATAAATGTGATTGCAATCAAAGATATCAGTGTATCTTAACAATCCAAGATCCAACTCATTGTAATCCAAGGATCAATAAATTGTGTAACAATTTATTTAATTTTTTTAGGTTGTCAATCCTTTGAGAGAGAGAGAGAGAGAGATATATATATATATATATATATATATATAAAGTCCTTTTTTATTCAGTATACTTTAATACAATAAATTTATTGTTTAAGTTATCAACTAGTTGATGTACTTTTACTTTCTTTGACTTAGTCAACAACTATTTATGGTTAATCAATGGTTCAAATATAATGGATTGATTTAATTAATTTCGATATATACATATATTGAAAGTGAGGTGGAAATAGTCAAACTAATAACCTAGAGGGGGACGAATAGGTTATATTGCATTTTTATGGACTTATTCAAAGTTTTTTACTTAGCAGAAACAAAAATTAAAAAGAGACAAGGAGAAAAAGAGATAGACATGTGATTTTATGGAGAAGAAGAAGGACAACAAAAATTTCAATCCAAAGTTTGTTTCGGTTTCTTTTGGTTGAATGGTTGCGGGAAGAGAATCATTGTTTGTTTGGTTTGTTTGTTTGATTGATTTCAGTGTAAAGATTTGTACTTAGGTTTACATGGAAACCCATATAGAAAATTGGAGTTTCATAATTGGAAACCTAGAAATCTAGATCTCCAATGATAGAGACTCTTGGGTTTCCATCACTGAAAAACCAAATTGTCGTTGAAGACCTAGATTTATGGGTTTCAAGCGATAAAAACCCAAAATCAATCCATGGAGATGGATGGATTCCATCTTCATGGATTAGTGGATATCCAATCAAAGATTGCTCTTTGATCAAAAGAAAAATACTTTTTTCTTTTTTTTATTTATTATTTTTTAAATGTTTTCCATCTTTCATAATGTTGATAGACGATGGAAACCCCTCTCTCTCTCTCTCTTTTAAGTTGTTACAATTTTTTTTTTTTAAATTTTCAAGTATTTGGAGACTCCTCTCTATATATATATATATTCTTTTTTTTTTTTTGAATATTTCTGAAACTTTAAAAGAAATAAGAAAAATTTTAACTTTTAAGCGTATTTTCATTATTTCAATAAAATCATGATCAACCATTAGATTTAACAAACATAAATCAATGAAGCATTGGTGTCATGCAATAAAAAGGTAAACAGGTTAGTCAATGTATTAAGGCATGTCTCAAAAGGGTTTTGTGTAATTTTTTTTCATAATAATACATTTTAGATCACACACTATATATTTGTGCAGTTAGTTGAGTACATCTCTTCTTCATATGAGGTTGAAGATTCAATCTCTCCTAATAAATATTAATACTAGTATGGATAACCATCTCTCTTGTTGATTTAGCTATTTGGACCAGACCGTTTTAGTAGTGTATAATAGTAGCTTTGTGTGAGTAATTAGTCTCATAGAAGTATAATCTCAATCAGGTCAGTTCTAGTAGTGTATAATAGTAGCATTATGCGAGTAGTAATGTATAAAGTAGCTTTGTGAGAGTAATTTGTCTTTCAAAAGTATAATCTCGATTAGGTTGTTCTAGTAGTGTATAATAGTAGCTTTATGAGAGTAACTTATCTATAATCTTGGTGGTTGAACTCATGTTAATTGTGAAAATAGTTTATCTTTCGATTGTTTTATAAGAATAATTTGTGTCTTATTCGTGAGAGTAGCTATTAGAACGATTTTAATAGTATATAATCTTAATGGATTCTCTAACCTGCAAGCTAACAGTTTTTTCAAAAATAATAATAATAATAATAATTCGGAGAGAAAGAGGCCAAAAGAATTAATTGAGAGAGCTGAGAAATATAAAAGAAGCCAAATCCCAAAAACAGATGTAGAGTATTCCTACTAATAAGGAAAGTGTACGTGGTGAGCGAAACATGCACCATACGTCTTAAAACTCCCATCCCAAAACGTAGATTGGATTAGCCTGACCGTTCTTGAAAGTTCCTATACATTTATTTTTATGAAATCCACTTCGTTCAGTGTATATATATATATATATAATAATAATTTCATAATCAGGACGTTTTAACTTTAAAAAGTAAGAATCAATAAATCAAATTTATCTATTATATTATCTTTTTTAAAACAAATTCTCATTCCTATTTAATTCAAATGAAACGGATAAATTTGATTAGTTGATTCTTACTTTTTAAAGTTAAGACATTCGAATTATAAAAACCATATATATATATTCGCTCTGTTTGTAGTATCTATTGAATTTTTGGGATTAATTATTTCAGTTTTTCATTATATTTTTTTTATATAAAAAATTCTTTTCACTGATGAATTCAGATATAATGAATAGATCAGCAAGAGCAATTTAACCATTACGATGTACTGAGTCTACTGACCAAAACTATCAAAATGTATGTATATATATATATATATATATATATATATATATATATATATAGTCTGTCCTCCATCTGTGCTGTCCCACCATCCACTTACACATACACACATTCACCCCGCAACAACAGCTTCTAGCTGCTTGCTAAGTTGCTTCTATATCCTCCTCCCAAAAAGAGTCTGTGTTGCAATATTGACTTTTCAGCGTCTCTTCCTTTTGCTGGTACTACTTCTCCCTCTTCGTCCCTCTTACATCCTTTTTATGTTTTCATTTTTACTTTCAACCCTCATATGGGTTTATATTGTTTCCATCATATCATTTTAGTTACAGATTGCATCAGATCCACCCACCTTTCGTGTTGCTTTTTTTTTTTTTTTTTTTGGTGGGGATGTTGTATGGTAAGATCTGACCTCCTGTTGTTGGTTTTTCCATTTGCTTGGTAATTGATATCTTAGCAGTGATTTAGTTCTTGGTTTTGTATTTAAGTTGGGTTGATTTTGATATGCAGTTGTTTAGTGGAAGGAATATTATGGATCTGTTTCATTTCTTATGTTGATTAAAGAGTTTTTTAGTTGATCAGATTTTTTTTTTTTATTATAATTGGTGTTTCATGTTTCATCTTTGTTGTTAGTGGCAAGTGTAAATTGATTTGTTAGGCTGGTTTAGTTGTTTAAATAATTGGATGAGCCTTTTTAAATTGTTATTTAGACTGTTTGTTGTGGTGTTTTGATTAGAAGATGTGTTTATGTAATCAAAGAATTCGATGTCGTTTTTTTGATGGGGTGTTGATATTTTTTGTTATGTTGATGGTCACAGGTTAGAAGGCCTTGAGTTTAGGCTATTTAGTGGTTCTGGAACTTCTTCTCCCTTCCTATGGGAGAGGCAGATGTGAATGCCCCTCAAGCTGAACCGGGGGCAACTGTGGAGGATGATTATAGTGATGAAGAGATTGATGTGGATGAGCTTGAGAGGAGGATGTGGAGGGACAGGATGCGTCTCAAACGCCTTAAAGAACAAAACAAAGGCAAGGAGGGGATTGATCTAGTTAAGCATATGCGGTCTCAAGAACAGGCTAGGATTAAGCAAAGGCAGTCTCAAGAACAGGCTAGGAGGAAGCAAAGGCAGTCTCAAGAACAGGCCAGGAGGAAGAAGATGTCCAGGGCTCAAGATGGTAAAAGATTGTTGTGCTCTTTTAGAGTGTTCAAGACAAGAATTGTATTGATGTAATACTAACAAAATCTTCTCTATCGTGATTTGATTGACCTGCACTGCACTATTTCATGCTTGTTTTGTTCTCCCTCAAATTGTATGCCAAGTTCTTATTAAAAAAATAGTAAGTGTCAACATGTTGTTTTGGTGTTAGTAGGTGTGTGGTTAAACATCCTCCTGTTTATATCTCATTTTCATTCCAATTTTTTTTATTCCAATTAGGGTGTGATAATCTGTAAATAAATACAAATTTAGCATTATTGGATATTATCATCAAGAATAATGTTACATCTTCCAAACATTTGATCAAAAATTTTATCTAGATGATTTAGTAAGTTGATTTGTAATTAGCATATTAATTTTGAGATGATGTATTGATGATGTAGTAATTACATATAAGTCTCTTGTATTAGTTGAGAGTCTGAATTTGGATGAATTTGGATAAATTTTTAAATAATGTATTATTACTATGCACAATTTGCCGAACCCTTTCTAGATTGATCCTGTCAAGTTAATATTATGTGCACATGGCAGTGTGAAAAATGTTGTTTGAGTGGTTCTGACGTACTAGTTATTGAACAAGTTGGTGTCAGCAAGTCAGCAATATTTATTGCCCCATTAATATTCGGGAAAATTACACTAAAGTACCTTCACATATCATATTGTTACATCAATTGTGTGAGTTTATCGTTAATTATAGGTAAATACCCTACCGTTAGTTGACTTAGTCAAACTTAACAGTTTGACAACATTTTTAGAATGAAATGACACAAATGCCCTTCTCATCTCTGTTCTCCTTTCTCTTCTACTTCTTGTTCATCATCATCTTCTTCTGGGCATCTGGGTTTGAACCCATATTCAACTGGGTTCACAATCATGAACCCATCAAACCATCACGAAATCCCTATCATCCTGAATCACGTATCCTCCTCATCACCCCATAATCACAAAAAATACGAAAGTTTTGAACCTAGTTTTTTCGAACCATGACTGTGAACCAACCATTATCACACAATCACCACACAATCAAGCAACCAACCATTACCAACCACCCACCACCACGCAAAAAAGGAAAAAAAAAACAAGAACAGAAGATGACCAACAGTTCTGGGTTCGAAGGAACCCAGATCTGGGTTCGAATGGAACCCAGAAACCGGGTTCGAATTCGAACCCAGTTTCTGGGTTCCATTCGAACCCAGAGAAGAAGAAGAGCAGAAAAAGAAGAAGAAGAAGACGAGCAGAAGATGATGAGCAAAAGAAGAAGAAGAAGAAGAAGAAGAGAGAGAGAGACATTTTGTTTAAATAATATCCCAAATATTATTTGATATATAAAAAGACCAATTTACCCTTGAACATTAATTTTACCGTTAATTGGTCGTTAGTCAAACCAAGTCAAAGGTATTTATGTGTAATTTAGATAAAACTCGCATCATGACTGTAATAATTTGATAGGTCCGGGTACTTTAGTGTAATTTGCCCTTAATATTATGTGTCTCTGTCCTGTAATTGTGTATTTTATATGGTTTAGACTTTAGATTTTTGAGCATTAACAAGTTTTATGGCAATAGAAAACGAAGAATAGGTTTTTAAACTAAAAAATGAACAAATAAATATGAGAGGCTCATGTTATGGCTTGTATGGTGAGAGAGAAAAAAGTCACAGAAATTAAGGGTGCGACATGTAGCGAACGAAAATAAAAACAGTATCAGTTTCAAGAAAAAAAAAGAAAAGAAAATAAAAACAGTATTTTTTATTTTATTAAGAGATCCTGAAAACGTGTGTGATAGAGTATACGAAAAACAGTATTCTGAAAATGGGAATTGTAGAACGCATTGGTAGTAATAACTTAAAAAATGTATATAATAAATATATTATTTTAATAATATAAAACATAAAAAATAAATAAATGTTAATTTGATTACGTAATTTAAATATATATGTAAATTACAATTTTAAAAATACTCACAAAAACCATCCTAAAAAGAAACAAGAATTATTTAGATAAATTAATAATTTTGAAAATTATTTTTAAAATTCCTCATGTATTTAAATCATTTGATTGAATTTAATGTACTTAATCATGTAAAATTTCAAATCATATATAAAGCATAACCCAATTAGTTTGAAAATTAATAATAATGTTGAAATACATTTTATTACTACATTAAATAGAATTTATCTACAATATAAATATTGAATTATTAATGATAATCAAAAGAAAAATATCTTACTTTTTAATTATTTTCTATTTTTTAAATAATTGATTTTTTTTTTCACTTATATTATTAATTTGGCCTAAGTAACCCATATCTTCAAGATTGGGGTAACCCATCCATTGTCCATCAACATCACAAACCCATATCTTCATCACTATTGCCTATCACCCACAAGTTCGTCTCCATCATCATCACAACCCATCCATCATCCATCATTAAACACAATAAAACCACAAAAGAGAACATCTGGGTTCGAAATAAAACACCCATAGAAAGAGAGAACCCAGATGAACATCATCAACAAATCAATCAACAAAAAAAGGAAAAAAAAAAAACTTAAAAGTGTGTTTGGATACGTTTTTAAAATGATATTTTTTAAAAATATTTTTAAAAACAAAAAGCACATTTTGAAAACAGTCTTTTCCAAACAATAATGCATTTGGTAATATTTTTGAAAATTTATTTCGAAAACCAAAAAAGAAAAAAGTTGTTTGGTACCGTTTTGGAAAATGGAAAATGATAAAAAATAATAATAATAAAATATTTTTTTCTCTCATCTTACCCCCTTTCTCTTTATCACTTACCGATCTTTCTTCATAGATTGCTCTCTCTCTCTCTCTCTCTCTCTCTCTCTCTCACCCCACTGCTCTCTCTCTCCATCCTCTTTTTCGCCGCCTCTCTACTTGCTTCACGCATTTGGTGATGCACTATCAGAGTCTATTTCAATGTTGTTGTCATCTTCTTCTTTGTCTTATATCAGAAATTATCTTCTTCTTATGTCATCGTCGTCGTCTTCTTTGATGACTCGAATTGTGATTAGTAGACTTGGGTTGTTACCGATTTTTCATCTATGGCGAATGGTTTGTGACTCGATTTTATTTATTTATTTTTTTTTTCTGTTGAAACTTGAACTAGTCATCGTCTTCTTCTTCATTATGACTCGATTTGTGACTGCTTATGTCGTCATCTTCTTCTTTATTTTTTTATTTTTTGGTTTTTTTTCATTTTTTTGTTCAACAATTTGATTGTTTTTGAAAATGGTGGAAAACAGAAAAAAAATTGTTTTCTACTTCCACGTTATGATTTTCGAAAACATGTTTTTCATTTCTAAAAAGATGTTTTTGAAAACGATTATTAAATACATTTCTAAGCGTTTTTCTTTTTTAAAAATGGAAAACCGTTTTCAAAAACAATTCCAAATAGCCACTAAGTGATCGTCCGTTAGAGCCTTCCATTGCGCGATCGTCTTCCCTAAGAAGAAGAAAAGGAGGAAGAAAACTTGGTAGAGAAAATGAAGAAGGGAAAAGGAAAAGCGAGGGAAGAAGAAGAAGACGATCGCGAACCTGGTGAAGAAGATGGAGGTGACAGGACCAAAGAAGAATTTAAAAAAAAAGATGGAAAAGAAAAAAGACAAAATGAAAACATGATTAATTCCGATTTCCATCTATAGTTTGGCATAATAGTAAAAAACCCTCCTAACTTTAGATATTGCTAAAACCTTAGTAATTTATGAAAATAGTCAAAAAAACTCTAACGATAGAGGTTTTTTGTGGCTATTTTTATAAATACTATGAGGTTTTTTGCTATTTTTATAAACTAAGGGGTTTTTAGTGATTTATGAAATTAGGGTCTCTTTTACTATTACACCAAACTAGAGGGGGAAATTTAGAATCATCCCAATATTCCTTGTTTTTTTGATGTTTTCCATTTTTATCATTAAAATTGTTTTTGATGTTTTTTTTGTCATTTTCAAAAATAATTTGAAAACTAGTTACTAAAGACGTTTTTTGTGTTTTAGCAAAACAAAATGACAACTAAAAATACAAATAGACTTAGGGGTCATTTATTTTTTTTGTCTAAAAACTAAATAGTGCTGTTGAAAACTGAATATTGACTGAAACTTGAAATCTGAATAACATGTTTGTTTTGTTTTGTTTTGTTTTTTTTTTCATTTACCTCTGAATATATTGTAAACTTGTTTATTTTTTAAAGTCAAAATTATCTAAAAACTAGTAATTTGACATTTGTATCATTTTAACTGTTTATTTTTATGTAATTTTAATTAATTTAATACAATCATTTGAAAATAAACAATTTCATAAATTCTAAAACATTTTTTTATGCACATATTAATAATATTTTATTCATAAATAAAATAAGATTTAAAAATATAGTAGTATTAATCATATTTATATATTTAAATATATTAATATATTTAAGAAAACAATAAGAAAAATGAATGTTTAAATTGTAAATTAAAATATATTAGTTTGATTCCAAGATAATTTGAGATGAGATGTATTTAGGCTTTTCTTTTCAAATATATTATTGTAAATATCAAGGGGAGAAAAGAAAAAAGAAAAGAAAAGAAAATTTGAGTAATATAAAATTAGGATAAATTTGAAATTACGTTATTTTGAGAATAATAGATTTGAAATAAAAACTTTTAAATGTTATTAAATGATTTGCAATAAAGTGAAAAATTAAAAATTTTTACTTCATTTTTTAGTTGTTTTTAGATAATTTTAAGTGGTTTGATCATTTAAAAAAACAAACAAAACAACTTAATAAGCGTAATTCAACACTATTAAGTTTTAAGTGGAAAAAATAAATGACCCATTGGGAAAAAAGATACCGGACAAGCCCTAATTACTAGGTTTTTTTTCTTCCAAGTTTTGTTTTGTTTTGTTTTTTTAAAGAATAAAAAATGTATTTATTTAAAATATATAAATGTGATTGCAATCAAAGATATCAGTGTATCTTAACAATCCAAGACCCAACTCATTGTAATCCAAGGATCAATAAATTATGTAATAATTTATTTAATTTTTTTAGGTTGTCAATCCTTTGAGAGAGAGAGATATATATATATATATATATATAAAGTACTTTTTTATTCAGTATGCTTTAATATAATAAATTTATTGTTTAAGTTATCAACTAGTTGATGTACTTTTATTTTCTTTGACTTAGTTAACAACTATTTATGCTTAATCAATGGTTCAAATACAATGGATTGATTTAATTAATTTCAATATATCTATATATAAATTGAAAGTGAGGTGGAAGTAGTCAAACTAATAACCTAGAGGGGGACGAATAGGTTATATTGCATTTTTATGGACTTATTCAAAGTTTTTTACATAGCAGAAACAAAAATTATAAAGAGAGAAGGCGAAAAAGAGATAGACATGTGATTTTATGGAGAAGAAGAAGAAGGACAACAAAAAATTCAATCCAAAGTTTGTTTCGGTTTCTTTTGGTTGAGTGGTTGCTAAGGTTGTGGGAAGAGAATCATTATTTGTTTGGTTTGTTTGTTTGATTGATTTCAATGTAAAGATTTGTACTTAGGTTTACATGGAAACCCATATAGAAAATTGGGCTTCCATAATTGGAAACTAGAAATCTAGGTATTTAATGATGGAGACTGTTGGGTTTCCATCATTGAAAAACCAAACTCTTGTTGAAGACCTAGATTTATGGGTTTCAAGTGATAGAAACCCAAAATCAATCCATGGAGATGGATGGATTCCATCTTCATGGATTAGTGGATGTCCAATTAGAGACTGCTCTTTGATCAAAAGAAAAATACTTTTTTCTTTTTTTATTATTTTTTTAAATGCTTTCCATCGTTCATAATGTTGATAGACGATGGAAACCTCTCTCTCTCTCTTCTTTAATTTGTTACAATTTTTTTTTTAAAAAAAATTTTCAAGTATTTGGAGACTCCTCTATTTTTTTTTTTAATATTTCTGAAATTTTAAAAGAAATAAGAAAAATTTTAACTTTTAAGCGTATTTTCATTATTTCAATAAAATCATGGTAGCCATTAGATTTAACAGACATAAATCAATGAAGCATTGGTGTCATGCAATAAAAATGTAAACATGTTAGTGCATGTATTAAGGCATGTCTCAAAAGGGTTTTGTGTAATTCTTTTTCATAACAATACATTTTAAATCACACACTATTTATTTGTGCAGTTAGTTGAGTACCTCTCTTCTTCATATGAGGTTGGAGATTCAATCTCTCCTAATAAATATTAATACTAGTATGGATAACCTTCTCTCTTGTTGATTTAGCTATTTGGACCATACCGTTTTAGTAGTGTATAATAGTAGCTTTGTGTGAGTAATTAGTCTCATAGAAGTATAATCTCAATCAGGTCACTTCTAGTAGTGTATAATAGTAGCATTATGTGAGTAGTAATGTATAAAGGAGCTTTGTGAGAGTAATTTGTCTTTTAAAAGTATAATCTCGATTAGGTTGTTCTAGTAGTGTATAATAATAGCTTTTTGAGAGTAACTTATCTATAATCTTAGTGGTTTAACTCATGTTAATTGTGAAAATAGCTTATCTTTCAATTGTTTTATAAGAATAGTTTGTGTCTTAATCGTGAGAGTAGCTATTAGAACGATTTTAATAGTATATAATCTTAATGGATTCTCTAACCTGCAAGCTAACAGTTTTTTCAATAATAATAATAATAATTCGAAGAGAAAGAGGTCAAAAGAATTAATCGAGAGAGCTGAGAAATATAGAAGAAGCCAAATCCCAAAAATAGACGCAGAGTGTTCCTACTAATAAGGAAAGTGTAAGTGGTGAGCGAAACACGCACCATACGTCTTAAAACTCCCATCCCAAAACGTAGATTGGATTAGCCTGACCCTTCTTGAAAATTCCTATACATTTATTTTATGAAATCCACTTCATTGAGTGAATATATATAAATATATATAATGATTTTATAATCAAAACGTTTTAATTTTAAAAAGTAAGAATCAATCAATCAAATTTATCTATTATATTATCTTTTTTAAAATAAATTTTCTTTCCTATTTAATTTAAATGAAACGGATGAAATTGATTAGTTGATTCTTACTTTTTAAAGTTAAGATATTCGGATTATAAAAACCATATATATATTCGCTCCGCTTGTACTATCTATTAAATTCTTAAGATTAATCATTTTAGTTATTCATTATATTTTTTTATATAAAAAATTCTTTTTATTGATGAATTCAGATACAATGAATGAATAAGGAAGAGTAATTTAACCGTTATGATGTATTGACCAAAACTATCAAAATGTATATATATATATATATATATATATATATAGTCTGTCCTCCATCTGTGCTGTCCCACCATCCACTTACATATACACACATTCACCCCGCAACAACAGCTTCTAGCTGCTTGCTAAGTTGCTTCTATATCCTCCTCCCAAAAAAGTCTGTGTTGCAATATTGACTTTTCAGCTTCTCTTCCTTTTGCTGGTACTACTTTTCTCTCTTCGTCTCTCTTACATCCTTTTGATGTTTTCGTTTTTACTTTCAACCCTCATATGGGTTTATATTGTTTCCATCATATCATTTTAGTTACAGATTGCATCAGATCCACCCACCTTTTGTGTTGCTTTTGTTTTTTTGGTGGGGATGTTGTATGGTAAGATCTGACCTCCCGTTGTTGGTTTTTCCATTTGCTTGGTAATTGATATCTTAGCAGTGATTTAGTTCTTGGTTTTGTATTTAAGTTGGGTTGATTTTGATATGCAGTTGTTTAGTGGAAGGAATATTATGGATCTGTTTCATTTCTTATGTTGATTAAAGAGTTTTTTAGTTGATCAGATTTTTTTTTTTATTATAATTGGTGTTTCATGTTTCATCTTTGTTGTTAGTGGCAAGTGTAAATTGATTTGTTAGGCTGGTTTAGTTGTTTAAATAATTGGATGAGCTTTTTTAAATTGTTATTTAGACTGTTTGTTGTGGTGTTTTGATTAGAAGATGTGTTTATGTAATCAAAGAATTCGATGTCGTTTTTTTGATGGGGTGTTGATATTTTTTGTTATGTTGATGGTCACAGGTTAGAAGGCCTTGAGTTTAGGCGATTTAGTGGTTCTTGATTGTAAAGAGTGTGTAAGGTCGGTTGAGATATCGAGATTTGTTGGTGAAGTCCACTAGAGAACGTGGGGATTTGAGAAAGATGATAATGTTTGATGAGATGGGGCTTTGTGGTGATATGAACTTCTTCTCCCTACCTATGGGAGAGGCAGATGTGAATGCCCCTCAAGCTGAACCGGGGGCGACTGTGGAGGATGATTATAGTGATGAAGAGATTGATGTGGATGAGCTTGAGAGGAGGATGTGGAGGGACAAAATGCGTCTCAAACGCCTTAAAGAACAAAACAAAGGCAAGGAGGGGATTGATCTAGTTAAGCAAAGGCAGTCTCAAGAACAGGCTAGGAGGAAGAAGATGTCCAGGGCTCAAGATGGGATCTTGAAATATATGTTGAAGATGATGGAAGTTTGCAAAGCACAAGGTTTTGTTTATGGGATTATCCCAGAGAAAGGAAAGCCTGTCACTGGGGCATCTGACAATCTCCGTGAATGGTGGAAGGATAAAGTCAGGTTTGATCGTAATGGTCCAGCTGCTATAGCTAAGTACCAAGCTGATAATTCAATCCCTGGAAGGAATGAGGGTTGTAATACCATTGGTCCAACCCCACACACCTTGCAAGAGCTTCAAGACACCACACTTGGTTCACTCCTTTCGGCACTCATGCAGCATTGTGATCCTCCTCAGAGGCGATTTCCACTAGAGAAAGGTGTTTCCCCACCGTGGTGGCCCGACGGAAAGGAGGAGTGGTGGCCTCAATTGGGTTTACCCAAAGATCAAGGCGCTCCGCCTTACAAGAAGCCTCATGACTTGAAGAAAGCATGGAAAGTGGGTGTTCTCACGGCAGTGATTAAGCATATGTCGCCAGATATTGCGAAGATTCGCAAGCTTGTCAGGCAGTCAAAATGTTTGCAGGACAAGATGACAGCTAAGGAGAGTGCTACATGGCTTGCGATCATCAACCAGGAGGAGGCCTTGGCTCGAGAGCTTTATCCTGAATCCTGTCTGCCTCTGTCATCCGCTGGGGGAAGTGGGTCCTTGGTCATCAATGACTGCAGTGAGTATGATGTTGAAGGGGCTGAAGATGAATCGAATTTTGACGTGCAAGAGTGCAAACCTGAGAATCTCATTTCATCTAATTTGGGGATGGAAAGATTGAGGGAAAGACTTCAAGTTCGACAACAGCCCTATCCAATTAAGGGAGAAGTTGTAACCAACTTGGATTTTGTTCGGAAGAGGAAGCCATCCAATGATCTCAACATGACAATGGATCACAAGATCTATACATGCGAATTCCTTCAGTGTCCCTACAGTGATCCTCGCTTGGGATATCATGACAGAACTTCTAGGGACAATCACCAATTGACTTGTCCATACAGGAGTGGTTCTCCAGAGTTTGGAGGGTCTAGTTATCATGTTAATGAAGTGAAACCTGTTATCTTCCCTCAAACCTTTGGCCAGTCCAAGCCCGCAAGCCAGTCGTTTAACTCAGTTCAACAATCCTTTGATATATCAGGACTTGGAGTTCCAGAAGATGGGCAAAAGATGATAACTGAGCTCATGTCAATCTATGATAACAATGTCCAAGGTAACAGGAATGCAAATCCTGGTAACAATGCTGTAATGACTGACAGTCAGAATCCTCTCCAGTTCAAAGTTCAGCATCAGCAAGACGAGTTCTTTCAGAGTCAAGGAGTTGTGATGGACGGAAACTTGTTCGAAGGATCCAACATGTCCGATAATCATCAAATGTATGCACGGGAGGCGGGCCAATTCGATCGCTTCAAAACAATGAATACTTCATTCGAGACCAACCACAACAACAATAGCTTCCAACTGATGTTCGGGTCACCCTTCGATCTAGGGTCCTTCGATTATAAAGAGGATCCACAAGCAGTAGGCTTGGATACTCTCCCCAAGCAGGATACATCAATCTGGTTCTAGTTACAGTACCAACTCATCATCCTCCTTGAGTTGTGGTGTTGGGTTGAGAGAAGAGGTAGTTCCTGAAAAGGAGAGTCAGTGTTACTGCTACAACTCACCTTATCTTGTCTTATGCTTTGGTAGAACTTTGATTGCCTAAATGCTAGTTTGTATTTTATCCTCCTCATGTAGCTGTAGAATTTAGCAAGTATGAAGAAGACAATGGACTAATAAAAAAGCAAAATGGTAAGAGTCCATGAATTACCCTGCTGCTGTGATGTTAATTATATTATATCAATGAAATGTCAAATAAATAAGTTAGGTTCGTTTATGTATCTTTACATTTTCTTTTTTGTTATTATTATACAAATATTATATATACCATATAGTTTGCTGAACACTTAGATCAAAGTCTCTGAGGTGTGATTCGGAATTAGGCTTTCGAAATCGGGAGAAGAGGTCCACATTGTATAAAAATTTGTCTTCATCTTTAGGATCGAGGTCCACATTGTATAAAAATTTGTCTTCATCTTTAGGATCTTGGATATAGATCGGACTATAGATACCTGATTGATGACCAAACTCTATGGGCTGGGTGTCTACTTCAGCCACCAGCCATCTGCATCCGATAGTAAATGTTGTGTTGTCATGTAATGCCTAAAGGCGTGTTGAATGCAAGTGTTATCGTTTAGAGGGAGTTGTTGGTGATCATGCCATGTGAAGTAGACCCACAAACAGTTGAGAGATGAGATGCTAAGTTTTTAAAATAAGAAGAGATGCCAAGTTGACCAGCATCTTTATCATGAAGTTGTGTTTGGTGGGGTCTGTTTCCATGGGCGGCTCTTCTCCACTCTGCAACCTGTCAAACTTTGCAACTTATCCGTTCCTTCCCACTTGTCCTATTAAATTAATTGAGTAACACCTACCACACTATTTAATATACTAATTTATTTTTATTTAAAAAAATATACTAATTTATCTAATATACTAATCTTTTTTTTTTTTTAGTATTTAAAAGAAAATAATACAGTGGAAAGTCAATCAGATTTATTCATAATGAAGAAAGCTTTCAAACTCTATCACCTCATGTGGGGTATGGGAATGTCTTCGAGTTTAATTTGGACTAGATTCATTGTATCGCATGTGGAATTTTAAAAGAGGATTTGGCTACCTTAACAAATGCAATGGCCCAATTAAGTAAAAAAATGTAAAAGATAAAAACCAAAGAGACTGAATACTAGGTCTTCGATTTTGCTATAACAAATCCAATATTATGTGATTGTAGAGGATAAATTCTACGGTAATTAAAGTAAATTGCGGGCTCTATTATCAGTTGTTCGAACACTAACAACTTGCAAAAAAGTCAAGAAAGAATTTGAGGTAGAATGCTCGATATTAGAGTGATGTAGATCGAAGATTCTCTGACGCTTAAGCCAATAAACAACTTAATAAATAGTTAAGAAAACAAAGAATAAAAAAAAATTTTACTCTCTAGCTAGTTGATGTGAATGGCAAAGTGAATTAATTGAACTTAGGTTGGAACTCGATTCGATTAGACATGAGCCCCTCTGCCCATTAGTGGGTTGAGTGCTCCTGAGGTCAAAGACTCACGTCCTTTGATCTCAACCACCCCTTAACTTGGTCACGCTTGACCAAGTCAAAGTGTTATTCAAATGTTGGGCCATTGATTGGGCCTTGTTGATCTAGGCCCACTCATGTTCTTCATGCCGCTAGGCTTTTTCAATTTTGGGTTTAGATTTTGGTTTCTATAGTGATGAATTAATTTAAGCAACAATTGATGAAGTTCTAAGGTTAGTTTGTCTAAGAGAATTGATAATCTACATGGTATTCGATTGTCATCAATTTGCAAAAAATTTGGAATTTTGAACGAACAAATAATCAACCAAAATTCCATCAGAGCATGGAGTTTCCATCAATGTAATTTCATCTATTCTAAAGAGCATTGATAAAGTCAAGTATGATCTAACTTCATTCTCATTCAATAATCACCATGTCAAGTGTGCACTCATGACACAATATTAAAGACAAATTTAGGAGCAAAGAATAGGATTAAAAACTTGGGTCAATGTATTACCAAACTGATCAACACATAAATTGTTATGTTAGGTTACATCGAATTTCTAGTAAGAGAATTAGTTACAACTCATTTATAATCAAGAATATCATAAATTTAAATGATAAATTAAAATAAACCTACAGAATCGACGAAGACATTTAACAGGAAATCCTTAGTCATTGGCTTGCCACTGATTCATCAATCATCAGAGAAGAAAATGATAATAACCTACACAAAACGTCAGGGCACCAGAAGTAATTTTTCAGTTGTAATATGACTGGATGGTCTTGCCAGTAAGTAAGCACTATTCTGGCTAACTGTAGGTCAGAAACCAATATAATTAATAGCAACTACTACATAGGAAAACGAATGCATTGAGATGTGAGATTGGTACGATGAGGTTGGAATTGTCAACAGAAAAACAAGTTGGGGTCAACACAAGCAATGAGAGTTGCCCATTGTTTATGCAACTAATTAAAGCCTGTCCTAATCATCCGTTCTTGAGTTTCTTTCCAAATGATTAACACCATCACCTACCACACTCACTCACTCACTCACTCACTTGCTGCAAACATTTCAACTCACCAGCCGGCTGCAACTGGCTCTTGGGTTTCTACTCTCAGAAGCCTTCGTTTTGTTGGTTTGTTGTTTCACTTGTACTGACTGAGCGTGCAACACTTGTGCATGATATGATATGATATCCTATGCTTGTTTGTTGTTTTCAATCTGACCTTCTTTGTTGCATACATACATGTCTCTTGTTTGTTTGAGAATGCAGACAGTGTGTAGTTTGATGGTGGTGGTGGTGTTTTTGTCGTTAGTGAATGTATTGTCAAAATCAGATTTTGAAGCACTTTTGGTGCTAAAAAAGGGCATTGAGAAAGACCCTTCTGGTCAAATTTTTCATTCATGGGACTCCAAGTCCATATCATCTGATGGGTGCCCCCATAACTGGTATGGCATTACATGTATTGATGGCCATGTTACTTGTATTGCTCTCAATGATTTAGGCTTGGTAGGCAATTTTAGTTTCCCTGCTATTGTTGGTCTCAAAATGCTCCAAAACTTATCAGTTTCAAACAATCAATTAATGGGGACAATCACTAACATTGGATCCATTCATTCTCTTAAGTACTTGGACCTTTCGCGCAATAGCTTTAGTGGCTTCATACCCTCTTCTGCATTGCTTACTTTAGGGAATTTAGTGCTATTGAATCTGTCTGCAAACAATTTTGAAGGCACACTTCCTTCTGGTTTTGACAGTCTTGGGAGGTTAAAGTACCTTGATTTGAGGGCTAATGGTTTTCAAGGGGATATTTTGCATCTTGTGTCTCAATTGGGTAGCATTGTCCATCTTGATTTGAGCGGTAATAAGTTCTCTGGTTCACTAGATTTAGGCCTTGGAAAATCCAGTTTTGTTTCTACCATTCAATACTTAAATATCAGCTACAATTCTTTAGTTGGACAACTCTTTGCTCATGATGGAATGCCATATTTTGACAGTTTACAAGTGTTTGATGCTAGTAATAATCATTTAGTAGGTACTATACCTTCTTCCTTCAACTTTATAGTCTCCCTTCGAATTCTTCGGCTTGGAAGCAATCAGTTGTCAGGATCTTTACCAGAAACTCTTTTGCAAGATAACTCAATGGTCTTGTCTGAATTGGATCTCAGTGTTAATCAACTCGAAGGTATTTTACTTCTAGTTGTATCTAATTGTATATAATATATGATAGTTATTAATTTTTGCTTACATTTTACTTTGGCCTGTAATTATAGGCGGTATGCTCTCGAAACAATTCAACTTTTTCATTCATTTCTATATTTTCATAGACACTTGACTTTAGCATTCAATTTGAATGGTTTTGATAATATATGCTAGAATGTAAATCTGTAAAGCATGTACGGTTATTTGGTGTGTTACAGTTCTAGTTTTACTTCATAATGATAGTCATTTGGGTTGACAGAAAACTCTCTCTTTTTTAATATATTTTGTTTATTGTCCAGTGTAGAAAAAGCCAAAAAGGTATTCTCTTTTTATCCGTATGCTTTGGGTTTCCACATTGTTGTCCAAACACTGAGCTTTCGGTTCAGGAAGAGAATAAGTAATTGTTCAATGAATAGATGAAAACTTTACATATATTAGAAAAGACAATAATAGTTTGAAAACTTTAAATGACATGGTGGAACTTAGTATTACAATGGTATAGTTTTACCAAATCTCTAAACTTTACATATATAGGTAAAATGTTACAAAATCTCATAGACATACTAACAATATTAAAAATCGTGTATGCCTATACTGTCTAATAAACCCAAAATCCACATATCATAATATAAAAAGAGAAATAAGTATGCAGAACTCTAATAGTTTGAAAAACATTTACTTGATAGTGCTTGAAAACCTACCTGCATTCATGTCAATTCTTTCCAAACTACAAAAATGTAAAGAACTGTAAAGAACTCTAATAAGTTTGAAAAACATTTGCTTGATGGTTCTTGAAAATCTGTATTCATGTTAGTTATTTCCGAAGTACAAAAATGTGAAAAAAAAAAAAAAAAGGTAAAAAAGAAGAGTTTAATATTAGTGGATTGGAATTCCTGGATTCTTTTCAGAAATGTTTTACTAATTTTTCTTTCATAGGATATTTGTTGTGTTAATTTACATGAATTTTAAGGGTTCTCCTTTTCGTTTGAACCAAAGTTTATCTTCTGAAGAGATGTTAGATAATTTAGAAACGCCGCGACTTAATTGACTCTCTCCTAAACTTCTAGTAAAGACCAAATATAAAGATGGTCAATGAGAATTTGCTCAAAATGTAACTTTTCTAATTCTCTGATTGACAAATGTCCATCATCTGTTGTAAAGCATAATTTATACAGAAAGCATTAGAAAGGAAAAATACCTTACAGCTTGACTTTTCATGGAACTTTGTTTGTGAAACCATTTCTAACAAAGGTTTCTTTGCCCAAGAATTTAACTTAAAAGCAGTTTGTAACGATTTATATGAGTGAATAAACTAAGATGTTGATAGATGAATTATCTTTGTGAGGATTATGTTTGACTTCCTCTGGTAATTATAATATAAAAAGTAGCAAACGTATAAAGAAGTTATCATGCTTTGAGGGAAATAGCAAAATACAGCAATTATGTATACACAAATGAAAGTCTTACATTTGTGTTGTTGATGTTATTGACGGTTGACAACTGAGAGTGAGTTGAGGTTTATGTAACGATTTATGTTGTTTGTCTTCTGTTTTATAACTATTTATAAGCTTATTTATCTTGGAAATTAATTCTTATAGTCACTAGTAATTATTTTTAACAGTAGAGCACAGGTTAAGGCTACCCTATTTTTAATTTGATGGTAACCAATGCAATATTATCATTTCTCCTCCTCTGCCTCCCTGTTTTGATTTCAAGTTTTTATGCATTTATATTGCAGGTTCAGTAGGAAGTATTACCTCTGCAACTTTGAAGAAGGTTAATTTATCTTCAAACAAATTTTCAGGTTTCTTGCCTCTTAAGGTAGGGCACTGTGGCACTGTGGATCTGAGTAATAATAGGCTCTCAGGGGATTTGTCGAGGATGCAGGGTTGGGGTAATTATGTGGAAGTTATTGATCTGAGTTCTAACTCATTGACCGGAACTCTACCGAACCAAACTTCTCAATTTTTGAGGCTTACTTCATTCAAGGTGTCCAACAACTCAATAGAGGGTACTATTCCTGCAGTTTTAGGAACCTATCCAGAACTCAAAGTGATTGATCTTAGCCTCAACCATCTTAGTGGGTTCCTTCTCCCAAGCTTCTTCACATCGACAAAATTGACTGATGTTAACCTATCGGGCAACAACTTAACTGGGTCACTCCCTCTTCAAGAAATACAGAATATCCCTTCTACAGAAAATTTTAGCCTCGTATCTTTAGATTTGTCTTATAACTCATTAAGTGGACATTTGCCCCTGGAGATCAATAAGCTTCATAACTTGATGTATCTCGACCTGTCCAACAACAAATTTGACGGTAGCATTCCTGATGGCCTTCCAGATGACCTAATAGGATTCAATGTATCTTATAATAATCTCTCTGGTTCTGTGCCTGAAAACTTAAGGCGGTTTCCTGAGTCTGTGTTTCATCCTGGAAACTCCTTCCTGAGTAGTTTTCCTTATTCGCCATTGTCACCCGGTGTTCCGTACCGGAATTTGAGGAAGCATGGAAATCAAATAAAACCTGCTACTAGAGTTGCCCTGATTGCAGGTTTGGTTGGTGGTGTTACTATGGTCTCTCTTCTGTGCATAGTGATCTATTACAGACCTCGCTGGCAGAAACATGGTTTGAAAAGAGATGGCGAAGAGAAATCTAAGGGACAGGGGGATTCTTCTATTTCTCATCCATCAGTGCATAACAAAAGTGTGGACCCATCATTTAGTTTCCATCAAAATCTTTTACCGTCATCCCCAATGGGGTCTGCATTTGATTTGGGGGACACTTCATCAGTTGTAAAAAGGTCTAAAGATGTATGCAAAGATGAAGGATTTTCTTCCCCCATGTCTCTCTTGTCATCTTCAAACGCATCACCTTCTAGGAACCAACTTTCTTCCAAGAACCCTGATGTGCTCAATGCTTGTTCTCCTGAAAAATTAGCTGGGGATTTACATCTGTTCGACGGCTCCCATGTGTTCACTGCTGAAGAACTTTCACATGCTCCAGCAGAAGTTATAGGTAGGAGTTGTCATGGAACTTTGTGCAAAGCTACACTTGACTCTGGGAATGTATTAGCTGTCAAATGGTTAAGAGAGGGAATTGCAAAAGGTAGGAAAGAATTTGCACGGGAAGTAAAGAAACTTGGGAGCATTAAACATCCGAATTTAGTTTCCCTGAAGGGTTACTACTGTGGCCCAAAGGAGCATGAGAAGCTAGTCATATCAAATTATGTTGACGCACGACCATTGGACCACTATCTTCAAGGTACATTCCTGTCTCTTGCACTTGAAATGACGCAATATAGAATATAAAAAATGAAAATTTTTCTTGTTTTGTGTCTATGTTGGAATTAGCTAACTCGTCTGTCTGAAAAATTATTACATGACTATAAGCATATCTTGTCACCTGAGTTAAGGTTGTTGCTTATCCACTTGCAGCTGCTCTATTAAAGACAATTTCAACATCTGCTTTAGTATTTGTTTGAATGTTGATTATATTTTATTTATTTATTATTATTATTTGCAGTGATATCTTTTTCATCCGTGTATTCTTCATAGTCCATAATTTGAAGTATCGCTGTAATGGTTGCCTGGACATAGACATTTCTAGACAGACTACCTTCATCTCGCTTTAGCATTTATGTAGCTCTCTTTTATCTAATGAAATTTGCATTTACAGTTTGTTAATAAGATGAATTTGCATTTACAGTCAATATAAATTGAACATTTGAGTAATCGGGTTTCTATATATAAATAGTGGTTCCGTTGGGTTTATGCACTGCAGCTTATTTATTATTTCATTGAAGAAGATTCACAAGAATTTCCAAGATATACATCAAGTAGAAACTTAAGCAGATAACAAAAACTACTGCATTCCTAATATATTTGATCTTAAGAACAAAATCTACTGCATTCCTAATATATTTGATCTTAAGAACAAAATCTACTGCATTCCTAATAAATTTGATCTTAAGATAGTAAGATTGTATCTGTTAAATTGACTTACATTGACTCATTGTCTGTATAGAACGTATTTCTTGATAAAACTACACAATCCTCCAAATGTTTCATACGTCCCAGTCGGTATGCTAATTCCCTTTTCTGATTGTTTATTCATTGTCTTTATTTCTTTTAAAGCTTTCCATGTCTTATGCAGAAACACATCCGAGAAAACTCCCCCATTTGTCTATCGATGAACGCCTCAGCGTTGCTGTGGATGTGGCCCGATGTCTGAACTACCTACATAATGAGAGAGCCATACCTCATGGAAATCTCAAATCCACTAACATTTTGTTGGAAACTCCCAATATGAATGCACTTCTCACAGATTACAGTCTCCATCGAATATTGACTTCTGCTGGCACAGCTGAGCAAGTTCTGAATGCAGGTGCCCTTGGTTATCGGCCCCCTGAATTTGCTAGCTCAAGTAAACCATGCCCGTCTCTAAAGAGTGATGTTTATGCATTTGGAGTTATCTTGCTGGAGCTCCTGACTGGTAGGGGTTCCGGGGAAATCGTTTGTGGGAACGCGGGAATAGTTGATCTGACGGACTGGGTTAAGTTACTGGCTCAAGAAAGTCGTACTCATGAGTGCTTTGACAGGCTGATTCTGGATAGGCGGCATGGTGAGGAGCATCCACCAAGAGTTCTTGATGATCTGCTACAAGTGGCTTTAAGATGCATCCTACCAGCGTCCGATAGGCCTGACATGATTTCAGTGTATGAAGGCCTCTCAACCATAATGTTACAGAAGGCCAGACAAGGTGCATAGCATTCAAAATTGTTTCCGCACTAACCCCATTTGTTGGTTCTTCCCTTAATAATTTTTGACTCGTGTTGTCAGATTAATTTCGCAAATTGCAAGTTCAAACAGAATTTGTCCTCGTGTATAATGTCTTTGGATAGGCATTTTAGGAGAATGAGGAACAAAATGAAGCTCCTTGTACATGCATGTGGTTAATAATATTCTTCAACCATTAGTCTAGGAATTTAATTGGTGTTATTTTGTTAGAGAATGCAATCTTTAGATCTCTTAGCACATATGCTAGATAATCTTTGAATAATACCATACTTAGTGAAATTAGATTCAACAACAAGTTGAGCTTAGGAAGAATCTGTGATGAAACATTAACACTTGAAATAATGTTGATGAAATCAGAGCGTTGAAACTTGTCTTCATATACTAAAATTCTATGGCTTGGAAGAGTCTTTTGTTATAGTTTATATACTGGGAGGATAGATTTGAAGTACAATATCATCTGCTTATCAACTTGTTAAATGTCCAATATATTTTGACGGTAAAGAGTGTTAATTTAGATTAACAATATCTCAGGTTTAAGTCATTGCATCGCAGATGGCATTTGAAATATATATATATATATGTATATTGTTAATTGATTTATTGGATTATTGGCGATACACGGTAAATATGGTAAGCAATTTGATTAAATACTAAATGGTTATGGTGCTTGTCATGACTCATGCATGATAGCACATAATTTCTGATTTTTAATCATGAGTTTCTAAATATATTGTAATATTTTCATATTACAAAATGTTTTCTCCTTTTTCCCTTTTTCATATATTTAATCACTGTTCTAATAGTTTACAAAATGTATCACTGTTCTAAAGATTTTTTCATATTTTGATCGTTTTGCATATCTAGTATCAACAGAAAGAGCACTTTGTATAAAATTTATATAAAAGTTTATCTTCCATTTATTACGTATACATAACAATAATAAAACATGAAATATGGATATAGACAGAAGGGACCCTCTGCCAATACAAACAAAACAGAAAGATTGAAGAAAGGAATAGGATAAAGAAATGTTAAAATGGGAAAACTCCAAGGGGTTGACAAGTTTAAAAGTAATGGGCCTTGTAATTGTCACCTAATCCTACAAATCCTAGTTTAATAGAGGAGGTCCGGCCTTCCATCCAATATGGACAGCCGGACCACCTTTTGTTAATGCAAATAATTAAGCTTAAACGTGCATGTTAATCCCATTATTCACTAATTTATTATGTGAATAATTATTATTTATCGTTTAAGACATTGAATGCTTGATCGTTCGATAGGATTTGATGGTAAATGCGCTCATTCGGTTCGTCATTGAGAATGTTTGAATCTTCCACTCGTTATGATATTTCGAAAATAAAAAACACATTAAGTGTATGCCATACCTAATAAAAAACACATTAAAGTGTATACAATACCTAAGTTAACTTTTATATATAACTCTTTCAAATGGTATGGCTACAATGATAAGCATTATTTTTCCAAAGGTTGGTTTTTAAAGTTTTTGTCTTTTATGTTGCACATTTTGTTGGTACGAGGGAAAATCTTGTTAAACTACTCCTTAAACATTATTATAATTTTTTTTAAAAATACTCTTATAAAATAATAACTAAAACATTTAAATAAATTTATTGGGAAAAATGTTTTAATCATATATATATATATATGAGAGAGAGAGGGTTGAATTTATTAGAATAGACAATTGAAGTTGCCTTTTTTTTATCAAATGAGACACTGATCTCTTTCAATCATGATTTCTCTAATTAAAGGAGATCGACATAGATCACCTCCGTTTAGAGGAAATCTGTTAGATCATTGGAGGAGATCAACGTTAATCTCCTCCAAAGGCTGACGAGATTAATGTTATGTTGAGATTCTTCAATTAAAAAAGATATAGTGCGAATTCCTTTCAACTAAAGGGGACTTGCATCGATCTCCTTACATAACTTCTTACAGTTTTTTCACTTATAAAAGAGGATTTAAATTTGAGATCTTAACTTTATTGATGGGCGAGATTACCAACCATGTCATACTCATGATTATATAATTTCATATGATTTTAACTATTAATTAGTACATAAAAGATATTTTTATCCTTGAATCAATTAGTTCAAACGCTAGTCAATGAACAACCCTAAAAAAAATTTGGTCAATGAATTTGTTGGGAATATTTGTATAATTATAACAAAATATTATTTAAACACGGTTAGTTTGTGGAATAATTTCAGTTACTTGTTGTTTTCGTTATTGGCAAAGTCAATAGTTGATTGTCACGCAGGAGAAAAATGCTACAACACGTGTGAAACAATTAAGTACCTGGATTCCAGAGAAAGGCAGCTAAGTCGCAATGCATCATAATTTATTTAATTCCTATTGTCACTCACACCTAGTCACAATTACCAAACGATCCTTTCTGTTTTTGTTGTTTTCTCTTAAAATCCCTTGCACTAGAAAAGGAATGAAAGAGCAAAGGGTCAATGCCTCTGTGGTAAGGCAGGCCATCTTTGTACATTAGTGTGCCGACATCGACTCACCACGGTCACTCTCATAGTGGTCAGTTTTTCCCTCGATATGTGGGGTTCTCTTCCCTCTATTGAGATCCATTCTCTCGCTCTAGAGAGTCTCCATTGTGAGTCGCGCCTCAGTGGACTTATCTAAAGTGTTCGATTGTATGTTTATTCGTATAATAGTATATGTAATTATAAAAAAATGAAAAAATGAAACCTTAACCAACAATACATACACGTAACTTTTATGGTTAGTGACGAATCAATCAAATTTATCTATTGCATTCTCTCTCCCAAAATAAACTTTCATCATATACAATTGATGAGTTTGATTGGTTTGTCCTAATTTTTTAAATTTAGGAGACACTGATTATAGAAATTATATATATATACAGATATTGTTATCCAAAATTATAATTACACACTCAGATTTTATTATAAAAGTTTATTATAAATATAACCTAAAATAAAAGGACCATAATAGATAATCTGGTTAAAATAAATTAATTACAATACTTTTCATATCTATTAATCTTTTATAATATCTTTGAATCAAAATATTTTCTATATTCATCAATTTATCATATTAAAACCTAATTTGAAATCTTACTAAAGTAGAAGTCCATGATTATCATAATTTTTTCTAAAAGAAAGTTAAAAAAAAAAACAAAATAAAATTACAGGCTAAAGTTGTAAGAACTTGTTTTTTTCTTGTTCAATTGAATCTAAAAGCATTAATAATTATAGTGAAGAAAATAATTTAGTAAATTGATAGATTTTCTAATTCTAAAAAAAATTTATTTTTTTCCTTTGTAGTTTAATTTAGGATTGGTGTTTTCAATTATAATAATAATAAAAAAATAGTACACCTGTAGTTACATTCGCTAATCAATTTTGACTAATAAGTATGCTCTACACAAGTCATGTGAATTAAAATAACATGAAATTGGTGATTTAAAACTGGTAAGTTGATATTGAGAAATATGATTAGTTAAGATTAAGATTTTCCATAAAACAAAGAAAAAAAAATATGAGAAGAGTTTATTTATTTCAAGTGCAAAGGGTTGTTTAAATTTAAACTTAAATTTAAATGTACTAATAGTTTAATTGAGTGTTTTTAGTAAACAAATTAATTTATTTTCATAAGGTTAGTTTTATTATTAGATGGGTGCTTATGGTAAAGTTGATTTAAAAATTTTAATGATGAGTGTACTTACAATTTAGGTACATAAATCATATTTTTAGATAACAATATCTACGCTCATATATATACACTCACACGCACAAAAAAAAAAAAAAAAAAAAAAAAACTAATATTAAACTCTAGTTGTTACTTGACAATATGAGGTTAGTCTAGTGATATATCAGTGGAAATTACGAAAAATGACTACTCTTGAAAAAGAAAATTCGTTTTTACTATTTTTTTTTTAAATTCATTTGTAACCCTTCGAGCAAATTAATTACAGCCTATACTCAAATTATTCAAATTACTTTTGCATACCTTGTTCTTCTTCTCCATTATTCATAATATGAGATCTTTGACTTCTTTTATTAATTGTCTGAGTTTTGTTAGGATTTTTTCAATCTTTCTGTAATTTTTGGAGTTTTTTTTTTTTTTTTTTTTTTTCTTGTTAAATGTTGGATATTAATATTTATAGTTAAATTTGGTTGGATTTGGTTAAATGTGGCTTGAAAATAGAGGTTTTTAATGAGATATAACGTGAAGAAGACTACTAAATGGTACCGATTTTTAAACCAACTTAATAATTGATATCGGTTTTTAAGTCAACAATTTTTAAGTGGATTTAAAAACCACGATATATATATATATTTTTGGGAATTGAGGGTATTTTGGTTTATTTGAGTATAAGATAAAAATAATTTATTTGAAAGGCTAAAAACGAATTTCTATAAAAAGTGGGTAAAAAAACAATTTTTTTCTTTTGGTTTTGGATAAAACCGTAAAAGTGAAAAGCTCTCGAGATATTATACACGCATACATAATTGAAATTGTGAGTTTAACTTGTCTCATTCTCAATTAAATCTTGAATTAATAAAAAAGGAATATTTTAAGCTATTGGATGTCTCTAATAAATGTCTTAAAATATAAATCAATTTGTCATATTATTTGGACAAAATTTTTAGATGATCCTTTTTAAGCACTACCTTTTGTTCGTGAATCATGACCATAATTCATGCATAAAAGAAAGTGTTTTTATTCGTGAATGAACATAACTCACGAACAAAGAAACAGTAATAAAAAGATTTATTTTCGTAATTGAATGTTAATTTTGAAATGCATACCAACAATAATGTTTTAATATGAGATATTCTCTTTTTAAAATTTGACAAAATTGACTTTTACAATCTAATATAGGGACATGTAGGGAGAATTTAAAAGAACTGGTAGGCCAAGGACAATATAGTCTTTTCGGTTCAGAGGCTGGAGGGCAGGCATGACGCAGCCGCACGCGGAAAAGTTGAAAGGAATTAAAAAAAATAGAAAGTTTGAAATTGAGATAGGAGTAATTAATATTGACAATCTAAGAGTAGGTTTGTGTTTTATATTCAAACTTCCTATGTCGATTGATGAAGACTTAAGGACCATGTTTATATTGGTTAAAATTGACTCGTAAAAGACCAAAATACCCACAAGTTTGTCAACTTGTAGAATGACAATGCCTATTGTAATTGTAATATTCTTTTTATAAAATATATATAATTGGCTACCAACATTAAATTTAGAGGAACCAATAGTAGCAGCTAACTTCCTCTATTCACATGGGGTAGGCTCATCTCCCTTGGTCACAGATAGGAGGAGGCTTGTGACATAAAATGGTGCCTACCTAGTATAAAATAGGGGAATGTTGGTAGGCATCTAACATTTTGCTAGCTAACGTGTCGTTTATATGTCAGCTATTTTGCTAACCTCAAATTTAAATATTTGATAACATATCAATTATTATATAAAGTTGAATAGAAAAAATAGACAAGACTATTGAACGTCTATAATTATTCATAAACAATAGGATGCTGGAGCCTCATCCATAGCCAAACCACAAAGGAAGGTTTAAGGCTTTAACCCTCCTTGTCAGCAACATGGTAAGGGGAGGTGAGCCTTCGTCCTCAACACTCTATGAGAGGATCATGTGGCCTTCCCCGTTCTTGGACCACCAAATTTGAGAACCGAAGTTCCCAAATCTAATAATGATGATTTTTATATTTTATTTTAATTCTTTATAATTGATACTTTGTTAGTGAGGTGTAAAATACTATTCCAACATTAATGTTGGGTCTAGTTTTAAAACAACATCAAAATTAGTGAGTTTTCAAACTATCACAAAAAAAAAAAAAAGGAAAATGGATTTTATTAAATATTATTACGAATTATAATTCATGAACAAAACTAATAGTTTGTGAATTTTGGATATGAACAATGATGTTCTATATTTATTTATTTACGAACTGTAGTTTATGAACATTAATGATGCTAATACAACCGAATAAAAAACTTACAATAATTTTATTACTATTTTTTCATATATATATTTTTTCTCATGATATTGATACATCAATTAATAAGGGTTTTTTTTTTTTTTTTTTTTTTTTATGGTTAGTATAAACTTAGGGATCAGTCGAGACATGACTTTGAACGCGATAAGGGTAGCAACTTTTATTTGGGAGAAAATAATCCACATATGTACGGGGAACAACTCATACAAAAACGGGAAGAAACTCACATTTATAAGTGAGAGAGTGCTCATGAGTGTAGAACCCGTAACAGACAACGTGGGGCTGTGATTTTTGCCAACGAGGCACGTGCAAAACCTGCTCTCTCCAACTGCAATTATGGGAAATTATAGGGATTGTCAATGTCTGTGGCCTTTGGAAAGTAACAAAACAATACACAGTATCAAAGAAGGTTCCTTAATCCTGGAAGACTGATTCTTCACCCTTGGCCTCAAGTATGAAAATTCCCATAGTTTGACATGACATCAAATTGTGAACTGGACTCCATCCATGCACTATTTTACTCCTTCAAATCCCATTAATTATTTAATTCTCCCATTTGGCTGACTTGTTTCTTCTCAGACTTGTTCTCAACTATAATCATCACCTTCATTCTCTCACAAAGTCCAACCAACATACACACAACCAGATCGAGCCTGCATCATCAGAAGATAATACTGTGTTTCTGTTGCTTCTTTTCCTGGTATGTTTGCCTTTCTCTCCATGTATCCTTCACTGTTTCCTCATCAAATCAAATGCTTTTTAATTAGTTTATTACATGCTTGATTCATTTATATAATTTCTTCTTTCCATCAACCTCTCTCCAACACAATATAGATGATTTCAGGATTATTCTCTTTGTAAAATACATGTCTAGAAATTATACCTAGAGGTAGTGCATGTTGTGCATAATTTTTGGGTTTATTATGGCTGAGGGAGATGTGCATCGTAATAGTTGCAGAAACCAATGTATTTGCAGTTTGGAGAGGATTATGACTTCAACCTATCATGTTTGAATGAGTTAAAAAGTTGATTTTTTTTTTTTTTTTTTTTGTGAAATAACATTATTATAGGTGTCGACATAAATTTGTATTCATCTATTTTTTTAAGTATTACAATTAATAAAAGATTCTTATGATTTGAATTTATAATCTCAAATTTGTAAATGATAAGGATGCCTAATCTTGTCATCATATTCATAGAAGTTCTACACATAATTAGTTTCTCGTTTTATTATGTCTTCATTTGTTCTTCATATCAAACGGGCATTAATATCATTTTTTAAAATATAACTCAAATAATTAATGTATGACTTTGAATTTCACTATGTTTAGATGGTTTTTTTATGTATGTATCTATTAATATTATAAGAATAGATTTTTCGACTACATTTAAATTATTTAATCCTTGATAATTCGTGATCATCGGTGTGAAACTGTTTACCCTATAATTAATTTTAGAAACTTCAAACGGTATGAATCAGTAAAAGTTGTTTCTAAATTTATACTGGCTAGCTAACAAAATCCTTAACTTTGACCAACATATAAGTATATGATCCGATGGCAAATGATAATATTCATTTTAGGTCGTGCGCTCAATTACTTCTTGTTAGGAGATACCCTTATCATTAGGGCGTGTGAGCACATACAATAATTATAAAAAAAAAAAAGGAAGTAATTACATGCTACGCGAATTCGATTTTTGGACACAAGATTGTTTTTAGATATTCATGAGCTTGATATATATATATATATTATATACTTCCAAAAGTCACTAGAAAACTATCTTGTAAACACTCATGGTCAGAATATATAAAAAATTATTAAAATTAATTACTATGTACATATTAGAAAATTTACTCCTAAAATTAAAAAAAAAAAATATTTACTCTGACAATACATAAATAAAATATATATATATATAGATCAGTAAATATATGATAAGATATGAATTATTATCATAAATATCATAAATGTAAAAAATACAGTAATTATCTAGCTATGAATCACCGTGTATGAGCTGATCAGTGGCTAAACCATGGCATATTTTTGAACGTGATATATTTGTCTTTTCATTGGCTTGCTTGCTTTAATTACTTTATAGCTGTCACTGGCGTTTTAATGGGGTCAAATTGTCTCCGTTTGTGTTTTGTTGTTTTCTTGCTCACATCACACACGCAAACCCTAAAATCGATATTTCAAAAAATTAAAAAAAAAAAAAAAAAAAAAAAAAACCCTAAAATCAATACATTTGTCATTTTCTAGGCTTCTAGAGAAGCATTGGTCTCTTTATAACTTTATATCTCAATTGAAATGTTAATTTATTTGCATTGATTTATTTGAATAAATATTAATATACATAAATATGTAAAATTAATATTTTCACACTGATTTATAATCATCACATTAATTTTAAAATAATATATTAATAATGTAATAATCACATATAACTTTATTGTAAGCAAATTTTAATGCTGTAATTTCTTTTGTAGATTAAGAGATTTAAAATATAATGATTATTTTACAATTATATTAAAATAATAATAATAATAACCATAGTGGGGAATGACAGTGACACAGCGTGCGTGGCACATGACAGAAAAAGATTGCACTAATCACTACACGATAACATGAAGCATGTTGTAACCGTGTTTGATTACCATCCAAAATATATTCCTGGTCACGCGGTTTGGTACCCTTTATAAGTTGCCTCATTGTCGTCTCTGATTTGGAATTTTTATATGCATTGTTTGCAGAGACTACATTCTACCAAAAATGACAGATAAAGTCCATCCGGGTCCGTCTGATTCTTCCGAAGAACCGAGCAGTCCCACTCCAAGCCATCCTCCTCCATCCCCGGACAAAGCCGTTCCAGTTCCATCCCCGGACAAAGCCCAACCCCCCGCCGGGACATACGTAATCCAGATCCCCAAAGACCAAATCTACCGCGTCCCGCCTCCCGAAAATGCCCTCCGCTACAAACACCTCTCCAAAAGGAAGTCGAAGACGACGCCACTCCGCCGCTGCTGCCGCTGCTGCTGCTTCTCCCTCCTCATTCTCATCCTCCTCCTGGGCGTGGCCGCCGCCGTCTTCTACTTGGTTGTCAGACCGGAGTCTCCCAACTACACCCTCCAGTCTCTCTCCGTAACATCACTCAACCTCACAACCTCCGCCCCCGTCTCTCCTAACCTCGACTTCACTCTCTCCGCCGACAACCCCAACAGGAAGCTCTCCATCCACTACCTCGAACCCACCTCCGTCGACCTCTTCTACGGCCAAACCAACCTCTGCCAAGGCCTGCTTCCAAACTTCCACCAGCCCGCCAACAATGTCACCCTCCTCGACGCCTCCTTGAAGGCCTCTTCCCCCCTCGAGTTGACGCCTTCCGTCCGCAACCAGCTCCTCGCCGCCGAGAAGGCTGGCCAAGTGCCGTTCACGGTGGCCGTTAGAGCTCCCGTTAAGTTCCAGGTGGGGTCGGTGAAGAGCTGGACGATTAAGGTCAAGGTGAGGTGTGATGTGACGGTGGACAAGTTGACGTCTCAGTCGAAGATTTTGTCGAAGGATTGTGATTACAGTGTGGATGTTTGGTAGAGACGTGTAAACCATGTTCGGTTGTGACAACACTCATGTCAATCTTTTTGTTTTGTGTTATAGGTGTCGTACATTTTAATATACAATTTTATGTAAGTTTCAAATAAAAACAATAATGCTACACACTTGTATACAATGTCATATCCACCTGTATTTAATCAAGATTTTTATAGATTTTTTTTTTTTTTTTACGTGAATGATTTTATAGAGTTCATGAAATTTTATTGATTTTTATGAATTTTATAAAATTATGAATGATTTTATGAATTTTTATCATATCATTCTTTGTACGTTTGCTTATTTTTTATTGTAAGTTGAATTTCGTTATTTTTGAAGGGAGTGTTTGTAGTGAATTTTTCATTCAGATTCATGGTAGGAATTCAAATTTCATAAACATGGGTGTTGTTAGTATTGTTATTATTATTATTATTTTTTAAGTAAAACTTGGTTAAATTCTGTCGAAATTTACAAATATCAACTGCTAGTTGTGTTTTACTTCCATTGAGACTAGTAATTAATTAATATTTTTATTAACATTTTTTAAATAAATGATTTTTATAGCGTTCATGGATTTTTATTAGTTTTATAGACTTTACAAAATTATGAATGACTTTTAAAATGTTCATAAATTTTTATTGGTTTTTATAGACTTTACAAAATTGTGAGTGACTTTTACGGTGTTCATAATTTTTTATTAAATTTTATAGACTTTACAAAACCAATGATTTTATAGGCTTTTATAGAATTCATTTTATAAGACTTTTATATACATTAATAAACTTTCATAGATTTTTATAGAGTTTCAATTTAAATGATTTTCATGAAATTTTATTGATTTTCATGAATTTTAAAAAATTATTAAAACCTTTTATAGACTTTTATCTTACATACAAAAAAAAAAATCAGGAACGTTGATAGACTTTTATTGATTTCTAAAATATAACATACACTTCATAAATTATATTTTTTATATTAATAAAAAAATTTCATAAAAAAATAAAAAATAAATTATCACCATTAATGTGTATGAAACTCAACAAAGATATTCATCATTTTAAATTTGAAAAAAGAAAAAAAAAATAGAGCAAATTGATCACATTTATAGTATTATGAAATTATTCTTTTTTTGAAAAATATTATTAAATTGTATATGCAACTTGATATATAACTAAAAAATAATAATGTAAAGAAAAAAAAGTTATAAGAGATAATTACTGTATGCAAATGAAAAAAAATTGAAAAAGAAATATATTACGGTATGTCAGTTACAATTTACAAAGATAAAAAATATATTTAGTAAATTATATTTATCATGATTATTACGAGTTTGGAGAAGTTTAATTATAAGAGAGAGACTATAAAAGGTTTGACTTATTCCTCCCACCAAAATTCTACAAAAGTCTTTAGGAGAATGGAACAAAAAAAAAAAAAAAAAATTCATACATATAAGTCATTAACAATCATTTATATTTTAAAATCTATGAAAGCTATTGATAAATTGAATATCCCTTAACTTTCATAGAATATTTAAAAGTCTTGATTGAATATTTCATGACTTTTATAAACTTTTGAAAAGTTATTAAAAATCTTGATTGAATAACTCATAACTTCGATAAAGTATTTAAAAGTGGATCTTGATTGGACACTTTATGATTTTTTATAAACTTTTTAAAAATCATAAAAGTTTATATTGAATATCTTATAACTTTTATAGTCTTTAAAAATATGAATCAAATACATTTAAACTTTTTAATTTCATAAAAATCTTAGCTTTAGATTTAATATTCACTCAAACTTTTTAATCCCACAAAAGTCTTGAAAAATATAGATTGAATATAAAGCATCTGATAGCATAAATTGAAGAAAAGTTTCACATGCAGAAACAAAAGCAACTTTGAAAACTAAATTAAGGTCTTTGAATTTTTTCCTATACAGTTTAAGCAACAGCATGAGAGGCAATGCAAAGCCATGACCATCTTAAAGTGAAGACTGGATATATTGAAGAAAAACAATGAACATTATTATTATTATTGTTATTTCAATGCACTATTACTATATAACACAATACAATGGAAAAGCAAATGACATTATTATTTCATTCCAGTTTCTATGCTAGATCTATACAAAGCCCTATATACTAACTGGAAAAACAAAAACTCCCCTTTATACTTTGTCATCTCCCAGTAATTACAGCTTAAATTTGTAACATTTTCACTTTATTCCTGCTTGAATTTAACACAGACAGCCTCCAACTGATTACTCCTTTATTCCTTCACCAAATAACTTTGAACACCATTTAAACAACTTTTTCCCTCTTCCCCATGTCACTATTTCCTTTATGATTTAACCTTAAGATTGCAACTTTGACTGATCATTACTGCTCTTAGGTTCTCTGACAACCCTTCCCTGATAACTAGTCTTAGCTTCTTCAATGGCTTTTCTGAGACCTGCATATAAATTTACAGAATACTCCGCGAAAGTGTTCAAGTGACCGAGAAATCCAACCAAGCTTGATCGAAAACGATCAAAACCTGAAATCCAGTCCTCAGAAATTTCATCCCTCATAAGATTAACAGCTGAATCACTGCCATTATCAGCCTGGAAGGCTGCAGAAGACAGATGGGTGGCACTCTTCCCTTGCTTTTCGTGATGTGGTATAAACCGAGTTGTTTCAGCAGCTAAACACTTAATAGAATCGGCAACATTCCTGTCCTTCAAGTTATCCGGGTCATCCAACTTCGTCAACTCGTCCAACCATGAACCACAAGTGACATATATTGGAGGGCCATAATTTCTCAATGAAGGGGCTGGTCTATGTTTTTTTCTATTGGTAGAAGACTTTTCTGGAGCAGAAACACATTTGTTGAGCCAACTATCAATAGCCTGCAGATACGATTTCTGAGCACTTACCCACTTCGTAAAACTCGAGGACAGAGAGCTTAGTTCGTCTACTAGATGAATGGTAATCTGCCGATGTGTATCCGACTGAATGGAGATTTTACTGTTGCCATTGTAGTACGCCACAGAGATGATGTGATACTGAAGCCTGTGGCATTCAAACATTACTTCCCACATCCGACTTAACCTGAAATCATTGCAAACACAGATGAAATATGCAAGTGAAGCATCTAAAATAGAAACTGGCAATTATATCCTATTAGGCATTAACATAAACCCGCTACTAGCCTTCCATGCGGTAAACTTTGGTAAACAATGATAAAAACTTACTGCAGAATTCTATGACTTGCAAAGGAATTAAAGTTCTCTAGACAGTCACATACCACTGCAAACTACCTGAAAGAAAAAGAAAACCAGACCTGGCCATATATTCACTTAAATGGAGACCCATTTTTAGTCAATGGATCATTATAACAGAACTAGTGCAATTCCAGACTTTAAAAGGAATCATTTTTTCTATTTCAATAAATAGACATCACCTCCTCTATAGTTGCAACAAGTACAGAAATATGCTGCCTAGCCTAGGTGGTGAAACCTCACAATTAGCATGTCAGAAGCTTGAACTCAGACTTGTTTCAGATAGCACACTAAAATTTTTTTCAATGTGAGGCAAGTCAGATATTCAAGAATCTGATAAATAAATCTGCAAAGGAAGCCATAACCAATTATAACTAGTGTGGATTTTTACTGACCCAAATTTGACCCAGGAGGACAAAAATGCCCTTTATGTTTAAATATCCTATATAGTTTAGGGATTCCTAGCAACTTCTCTAGTTGATAAATAGCTACTGAAAATATTTTAGCATAGTTTAGTTAGCCCTACCCAACTCATTACAATACCTACTAACTGGTAGATGGAAAGGTCCAAAGTTTGACATAGGGGTGGGGAGAGAAAGGAAAATCTTGGAAACCTGGCTTGAAAACAAGGCTAGGCTGAAACTCAGCAAGGAAGAAACTAACATCCCTAACAACCAGTATTCTATAGCCCCAGCTCTTAAAAATAAAAAGTACCGGGTTTAGAAATAAATAGAAAACCAAGAAAGGTTCATTTCTCAGGGCCAAACTAACCCCATTCTTATCCCCCTAACCCACCATTCTTATGATTTTTTGAAAACCTGATCTTTTCTTTGAATTTCGCTTTGTTCACTCCTTGATTCAACTTCCTACCTCTCCAAGCCTCGGACAAAGACTCATGCTAAGAGTTGAACCAGTTGGCAAGGACCCCCGCCAGTCCAAAAAAAAAAAAAAAAAAAAAAACCAATGGCAAGGCCTAGCCAGGACTTGGCTAGCCAAATCTTAGCCAGAGCAATGGTCCACGTCCAGGACAAGTCCAATTTTATTATCTCTTTTTTATTATTATTTTACAATTCCCACACTTTCAAATCATTTAATCTATTGTTGTTGCATTTCTTATAGGTTGATTTGATACATGAAAATAGATTTTTTGCGGAAGTTTGTGAAAGAACGTAGGAGCATTTTTGTTCACTTGCATCAATTTTCGATAAGCAAAAAACTCATTAGTTATTAGGTATAATTAAAAGTCTATAAATTTTTAAGCTATTTTCGCCAATTTCTTGCAACTTTTCAGGTAAAAAGAGAAGACAATTGGAAGTGAACAACTTGAGGCAAATTTGAAATTTGAAGAGGAGATATTTGTTGCATACTCACAAGTCAACCATGCGGGATCATATATACCAACAAAGCACATGGCTATCTAACTTAAAAATGCACAATGTTTCTCAAGGCTAGAAGTCTCGCAAGGAGCATGTACACTGACATACATACAATCTCAGACACACACAGGGATAAACATAGAGAGAGACATACATCTATACTAATTCAGTCTATGAAGGCACATGAGTTTCCAACTTACAAATGTAAGATGTTTTTGGAGACTAGGAGTCTCACAAGGAGCATACACACATACAGACACAAACTAGTAAGGTTTCAAGTTTGCTAAAGGAAAAAATTTAAGCAAGTGAAATACGGACTTGAAACATTACAAATTTGTTGTACACGGAATTTTATACAGACAGCTTGCACCTAAAAATTTCCGTGCACATGTATCATGATAAACAAGGAAAAACTTTCATAAATAATAGAAAAATATGTCATATATATCATCCCAATTGAAATAAATTAATAAACACATACCCTTCAATCAACTCCTCAAGCTGTGGCTGGAGCTCTTCATCCCTTAACTCTTCAATCCTCTTTGATATTGAGTCAATTCTATGAATTGCAACTTTGATTCTTGAGTGTAAATCCTTGACTGCAGCACGAGTTTTATCAATTCTGTGGGTACTTTCTCCTTTTGACTCAAGTTGTCTTAAAATTTTACGCTTGAAGTCATACTCTCTTCTAATCATCTCACTGGCCTGGATAAGATAAGTCTATAAATTACTATTCCCCCAACGCAGCTTGTATATTTGTTAAGCATCAAACATAACTACTTAAGAAGGAAATCATTATTGAAGAACTTGTGAAGCTGATTCTTTAGATTGATTTCACAAACCAGCTTCAAACCACACATGTCCTCCTAGTTACCAGACAAGTTGCAAAAAACAATTTGTAATTAGAAGATACTGTCCATAGAGTTCCATTCACAATGATCCAAATAGCATCCTGTTCTAATGAGTACCATGTTTATATCAGTGGACTAAGCCATTTGCTCTTTTTTAGTTCCCACCGAAAGCATATATCATAAACATAGTTGAACAATAAAAACTTCAAAGGCCAAGCACTACCAAAAAATTAAAATTTAGAGAAAAAGTACTTTGACTCTAATATGCGCTTTCCATTATATTTTTTCCGCTTCGGGCAGAGTAAAGTTAGGAGTGACAGAGGATCTTACTTTTAAAAGCGCATCATAGTTCAGAGCAATGTTGAGTGAGGTTTTTGGTACTGAGTTTTTATTTTTGTTTTATATTTTCTTATAAAATAATTCAGTCAACTAATTTACTACCAAAAGGATCATAAATTCCAACCCTAATTCTTACCTACCATTTAACAAAGAGTTCTATTAACATGCGGGCTTAGACTATATCAACTTTAAATTTCGCCTTAAATTTGTGACTTTAATATTCATCTATCCATTTGTTCTTAATCCAAGTGTTGTCATCTGCTCTTAATTCTTTACTCTTCTCCATCATTTGATTAAAAGCAACTGGATGGATGGATGTTAAAATCCTAAGTTTCAAGATAAAAATTTTCATTAAATATAACCCAACCTTAACAGGTGTCCTAATTAAGAAGCCCATAAAAGAAATTGTATTTATTCCTTCAAAACATCAAAGCACAAGTATCCATGTTATTACAATTTTCTATTACATATTTGTTTCTTATTGTATGCCCTTAAGGATGTTAACATAATCCTTTAACAAAACTTATCCCATTATTCCGTATTTACGAACTTATTCCTCACATCTATTTGTTTCATAATTTTACTAAAAATAGAATCATCATAAAACAAATAATTTTAAAAAGCAATTTTGTCAAATTATAATTGAAAGATAATAATAACTATTAACTATTTTAATAAATATATAATACCTTTACTTCATCATAAAGCTTCCTCTCCCATGCATATAGCCTATCCAAGGTTGATGCATGACTGCCAGACATCATACAAACATTATCGAAAAGATTACTCTCGACATCGTCATTTGAGCTCAACCCCATTGCATTCCTAGATGATGAAGATCGAAATGATGTGGTCCTATGCCATGTTAAGTACTTAACAGCAGTTTGTGGGGGCTCTAAGACAACATATAATAAACAATAATTAGAGATATAGATAATAGAAGGATCAACTACAGCTCAGATGGAAAAGAGAAAAATCATCATTCGGTAAGGAGATATAAAGAGATGAGGCTTTATTGATCATTGAACATTTCACTAAGCTCTGTTGTGTATGTTTGAGACTGGAAAACTAGCTACTAATTATTAAAAAGGGAAGCTATCACTGGTATTGCTGATAGAAAGTAAGTCATGGATAAGGCTATCTGAAATGTGCATAGGCCTCTGGATATTACAAGTTAGATCAGTAATTACTACAAATTGTGTCAAAGCTCTGAACACAAGCCTGACCTGTTCATTAAAGAGGACCATTATTTAAACAAGTCAATTCAGGTCAACATAATTAATTACAACAAAATTGCCTGATTAATTTATTTCCATGTTTTCACATTAAATTGGTATTATTAAAAGACATAATGAAATTTGAAATTGATGATCTTATTCTCAGTTATGTACATTATTTTTAGGGTAAATAAACTAACAACATCACTAATGGCATAATCGCCCTGGATGAAACATAATGTGTTATTCTAAGCCGATACCCCTTACTGTCAAATACATTAGTAATAGCCGAATTGACTAACAAAATTACAAAAATACCCCTACTTCATATTTAAATATATTTTCTAATGTAAGAATACAAATTAAATACAGAAATAGACTAAAATGGGTGGACATCTCCATGCCATCAATATCAGATGGGTGGTTGTAGAGCTCCCCATCATTGCAAGAACGAGGCTCATATGAGTCTCCCCACCAGTGAGGAAAGGGAGGAGGCTCAGAGAAGACTCTGCTCACCAAAACCGCCAAAAGGGTCATGAGCCTCTTTACCACAACAATCAAGAGGATGCTCAACATGAGTCTCCCCTTGACAAAATCCTCCCACAATTCTTCATTCTTTATTTTTTCATTAATACAATCTATATTCAAAATTTTCATAATGCCCTTTGACCATTATCCTCCAACAGAATCTAGCAAACAACAAAGGGTGTCAACTGTAAAATAACGCATTAGGCAAGTACAATATCAGCATTAGTGAGTGGGTAACTTAGGGATGTCAATAACCTGTTCATAATAGTGGTTTAAAGTAGTTGATGCTAATAAACAGACTGATATAACATAATCTTATTAACCTGTCTAACTGATGGGCCAAACAGATGAACTCAATTTGATCTAAACATAATAAAAATGAATCTAAATCCACGAATTTCAGGTTTGGTTTAATTCCAATGTCGTCACCCCCAAACACACGTGCGCACGCACACACACACTATGCACTATTGTAACTCAGAAATCGAATATTAATACACTATGATGAAATTATCAACTATGAATGAATGTGAACTGCAGCTGCATTCTTTATCTATTCTCACTAATAAAATTCTATTTTGATTTCTATTACAAAGATATAAATAAAATAAAATGGAAGAACAAAAACTGCTCACTCAAAACATCCAACAGCAATTTAGTTACATCATTACATCTTGATGATAGAAATGCTTATAACATAGGATCTTCCCCAAATGATCTATTATAACATAGTGAAATGGAGAAATAACATTTTCATTTCCCTCCTCTTCTTTCATTTTTTTTTTTTTTTTTTTTCAACCAGAAGCTAGTATTCCTTTCTTTATAATTTGTGCAAGTGCTGAGATAAGAAGACCTACCTTCTTGAACTTCGCTGTGGTCTTCTCCCCCACAAGAGAAACAGGCCTTGAAGAATGCAGATGCCATTGACACACCTGTCAGCACAAAATTTTATTTGTTTATAGCATTTACCAACTCAAATCACTAGAAAAAAACATCAACTCTTTAATATTCCCATTGACTTCCAAAATTTAGGATGCATAGGAATCTCCTGTTGGCCCTCCATAAAACATAAAATCCTTCCACCAAAATTTCACAAGCCAAAATCCAACAATATTGAACATGAATTGAACTACGGAAAAAAATCACAGGTTATCATTCATTCCAGATTCATTGACATCAAGTAATACAGCTAACTAATTAGAAGAAAAAATCAAATAGGCGTCACATTAAATTTCTCCCCGCAACAGTAATTTTATGGAGAGAGAGAAAGAGAGAGAGATTATACTTTCTTTTCCTGGAAATATTGGACGAAAATGCAACTTATTTGCTTCAAGCATCCTTGGAACTTCCTTTCCGGAATCAGATGCTTTTATAAAAAGAAGTTCAATGTCTTTCATGCTTGAGAGGAAATCCTTAGGGGTAACCTTATTTTCAATATGATCTTCTTTCCTTGGTGTTTTCTTCATGTCAGATTCGAGGCCAGCTGCTGAGGAAGCAGTTCTTACTGGAGATGGAACAGGAGAGCTGATTTTTCCCACATTCATGTCATCAGCTACAGTTGTTCTAGAAGGCATAGTAGGTGAAGCATTAGGCACATCATGTTCATGCGGCTTGTTAAAATTTTCAAAACTTCTAACTAGAGTATCAGCGAAGGTTCATCATCAAATTCATCTTCCGAATCCGAAGATTCTTCCCTTGTATGAGATGAAGCCTTCTCTTCTTCATCTTCCAGGTCTGGAATTCCCTCCTCTTCCCTAAGCTGTCTTAAATCATCAACATTCTCAAACCCTTGGCTCATGTTCTTTCCTTCTTGAAAAGAAAATTCATGGTCAACTGGATGGAGAAGACCAAAGTAATCCCATGGCGGAGGTTCTGGTGGGTTGCCAGAAGATTCAAATTGTGATAATTCTGGTTGTCCAACAAAACCAAGTGTATCAGTTTGTGGGGTACTTGATGACGTTACTGTGCCGATCAACGGAAGCGGAGGTTTCTCTTCAACCTTTTGGAAAGAGATACCCTTAAATCTCATATGACTTGCCTGAAACCGACTAGAGGTGGGAGGAGAAGGGGACAGAGAGAGGGTTTCAGTTGCATCCACACGTTGCGAAAAAGTTGGGGAGGAGAATGAGAATTGGGAAGGGGACTCGTCAATCAAAGCAAGTGGTTCTGGCGTTGCATTGGTGGAAGTATACAAGGAAGATTCAATTGGACCTTCAGGTTCAACAAACTTCCTAAGAGCAGTTCCTGTATTCCTTAGCGACTGAACATATGTAATGTGAGCTGCTGCTAATGAACACCTGCCATCAAGTGCTTGTCTAACAAACTTCTTCCTTTCACGACAGAGCTGAAGGGCCTTATCTTCATCAATTTTAGAGCTGGAAGCCCCCATGTTCCCAGCTCTTCGTCAAGCCAGCTTTCCCTGGAAGACAATCAATGTCAAGTATATTAGAAAACTATGGGGGAAAACCAAGTCCCAAAAATGCTTATACTGTTTGCAAAACATAATCATCCCATCTAGAATTTTTTCCATATTGAGAAGACCGAAATGCTAGTGAAGGCTAAATCATCCATTAAAAGAAAAAGATAAATAAACAAGATAAAATTGAAATTGCCATAGAAAACAAACAATAAACTTGATGTTACACAGAGTTCAAACAATACATATGGTAAGAAGAAAACTGAGCATCTTGACAAGTCAGGTCACTTTGTCCTGGTTGTTAATGATAGTGCTTCCGTAAATGCACATGCAAATCATTCTCCATATGATTGAATAAAAACCCTCCGTCCTATTTCACAAAATTTTTTAGTGCAACAATTCTCTACTTAATTTCTTTGACAGAAGAAAACTAATTGGAACATACTGGACTTCCTGGGCATTAACATACTTAAAACCCAAAATAAAAATAAAAATAAAACTTTTCTTAGCATCGACAAATGACAGCAACTCACTACGACGATGACTATCCAACAAGAATCAGCAGCAAAATAACTTCTAAAGTTTTACGAGGCAAATAATCAAACACATAAAAAAAAAAAAAAAACAAAACAGACATGCAAATTATTGATTAACCACCAGATTGGAGATCCATCAAACACAAGAACAAAGTGTTACGGCACAAAAGAACAACTAATCCATAACCGTAACATTGCACATCTCCACCACCAACAACATGATAGACAAGAAAAATCAGCTCATATGTAATGAACCAAAAGAAAGTAACCCAAATCTTGTGGTGGAACAAACTCAAATACTTATGATCAATAGAAACATCAAAAAGTGGTATGTTTGCAACACAACCACAGTGTCATGAACATGGCAACTTTCAATACATAGACAACTATAAATGTTTACAATTTTGAATATATAAAATCAAACTAAGACATACTAAATCATGATTATATATACAAATTTGTGGCTTTAAAGACCACGGAAAACAAAACAATTATCAAGCTTGCTTTTAACTATGACTATCTGGGCTCTGAAAATGGTACAAAAATTAGAGACAGGCAAAAGGGCATGTCCAAGACACCAATTTTACTACAGGAGACGCATAGTATAGCACAAACCGATAGCTCAAAATACATGAAAGTCTTTAATCAAATAGAATAGTAAAGAAAGGCATGAAATTGAACCTAACCAGAGAGCATCCAAGGCATTAGCTTTGATGGAAGATGTTACAAAACAAAAGCGTCTGTCTGCCTAAAGATAGAAGAATTTGGGAATCTAGAAACATCTACAAAGCGTGATACTTTCATGCAAGAAACAAGTGAAACCAATCAAAGAATTAAAGTGAACATGAAGAGATAATAACAGCTAACTATTCAGAACAAGTAGAACATAAAACCAATCTAACTGATCGATCAAACAAAGAAACAAACCCAGATTCCACAAGAGCCCCCAGAATATAAAGAGAAACAATACAGGTTAAGAGACGGACCTAGAAGTCAAGAGACTGAAGTCGTAAGAAGAAAAGAGGCGAGAGCTTGGATTTCAGGGAGAACTCATGTACTAGACTCGCTACTGACTGGACAAAATCGTTTCCGTTAATGTTTTAGAGAGAGAGAGAGAGAGAGAGAGAGAGAGAATAGAGAATGATAAGAGATAGTAAAGGTGAAAAGGGAAAGTGAATTGGATGGATGCATCCATGCAAGAAAGGCATTTGGAGTGGAAAGCCAGACAGCATTTCGTCTTTCTACTATGTGGTCCCGACCTCCCTGTTCCATCAACCTTTTTTCATTTATTATTATTATTTCGCTTTCAGTTCACATTTTACACGTATTAATTCAACTCTTTTTTCTCTGTTTTTTTTAGGTATTAGGATGAACCTAGAAAACCGTCATAATCAAATTGGTAGGATCCTAGTAACACGATCTGAGTAAATGACCATATAACAATCGGAACTCTTATTGTATATGTGTTTATGGAATAATCCTATTTTTTTTCGTTATAAGATAATATAATCGTTAATTACCTCATATAATTTGAAAAAATCTCATTTGATTCCTTACAATTACCTTCATTATTGAAATAATCAGAATGGTCAAAGTGCTTTTATAGTTTCATAGTTCTATATTAATGATCAATTTTTATTTTTAAAGTTAATTTCGATGATAATAGATTTTTTGGATATTTTTATAAATCAGAAGAAATATTTGATATGTTTTATAAATCCATAAAAAATAATAATAATGATTTTTAAAAATATTAGAAAATTTTATATTACATCAAACTAGGTCGGGGGAATAGGATTTTCTTTAATATTTATTAATAACGCAAGCAGGGGCTGAGCACGAAAAGATACCGGGGGCGTTATGAATAATTTTATAAATTTTAAAAGGGAATAAAATATAATTTATATAAACATATGGCTGGCGACTGTATTGACATCCCAGTTCATAAAATTTGATCTATTAATTATATATTTATAGTTCGATTTGTATTTCTAAAAACGAAGCCAATTGTTTATATGATATTGACTTTTTTTTCTAATTTTGAAAGTTCAGTTTCAGTCTATATTTTAAAAATCTAATTCAGTGTATCCGATAAACTCTACTGCATATTAATAAAAAATACAAATATAATTAAAATTGTGGGGGTGTCATTGTCATAGCCTCTGCCAGCAGCCCACACAGCCAGCCCTTGCATGTCAGAAAATTCTTTATTAAAAATTCATTATTTAAGGACTGGTACAAAAGAAAGGTTTGTCGTTTTACACATGGACGGTAACGGCTTCTGTCAACGCCCACCTTTCTGTTCTTGTTTTTTTTTCATTTGGCCGATTCCATTACAGCCTCCTGGCACTAATTTGTACTTTGTTATCTTAACCAAATTTCTGCGTTTGGTCACAACTCGCACTTGAATGTTTAGTTTTCTATTAAAGTCTTAATTTTGCATGTTTCCTTAACATGTTTGTTTATTTATATTAATACCAATTATAGTGTATCGTATCGTATTTGGATCATTATCAAAATGGAAGAAAATCTCGGCTGTCGAATTAGATTGAATAGGAATTATTTGTTTATGTTTTTAATTGTTCTTTTACTAATATTGGAGTGTTTGCTTGCTACATTCATTTTTGTGATACCATTTATTTGGATTTTCTTCCATAAAAAATAGAGGGCTCATTTGATGATCTCTTCTTGTTTTAAGATAGGAAATGGTTCTAGATATATGGGCATTTTTTAGTAAGCACCTGTCTATATTTTAGGGTAGCAGATTTTGTTGACTTATTCCAATGTTTTGTGAGTGACATTTACTGTACCACATTTCTTTTTTTTTTTTTTGTTTTTAATGATAATAATTTAAGATATTCTTGATATGTTTGAAATACATAAAAATGTAGTTCATGATACAATCATATATTTACAATTTTGTTAAAGACTGAATAATTTTATAAAAAATTCAAATAATAAATTATGAATAATTACAATTATTGTACTAGGTGGATGAGAGCATAACAAGACCGGATGGGGAAAGGGGGAGAGGTATTTAATGATTTGGTGTTGGACATGCTGTTACTCCCACAGTGTAGATTTTCCATCTCTGCCATGAGTGGAGAATTTGGAAGGTTGGTACATTTGAATATGGGAATTAAGATGGTATCTCACCCATATCGTACTGACCCATCAATCTCCATAATTCTTTTATATCTGATGTATACAATGCGATGTCACCAAATATAGATATTTTATTAAAAAAAAAAAAAAACAGTCTCAAGTAGTAAAACCAAGATCCATCCACATCAAATCTTCAAAATTATGGGTTCAACTCATAAAGTCCTATTATTTATGAGCAATTTGTCCTATTTGTTGAGAAAATTCGCCTAAAAAAAAATCTGCTTCCTGTAAGAATATCAGAAATAATAAAGAAATAAAATAGAAAATAATAACAATCACCATAACACAAGAATTTACATGGAAAACTCCAAAACAGAAAAAAAAAAACAAAAAATAAAATAAAAAATAAAAACAAAAACCACGGCCCTCGAAAAGAAATTCACTATGTGAAAAATTGTTACAATCACATGAACTATTCTCTCACATCCCATGACCCCAATACACTACACTCTCCAAAGCATATATCAACTCACACCTTCCTACACTCTAAAACAATAAGAACAAGAAAGAATTTTAAGTAGAGTAAAAAACTATGCTTAAAGTGTCTTTGACTAAGACGATTTAAATCCAAAACCTTAGACTCATTTTACAGCCTTCAAAATCCATTCTCCCTTGTTTTGTTTCAGATGTGAGATTGACTTCACTTTTATTTTTGTCTTTTGTTTCTGATGTGGGATTGACTCCACTTTTATTTTTGTCAATTTCCTAACAAACTCTACCTTGGCAAAATAGAAGAAACATTCGCTACAACTACGGTGCAATCATTGTCTATACCAATAATCATAATTCTCAACCCAAAAAACTATCATACTCCACCATAAAAGAGTACACTCACTTAGAATTATCACATTCCAAAAATTTCACTTCGGCACATATCGAAAAACCTGCTGAAAATTTATGGTGCAACTTCCACATTTGACTTTACGGGAAGTTCATCGGCCATTAACATACATTCCACCACACACCTTGCATCAATGCCAAATCAATGCCCATGTCTAATTGTGAATTCGCTAACAACACATCCTCTTCCATGGCAACACGGACATACCATGAGGATATATTTCTCACTTCTTAAAGGAAATCACATTTTCCTATGACGGAGACACTGTTAACTTCTATCTCGGAACTTTTTGCCGAACCCGCTCTACTTTAACAATTTTTCTTGACGTGCCTAGATTGTCCACACCCCCAGCAAATTATATTCTTCCCAAAGTTTTTTTCTTCTGGTTGCTCCCATTTCTAGTTACCAACATTGTGTCTGTTGATGAAGTGCGATCTTTACTTTTAAGTCTTCTCTCCTCAAAAAGAAGTTTACCGGTAACTTCTATAAATTTAAGAGTCTCCTTCCTATACATCAAAATAGGTTTCATGTGCTTCTAAGAAGGTGGAAGAGATAAGATGAGCCTTAATGTTTTATCCCTATTTTCAATTTTAACTCCAATAGCCTCTAGTTCAGAAACAATATCATTAAGAACACTCAGGTGATCTGAGATTTTCACACATTCATCCATACGCAGAGTATGAAACTGTTCCTTTAGGTATAATCTATTTGAGATGTCTTTTGCCTTATACAACTCTTTAAGCTTCTCCCAGAGTTCCTTGGTTGTTGATATTTCATGCACGTTTGTAAAAACATTCTTAGCCAAACATAGGTGAATTGTACTTGTAGCTCTTAAATCTAGATCTTTCCAATCTTTATTGTTCATACTAGGCTTGCCAGAATCTTTGTCTTCGTTGGAATCTTCTTTGAGAACGAAGATTGGTTTCTTCTCTAACGCCTTATGTAACTCGAATTATATTAACATATCTTTGACTTGCACTTGCCGCAAGCCGAAATTGATATTTCCATCAAATTTCTCCACATCAATCCTCATACTGCTTGAAAACTTTAACATAACTGTATACTGGAATAGTGTACTAGTAGTCCGTGAACAATACACCAGGTAAGTTCCTAGGAAAGATAGGTCTCTCACAATGGACACATTTAAATACTAAATCTTTCCTAATCAGAACCTTCCCTAGACATGAACTTTCACACCACCACACTTATTCCAGTAACCAAGAACATTTATTTTCTAATGTAGAAGATCAGACAATGTTGCAACCACAGAGATTACTAAGAATTTTTTAAAACATCTGACATCTTACCAGCTAGGCAACCGAGCTTTGATACCACTTATTGGAAAAATTTGCCTTCCAAAACCTTTTCTTAAAAAAAAAATCTGTTTCTTGTAAGAATATCAGAAATAATAGAGAAATAAAATAGAAATAATAACAATCACCACAACACAAGAATTTACGCGGAAAACTCCACAACAGGAGAAAAAATCACGGCCCTCAGAAAGAAATTTACTATGTGAAAAATTATTACAATCACATGAACTTTTCACTCATATCCCACGACCCTAATACACTCACACTCTCCAAAACATACATCAAGTCATACCTTGCTACACTTTAAAATAATAAGAACAGAAAGAAATTTAAGTAAAGTACAAAATAATATTTAAAGTGTCTTTGACTGGAGTGATTTAAAACCAAAACTTTGAGCTTATTTTATAGCCTTCAAAATTCATTCTCCCTTGTTTTGTTTCAGATGTGAGATTGACTCCATTTTTATTTTTGCCTTTTGTTTCCGATATGGGATTGGTTCCACTTTTATTTTTGTCAATTTCCTAACACTACTTAATGTTAGTTGCTCTCTCACTTTTGGAAGGTGATCTTTGAATTGTGCTTCAGAATCATATCTTAACTGGTTAAGTGGGTTGCTCTCTTCCACTCTCTAAAAGGTGATCTTCGAGTTGTACCTCATAATCATATTTCAACTGATCCCAACAGCGATTTAACCAAGTATTAGTAATAAAAAAAATGTAGAAATTTTATTTTGGGATAATCAATGTAAACAACTCAATTTAACATCATGAACCGAATGCACTTGTTAGACTTAATACATGAGGCTTTACATTATGGGATTTGATATAGCAAATGAGAAAAACTCAAAGGAGTAGATTGCTGAATGTACTAAATATGTTATCATTATTTGGTAAATAAACTATGCTAACGAAGCATTAGATAAGTTTGTTTCATATTGTCGCTTTTGTAATTGTTAATAGGAATGCTAATAGGGTGGCCATGGATTGGCAAAGTTGGCTGAATTCCAAGTCAGTATGGACCCAAAGTCAGTGTGGACCCACAGCATACAATTTTTCCTTTTACTTTTTTGCTACAAAGCTGACAACTAATGAATCACAAATCTATCAAAAATTATTAAAATCAAACACTAGATATGTCATTAGGATATTTACTCTCTTAATTAAGAGATAATTCAATTATTGTTGTCATAAATTTATCAGGATATGCTGAGATCAATTATTATTTATATAGTAGAATAATTGATTCTATAAAAAGAACCGAAAACTATATATATATATATATATATACATAAGCTTGTAAAAAGGGGTTTGGTAGAACTTCTAACTCCCACCTCTAAAATGAGTGGTGATGCGCTAGAAGAGAATCTGTTGCTACCAACCACTTCTTACAAGCTTTATATATACATATATGTATATATATATATATATATTTAAAATTTAAACTAATTGATCAAAAGCAAAGTTAATGTGACAGCTAAATATTAAATTGGCTAAAAGCATCCACCCCATAAATTATATAAAAATTAGGATAATTAATAAAATTTATCAATTATATTTAAATTAAATAAAAAATAAAATTTCTTTTAGAAAATAGAATAATATGAATGAATTTGATTGGTTCGTCCTAATTTTTTAACGTTAAGAGATACTGATAATAAAATTACTATATATATATGTATATATATATATATATATATAAAGCTTGTTAAAAAAGGGTTGGTAGAACTTCAATTTCCACCTCTAAGATGAGTGGTGCGCATAGGGATGTGCTAGAGGAGAATCTGCTGCCACAACACAAGAACGTGCATAGTTTCCACGGTCCTGCCTGATGCCCTGTTTATCATGGTTTTGCTTAGTAGTGAATATCATCTTACGTTTGAAAAATTAATAAAAGAACAAACAAACAAATAGAAGCCAACAAAGCCGAATGTGACTCTACATTATACCAGTTTGATTTGTTCGGTGGTAGCATATTCATGGTGTTAGCCAAAGATTAAGCAAAGTTTAAGTGCTCCATATCATATCTCTCATATCAATCACAGAAAATAGCTGTCAATTACTGCAACTTTCAAAAACTACATCATCAACTTTTCCACGATTTCACAACTTTTGTTTTTCTTTTCTTTTTTTTAACTCTCTAAAGTTCTTTTTTTGTTCATAAAGTTAAATATTTTTTTAGATGATGATGGTGTGCTAAGAAATTAAAGAAGCAGTGGGTAAAATTGGTGACTTAGTGTAAATTAAAGGACATAAAGTAATGATTCAACTAACTAAGATAGTTATTGAAATTCATTCTTTTTTGTGTGGTTTGTTGGGGAGGATGCTTTCAGTCAATACAATATTTAGCTGTCACTTTAACTTTGCTTTTGTTCCATGAGTTTAATATGTACCCATCAACAAGGTTTTATACATATACATATATTAAATTATTTCACTTTGATATATAGCCCACCCTTTTAATGATTTCATAAATCTTTTAAAAAGGTCAAAATACTCATAGTTGATAAAAAGTAAATAGTTGATAAAAAGTTTACAACAACACCTTCATCTGCAAAAATTGCTCTTAGATGGATGACATGACCCAAACCCCATTAATATTGTCTTTTCTTTTAATGTTGACATAGGAATATGGTTCAAATTTATTCGGATCTATTAAAATTAATTTTTATATATGCAGTCTAAACATCTATCACTATTTATACAAGTTTATATTTATATTTAATCAAATTCTACTATTAAAATGAATAAACAGTGCATAACTATCTTTTCTAAAGGGGAATATATCAACTGAGTTTATTAAAGCATTACAAACTCATCACAACTCAAAACGTTGGAGTATACGTCAACACTTACTCTCTAAAACCCTTTAGACGGTTGTGACTTGTGATGTCCTTCGTGAACCCCCCAAAAGAAAGAAGATAGAAGAAATTGAATAATTTATAGCATTTGACTTTTAACTCACTTTAGTCTTAGTAACAAAAGTAAAATAAAAGTTAGGAAGAAGAAAAGAGAATCCGGAAACATGATATATATATATATATATATATATATATATATGAATAAGTGAATATTAAAAGAGTGAATTAAGAATCAAACTGATTAAATGATTATTATATTAACCAACCTTGCATGATGCATGTGATGTGATTCAATACTGACTACCATTGAAGCATAGGATCCTACAAAGAGACGAGTAACTTCTTCTTCTGGCTCAGTTTAATAATATAATTAGTTTGACAGCAAAACCTTTCTCTTTTACTTCAAATGCATTATTAATTCACCTTATACTTGTTCCAGAAAGCTATTTCATATAACCTGTGTGCAGAATATGTTCTTTTCTTTTTTTAATATGTGTAGGACCCTTAATTTGAGTTTTAATTTTGTCACTAAAGATGCTAACCGAAAATTAAGATGGTGACAGAAAATGAGGAAGACTAAAACTCGTTTGGTAAGTGTTTGCGAGTAGTTAGTTTATCCAAACTTTATTAATTAATCAACTTACCACCTTGAATAAGAGGTTTACAACAAAGTTAGTTGTGAATAAAAGGTAATTCTAATTAAAAATAAGTAATAATTGACAACGCACCACTTTTAGCATATGTAGTTGTATATCTTTTCATTTTTTAAAAAAATTTAGTTTTAATTTTCATTAAACATATATTATATCTTGAGTAAATATTTTTTTTCCCCTCGTAGTTGCTCTTGTTTACAGGAATAGATATAAGTCATGTAATTTCAAATATATATATACATATATATATAAGTCATTTAATTAATATTTTATTTGATAGATGGTAATAGATACCTGAGCTATTGCTTTTCTGAAAAAGAAAAAAAAAATTATAAAAGTAAGGTAATTATTGACAACTTTGACTTCTTCAACCAAAAAATTTGACTTTAAACTGGGAATTATCCAAAGCAACGAATAAATACACCTAGTACGTTTCATACACCCAGTAAGTTTATCATTTGGCCTGCAACTTTTGGCTTTCAAATTACAGATATCATGCTACCTAACAAATAAAAACTCATAAACAACTATCAAGGTCCAAATCAAAGCCTCAGCTTAATTTCATTTTATACTTTTGTTTTTTTTTTGTTTTTTTTGTTTTTGTTTTAAGTTTCTTGTTTGAGAAAATACCCACAAAATGGGTTTTTTGGGGGGCAGTCAATTTTTTTGCCGAAAAATTTTTAAATGTGCAATCAAAATACCTCTATTATTTCAAAGTAGAAAAATTAAATGAAAAAAATCATCTCTTCTTCCATAATTTTCTTCTTCTCTTCTCCTTTCCCAAACCACACACCCACCGCCCGCCGCCCCCCCCCCCCCCCCCCCCCCCCCCCCCGCCCTCCTTTTTTTTTTTCAGTTTTTAAATTTTTATTAAAAAAAATGGCATAATTATTTTTTTTTTGAGTTTATTGATGGACAATTTTGTTGCAGAGGGAGGGTACGAGAATGGACAAATTTATAAGCCCACCGATTTTGGGATCAAATTTTGTTGTAAAATGGGTTTGTGGTATATATCTGGGGTAGAGTTGGACCCAGTTTATGTTATCGACCCAGCACAACAGCCGGCCAGACTAAAGAAATCATCATAAGAAACTGCACTAATATAAGAGACTAAACTACTGTACATCCCACTTCATCCACCCGGACCCCTCATCTGTCTGAAAGCAAACAAACCAATATAATTCAACCTATCATCAACTCCAGTTCATGGTCACTGGCATTAATTTTGCAACATCAGAATTCAGGGGTAGAACAATTAATCGTAGTAACCAATCATGGCACACACTTACATACAGTCTGATGGGGAAGACATTCTTTATATAGCATTTATCAAAGCACACATCACAAGGACAATAAAAGTATTCTTACGGAATCAAGAGTTTCCTATGTGAATGATCTTCCAAGGATACTCCACTCGCATCATGATCATGATGATGAAAACAAGCGTCAAGATCCCCTACCAAGCATAGAACCGAACCAACAAGAAGGTTTGTCATACCGCTGCTACCCAGTGAAATTTTGAGCTGGCTTGCCCCATAGAACGATAGGGCCACCAGCGACGTCATCACTGTTTAGTGCTGCATCAATAGTACCATGTTTAAGTTTTACACATGATATCTACGTTCTTAGTAACAATTAACACCATATCATATTCTTTGGCAGCATAACCACAATT